>CAJQZJ010013817.1:354964-400042 GCA_907164525.1 Lophiomys imhausi | reverse complement strand
TTCTTCTTCTTCTTCTTCTTCTTCTTCTTCTTCTTCTTCTTCTTCTTCTTCTTCTTTTTAAAGGCTGACCATTAATATCCTTAACAGATCTACATTCATTTGCCCAATGATTTCCCTTCTTGCACTTGGGGCAGAGACCAGGCTGCTTAGGGTGGTTCCCACTTCCTGTTTCAGTCTGTCTTCCTTTCTCGGGGCATTGCCTTTTAAGGTGCCCCATCTTTCCACAACAGTAACAGGCGCCATTACTTCCTTTTTTTTTGTTTTGTGTAATATGCACAACAGCAGTTGCAAGTCCTGCATTACTCAAAGGACCCCCCACCTCTCTACACACTTTCATCCAGGCTTCCAACCCCTTGTTCTTATAAGGGGTGATAGCTGCTTTACATTCCTTTGTACATTGCTCATACACAAGTTGTTTAATTAAGGGCATTGCCAAATCAGGGTCTCCAAATACCCTTCCAGCGGCCTCAACCATTCTAGCCACGAAGTCTGAGAAAGGCTCCAGGGGATCCTGAATAATCTTAGTTAGATTGCCATTCACTTCCCCTTTGTTAGGCAATGATTTCCAAGCTCTGGTTGCGATTAAATTGATTTGCTCAAACACCTGAGCCGGATACCCAGTTTGTTGTTGAGCAAATCGACCTTGCCCAAGAAGCATGTCCACATCCCAGGCTGGGTTTCCTGCTGCACGATTAGCAGCCCCTTGTTCATTAGCAAACTCAATCAAGAAAGCCTTCCAATCTAAATACTGCCCAGAGGACAAGCAGGCACGTGCCAGGCTCATCCAGTCACTAGGAGTCATGCAGTAACAATGAAGAGCTTCCACCTGAGCTACAGTGAAAGCAGCATTAATCCCATAAGTGCAGACAGACTCAGCAAATGCTTTAATTACCTTAAAATTGAGGAGTTCATGATAAAGATTTCCCCCCTCCATCCTGAAAGACAGGATAGTACAGCTCATGTCTCACTTCCCTCCAGACATTTGGACAGAATGACCACCCACTAGGACCACTTGGAGGGAAAGTCTCATTATATGAAGGCGGTGCCAACATAGGTGGCCCCGGAGCTGAGGGTTCTATACGGGTGGAGTCAGAACTCTTCCTCAAAGATGACTTCTCCATTTCCTTTGCTAACATTTCAAGTTCTTCTTCAGACTCTGAGCTATCCTCTTCTGAAGTATCTTTCCCAGATTTGACCGAGCGCTCCTCTTTTAACTGCTCTAATGCCTCTTGTCCCTTTTCCACAGCCTTGCAATATCTCTGATCTCCTAAACAACTACGAACAAGTCTCCAAAATAGGCCATGCTCCTCCCTGCAATGTACCTTGCTCCCAGGCAAAATCTACATCTCTCCCAAGCTTATCCCAGCAACTGATAAAGGCCAGAAAGGCCAGCGTTCGCTCCATTTCTGTGAGGCACTCTCTGCTTTCCTCACCCTGCTCTGCCAGTTGTGTCTTCTACTCGTCCAAATCACGGAACTTTATTGCTCCCTCCGGAGACCTTATTGCCTCTTGACCGAGGTCCTAACCTTGGTCCCACCTTACCTGGAACTTACCAGTTGACTGCCCTGACTACGAGAAGTTCTGAATCGTTCACCCGTGGAGAGGTTCCCTGTACAGGCCACCACTTGTCGCATCCCCCTGACCAGCAGGAAAGACACAACCATGATTCTTCTTCAAGCAGTTTATTCAGGAACCTTGTACATCCGCTTCTTTTTTCCCTCTCTTCCCCCAAGCCCTTATATGCCTACTCAAACCCAATCAGATCATGCCACCTAGCGATCCAAGATAGGCTCACAAAAGGAGGAAGCACACCGGGCTAGGCAGCCGCTACCAAATAAGGCTTGTTTACAGCTAAGCTTTCTGGCATTAAGCCAGGCGCCATCTTAGGGTTGTGGCTCTCCACATGCAGACACTTCGGATATGAGGCAGGAGAATTTCTATGAGTTTGAGACCAGCCTGTTCTATCTAGTGAATTCCAGAACTGCACAGACAGACCCTGTATCAAATAAATAATAGCAACTCAGAAAGCTCTCTGAGTAAAACCAAGATATGAAGCAATGTACACAATATGCCCTCATTCATATTTAATATTTAGTCATATACTTGCAAACTGGTTTATATTCATGACAAAGTAATGAATAGTATGCATAGGAAGTCATCAAGATTATTACAGTTCTAACCTTATTTTATTTTATTTATATGTGTGTGTCCATTAGACCTCTTGGAGCTGGAGTTACAGGAGATTGTTCTAGGAAGCAGACTTGAGTCCTCTTCAAGAGCAACAGTCTTAACCACTGTTAAGACTCTAGCCCAAAAATAGTTACTTCTTAAGAAAACAATAGAAAGATATTTACTTTGTGCTTTTGTTTTGTAACTTTTTAAATTTTTTTAAAATTTCTTCAAGTTGCATCTCAATCACAATTCCCTCACTACACCCCCTCAGGTCCCACTCTCCCACCTTCTTCCCCCTCACAACCCCCATCTGCTTCCTTTTTTCTTTTTAAGTTTAAGATATATCTTTTTCCCCCCAACAGCTCCCCCTTTCAGTCCAACAAGTAGCTTTCTCTTATAACTACAAATATAATACAAAACAACAAAAATAATTAGGCCACAATTATGAAAATTATAAGGCTTAGCATACATTCCCAATCTCCAGTCCATACGTATTTGGCAACTGACTTTAACATTCTACTATGCATCCATCTCCATGAGTTTAAGTTCTTATCCAGCTCAGCTTCCATCCTAACTTGCCTCACCATCTTAAAAACATCTTCTTAGATCCAGAACACCCTCTTATTTTCTAAACAACTCAAAATTTAGCTATGAGACTATCACTATCTAGTCCTCAACCACATCAGAGACCTGAGAAGGATAAATAAAATATATCTGATTATAATGGAATTGCAGGGCCAGCAACTTCTAAAACTAAGAAATGACAGACAACTGGCTACCTGGACAGTTCCCAATTTCTCTACATACATTAGAGCATCAATCTTCAGCCTTTTGGCCCCTTTTTTCTGATAGACATTAATTGTAAAGCAGGAATTATGAAGAACTTGCCTACCCTGTCTTGGCAGAGCTAGGCTGTCGACTTACCTGCTTCCAAGTTTTTTTTTTTTTTTTCCTTTTTGGACAGCATGTTGTCTACAGTTGAAGCAAGGGATTTTTCTTGCCAAGTGATAGGCTTGCCACTAATGCAATCATCTCCAATTGGAGATTCTTCGATACTCATCATCTACTTGGAGTAGAAAAGGGGTTGCTGTCAGGAGCTGACATGTCTCAATATCAAAAAAATCTTGAGTTAAGAGAACAACATTGAATGCCATATTCTACAGATCTTTTGAGGTTTTGGAAGACCACCTATCTATCTCCTTATATTTGGATAAGCAAATGTTGCTTGTCTCTTAGCA
This sequence comes from Lophiomys imhausi, assembly GCA_907164525.1. Lineage (NCBI taxonomy): Eukaryota > Metazoa > Chordata > Mammalia > Rodentia > Muridae > Lophiomys > Lophiomys imhausi. Next base: position 396,632 of record CAJQZJ010013817.1, on the reverse strand, counting down.
CTTGATTTCTGATTAACTTAGAAAATAATTGTGATAGACTACTCTATTATCTAACAAAATGACATGCTTGAATGAATATTAGTTTACATTTCTTAATTATCCTAAACAGTTTATGACATTTGCTAACAAAAGGCCAAAACTTTACACTTCATTTTTAAGCATTACCTAGGTACAATACCTTAAAAAGAGTTAACCTTAATTTTGTATCAATATACAAAGATTTAGCCAAATATAATCTTAATTTTGTATCAATATACAAAGATCAATATTGATGGAACCAAATATAATCTTAATTTCTGTATGAATATACAAATATCAACACCAATTTAGCCAAATATAATCTTAATTTTATACCAATATGCAAAGATATAAGGGCATATTCAATAATCTGTCCCTTTTTCTTCATCATTCCTATGTTACAATGAACAGGGTGGTGATGGTGCACACCCTTAATCCCATCACTTGAGTGGGATACACCCTTAATCCCAACACACTGGAGACAGAAACATGCAGATCTCTAGTTCAAGGCCAGCCTGACACTGAGTAAGCTCCAAATAAAGAAAAATTTAGATTCAGGGGTGGTGGTACACAATTTAATCCCAAAAGTTGGGAAACACATGTCTTTGATGTCAATACTTAGAATGCAGAGGCAGGCACATAGGATTTGGAATGATTTAGGTTTAAAAACTACTCACAAAAGGCATGCTGAAATTCGAAGTGAATTGTCCTTTGAGATCTCAAAATAAATACACTTAAAAGTATGTTTAGTTCCAAAATATCAAAATAATTTCTTTTTTAATCTCAATTGAAAGATAACACTTTTATATTGTCAAAAAAACCCAATTTGCTCCAGGAAAAATATTACATGCCAATAATAATAATAATAATAATAATAATAGTGTCCCAGAGTTAGAATTAGGGCAGGGCTCTGTTCTTATCTTTCCAGGAGATTTAAAGCATCCATCTAAGGAGTCCAGGGACAACTGGACAACTGAAACCTCAGAATAAAACAGATCAGACATCAAAGAAGACAAGTAGCCCAGATGATCCAGACCCACAGACTTCCTCAATAACTGCTTCCTCAAAAGTCTACAACCACAACAACTCAAAATCGCTAAGATTATTCAGCTCCACAGACTATTCCAGCCAGAACTTCAGTAAAGCCCTGAAGTTCAGCTTCTGTCTACAAACTTCTTAGCCCATTTAAATAGCTGATCACAAAAGGACTGAATATCAAATGATTCTATTAATGTACTTAACCATTTTTCCATTCTTATTTGGGTCCCAAACAGGTTTACTACATCCCAAATCAGCAGGAAGTTCTTTGTGCTTTTTTATACTGATTTAATTTTATATACAGTATTATGTATTTGTATTAGTTCTATTTTACATCAACATGTTACCTGATAAATTAGATTATTGACTTTCTGTTTTTCTTTAGTAATTTAAATATGTTATATAATAATGTTTAATTGTATGGTAACAAAATTTTAAAAGTAATATACCCTTTGTCTTACAAAGACCATGTCCAGAACATTTATCCTTCATGAAGACATGCGTAAATGTGCTAAAGAAAAATGGAATTTTATTGAACAAATCTAGAGCATTCAGAACAAGGAACATAGACTTCCAATTAAAAATTTGAATGAACAGGCCAGCCTGGGCTACAAAGCAAGTCCAGGACAGCCAGGGCTACACAGAGAAACTCTGGCCTGAAAAAACAACAACAACAAACAAAAAACAAAAACCCTCAAATAACGTGAGCTTGTATGAAAAATGTCCAAGTTACATTGTTAAATGATAACCAAAACCAAAGCAAGTTGTATATTTATACATGATATTTAATTCATGTATTAGTTAAAAGGCAGTAATAAAATATTTATGTAAAAAAAATAGAAATTCAGATACAGGCATCATGCTGTACAGAGGTGAAGTCCAGAACAACAGGCATAAATGAGGCCACCTATGGAAGTGGAAATGGTGAGAATTCTCTTACAATTTGCTTCCATAATTTCTGAAATTGTTACCTTGGCTATGTCCATTTTTTTTACAAGAGTTAATTGTTTTACAAGAGAAGAAACTATGTAAGATGATTTGGCACCTGGTATGTGTGCAGTTGAGCTTGCTGTAGGCAAACATCTAGATAAATCTGCCTTTTCTGACTCTTCTGGCTACCAGAGTCCCACTCCTGGCCCATCAGCATCCTGGGCAGTCTTCAAAATGACTATTCTTTACTCCTGGATAGTTTTGCTATTTCTCAGTTCAAGGACAGGGCTCGTTAGTTACTTTTCTCTTGTTGTGATAAAATACCATGGCCTGAAGCAACTTATAGGGGTTTAAGAAAAAAGTTTATATTAGTTTATGGCTCCAGAGAGGAGGTCCATAACGGCAGGAAAGACGTGGCTAGTGACTGGAGAAAGAAGCTGAGAGATCACATCTCAACCACACACAGGAAGCAGAGAGAGCAGGAAGTAGGATGAAGCTATAAAGTCTCCAAGCCTGTCTCTAGTAATATATGTATATCTCTAGTGATTTACTTCTTCCACCAAGGCTATACCTCCTAAAATTTTCATAATATCCCCCAACTGTGCCACCAGCTGGGGACCAAGCATGGAAGCATGTGAGCCTACCAGTATAGGCACTTTAGACCCTAATAGCCTAACCATTCCTTCTGTCTGAAGTGAGAGAAAATATAAATAAGCCTATCTACTTTGAATTCTTCTCTTGGACATAGCATCCTTCCCTGTGAGCCAAAGGAAACAGGGTGAGGATACCTAGTCTGTGTTGGTTAGAAAGCCAGACACAGTGTGTGTTCAATTCCATCAGGAGAGTGTCTTGTTCTCCTTTGAGTCTCACCCACTGTCCCTCTTCTCAGCTACACACAAAAACCTTTGCAATTATATTATGATGACTTATTGACTCTATTGATTGGAGAAAGATTTTAGCTTTTGCTTCTCATTGAATTTGGCTTGCGATGATTTTATTCTTCTTGGAAGAGGTCAGGGCTTGTTTTATAGATGCTCTGTTTCTCTTCTAGTATGGGCTCCAAAATGGGAGTTAGCGACAAGCAAAACAAACTCCAGGCGCTCTTTATTTCATTTTGTCAGAATTCATTATGGAATTGCACATGAGAAATGGGGCAGCCGGGTTTATTTTGGAACAGGGCTCAAGGCTGTCTCACCAAGCTCCATATGATAGGACTAGGCACTTACCCAAAGAGAAAAATCTGGCAGCTAGCCAGTCCCATTGCATACCGTCTCCCCAGAATGTAGTCTGAATGTATGAATCTGTCAGCACATACTTGTCTATGGGCATTACATGTGTCTCTCTTCATTATCATTTCCCCTCTAATTTTATAGCCAATGTGGCCCAGAAATCTGGGAAACCCATGGCAAGGTAGCACTGCACACACTAAAACCCTTGTGGACAGAGATAGACAAAATATTTCCATCCTAGCCAGACTATGCCATGAACACAAGATTAAATTTCATGGCTCTGCTTTCTAAAGTTAGTCATGACTATGAAACTTGCTGAACTAAGAAACACCTGAATAGGAAATGGAGGATTTTTTTTTTTTTGGAGGGACATGGCATAATTTTAGATAGCTTATTAATTTGAGAAAACTTTTTTTCTTCTATCAGAATACAGATACTATGACTAAAATTCTGTCCTCTTTTCTAGGTGAATGGCATCGATCTCCGTGGAGCATCTCATGAACAGGCAGCTGCAGCCCTGAAGGGGGCTGGGCAGACGGTGACAATCATAGCACAATATCAACCTGAAGGTCAGTCCAAACTCATGCCTTGAATGTTCCAGAATGGCTACTTGTGGATACATTGCTGATTGTCAGTGCTGATCTTAATCAAGATCAGTAATGTTTTTATTAAACTTATGATAGAAATTTAATGATTAATGTTCTCTAATTTCCCACAGAATTGTTAAACTACTCCCCTAAAAATCCCCAATCTTCCAGGAGAACACCAGGCAGTTAAAAAACCTCACATGAACACACAAACTCAAATGCCCCAAAACCAGCACCAACTTTATTCCATTTATATTCTTATCTAGTCACCAATGGATATTGTAAGTGCAATTCAGACTTAGGAAGTAAGAAGGAGAATTTCTTCTTTAGAAATAGATGTGTTAAGCAGACCATTGTTTCTCCTGAAGGCATTACCTTAATTCTCATTAATGCTAATATATTTTTAGATGTTCTACCCACTTTACAACTCTACAGCTCTCTGGAATCAATAACTGTAAAAAAAGAAATCAGGTACTTGATGAGATACTATTGTTACAAGTTGGATTGGTTAACTGACTATTGATCGCATATACCAAATGGGATTAACTCTTTAGTTTATTTTGTTTCTCTGATTAAAATGATTCTCAGTGATATAACTGGGATGTGAAGTTGTGTGTGTGTGTCTGTGTGTATTTGTATGTATAATGATCCATTGCTATTGAAACATAAACACAACACTGTGAAGTTGCATCTTGCACCATAAAAAGAAAAATATGGCTTCCCTCTTCAAGAAATACAAGTGAATTAGCTTTGAAAGAAGAATATTCAACAACTGAGGGTGAGATTACAAGGTGATGTGACAGAAGAGCTCTATGCTCTGGATAGAAAGACCTCCTTTGGCCTTTTCAAATGGTTCTTCATTAATTTCATTTTACTGTGTGTCTATATAAGGCTGAAGTTTGGGTCTTGCCTGTCGCAGCTTGGGTCTTATCATTATTGGTGGATAGCATGTTCTACAAAAGAATAAAACACTTTCTTGCATATGTATCTTAACATGTTGGCTTTGTTTGTGCCTGACTTTGGAATCAGAATTTGTAAGTAAAACAAAATTTTAATAAATGCATTATGCTGTCAGCCTACATCACAGATGACCATAAAACGATAAAGAGAGGATGAATGGTGTTCAAAAATGAGACAAATAGAGCCGGGCGGTGGTGGCGCACGCCTTTAATCCCAGCACTTGGGAGGCAGAGGCAGGTGGATCTTTGTGAGTTCGAGGCCAGCCTGGTCTACAAAGCGAGTCCAGGACAGCCAGAGATATTCAGAGAAACCCTGTCTCGAAAAAAAACCAAAAAAAAAAAAAAAATGAGACAAATAATGAACACATCCTTCCTAGATCCTAAGAACTCTTAGAGCTTCTTAAATATTGATGCATTTTTTTTTCTTCTAACAGGAGTGTTTCCAAAAGTATCTATTATAAATCAGAAAATGACAAAAAAAAACCCTGCTAGAATAACTTAACAAATTCTTGGTCATTCATTATGAGAACTGTTTCATACTATCTTGAAAACTTCCATGTTTTCAAAGATATTTCCTTTCATTCTTGAACCCTATGCCCTTTGCCATCCCTCAGTCATCTCAGATAATTTTATAGACTAATGGTTGGAACCTTTTTATACTGCCAGAAAGCTCTTGCTGGTGACCAAGTGTTTAAATAACCTTGAACTGGATGATTGCAAGCTCTAAAGGTTACACTAGAAAACAATCACGCTCTAGTTCTGTCAGTATAAATTGCCAGGCTCCCACTGGAACTTCCTAGAGATTGATTGTCTTTAAGCGCTATACTCCAGTGAGGTAATAGACTGTACTTCATCAAGATGCCCATTAAAAGTGTGTCTTATAAATCACATGGGTTGATGGTCATAATGAAACCTGCAAACAACAAAAGGGTTTTTCAAAATGCCAACATACAGATTGGATTCACAGGAAGACATTCCTGTTTTAATAGGGCCTAATTCACCACAGCTTTGTATCAGTTGGAACTGAAGTAGTAGCAAGGGGAAGCAATCAGTTTTAGTCTCCCTTTTGTAAACTTTATGGGTTGCCAAGCCTTAAGAGAACTATTGTTTGGAATGAAGGATTGATTGGATTTTGTTTTGGTTGTATATGACATTTAAATTGCAAAACAACTTAAGGAAATAACTGACAATTTACTTTTAAATTAACAAGTGAATTGAAGAGTATGCTGTGAGATTTCATTAGAGAATTCTTTTTTTAATTTATTTTTTTATTTCTTCAAGTTACATCTCCATCGCAATCCCCTCCCTATTGCCCCCTCCAGTCTCACTCTCCCACCCTGTTCCCCCTCAACCCACCCATCCCCTTCCTTTTTTTTTAAGTTTAAGGTATATCTTTTTCCCCCCAACAGCTCCGCCTTTCAGTCCAACAAATGGCTCTTTCTCTTATAACAATAAATACAATACAAAACAACAGAAATAATTAGGTGACAATTATGAGAGTTATGTGGCTTAGCATACATTCCCATGTCCAGTCCATACGTATTTGGCACCTGACTTTAACATTCTACTATCTAACCATCTCCATGAGTTTATAGTTCTATATCCAACTCAGCTTTCATTCTAAAATGCATCACAATTTTAAAAACATCTTCTTAGATTCAGAACACTCTCTTATTTCCTAAACAACTCAAAATTTAACTATGAGACTCTAGCTATCTAGTCTTCAACTACCTCAGAGAACTGAGAGGGATAAATATATCTGGTTATACAGGAAGTGCAGGGCCAGCAGCTTCCAAAACTAAGAAATGACATACCAGAGGCTGCCTGGACAGTTCCCAATTTCTCTCCATACATTACATCATCAATCTTCAGCTGTTTGGCCCCGTTTCTCTGACAGACATTGATTGTAAAGCAGGAATTATGAAGGACTTGCCTACCTTGTCTTGGCAGAGCTAGGCTGTCGACTAGGATACTTCCAAGTTTTGTCCTGTTTGGACAGCATTCTGTCTACAGTTGAAGCAAGGGATTTTTCTTGCCAAGAGATAGGCTTACCACTAATTCAACCATCTCCAATTGGAGATTCTTCAATGCTCATCTTCTGCTTGGAGTAGAATAAGGGGTGCAGTCAGGAGCAGACATGTCTCAATATCGAAAAACAATCTTAACTTAAGAAAACATCTTTGAATGCCATATTCTGCAGATCTCTTGAAGTTTTTGAAGACCCACCTATCTATTTCTCTTATATTTGGATAAGCAAATGTTGTTTGTCTCTGAGCAACTTGATTTCTGATTAGCTTAGAAAATAACTGTGATAGACTGTCCTAGTACCTAACAAAATGACCTGCTTGAATGACTATTAGTTTGCATTTCTTAATTATCCTAAACATTTTATGACAGTTGGTAGCAAAAGGCCAAAACTTCACACTTCATTTTTAAGCATTACCTAGGTGCAATACCTTAAAAAGAGTTACCCTTAATTTTGTATCAATATACAAAGATCAATACCAGTGTGGCCAAATATAATCTTAATTTTGTATCAATATACAAAGATCAATACTGATGTAGCCCAATACAATCTTAATTTTGCATCAATATAAAAAGATCAATACCAACTTAGCCAAATATAATATTAATTTTATATCAATATACAAAAGGGCATATTCAATAATCTGTCCTTTTTCTTTGATCATTCCTATATTATGTCTATGTCCCATTTTTTCTTGTCTGTTCACCCCTACATATGAGAGAAAGAAGGATACAGAAAAGAAAAATAGAGAAGTCCTTGGGTCTAATTTCCAAAACCTGTTTAACAAGACCATTTAACATCTTGTAATCTCTTCCCCTAAATAACAAGATTTTCTATTATCCATCAAATGACCAAAGGGGGGAAAAACACCCACCCCACCTTCTGGAGGTGGGACGTCGCTCTCTTAAAATGACTTCCTGCTGATTTGAGATGTAGTAAACCTGTTTGGGGCCCAAATAAGAATGCAAAAAATGGTTTAAAATGTTAATAGAATCATTTGATATTCAGTCATTTTGTGCTCAGCTATTTAAATGTCCTAAGAAGTTTGTAGACAGAAGCTGAACTTCAGGGCTTTACTGAAGTTCTGGCTGGAACAGTCTGTGGAGCTGAATAATCTTAGTGATTTTGAGTTGTTGTGGTTGTAGACTTTTGAGGAAACAGATATTGAGGAAGTCTGCAAGGCTGAATTGTCTGGGCTACTTGTCTTCTTTGGTGTCTGATCTGTTTTCTTCTGAGGTTTCAATTGTTCAGTTGTCCCTGGACTCCTTAGATGGATGCTTTAAATCTCTTGGAAAGATAAGAACAGAGCCCTGCCCTAATACTAATTCTGGGACACTACCTTTTTTTTTGGGGGGGGGGTCAGGTAATATTTTTCCTGGAGCAAATTCTCTATTTAGAGCTTGCTTTGTGTCAGGCTGGCCTTGAACTTTGAGATCTGCAGGTTTCTGTCTCTATTGTGTTGGGATTAAGGGTGTATCCTCAAATGATGGGATTAAGGGTGTGTACCATCACCACTCTGTTCCTTGTAACTCTAGAATTTATAAGACAATTAACTCTATAGTGATCCTCCTGTCTCTGCTGGAGTTAAAGGCATGGGCTAACACCACGCATTTCATATATTTTACCTTAGCTCCAAATTTTTCAACTCTTGGAGGTTTAGAAAACCAGGTTGAACTGAAGTAACCTTTAATTTATTTACAGTATTTTAAACCTCTTGCCTGCTTTTTAATGCCAAACCATGAAAATATCCTTTATATCTAACAAAAAAAAACCTTTTAAGCTGCTATCAAGTTTGTGTAAGCTATGTGGTCACCTGCAGTCTCACATTCTAATCTGAAATTAAGGCCATTTTCCTTTCATGCCAGTAAGACAAGTATACCTTTGGTAAATTATAGTTTGATATTTTTATATAGTATTTTTATTATTTTTTTAATATTATTAACTCTTTTCTTAAAATAGTATTATTTTGTTTTCTCAAGCTACTTCTAGAACATAGTTTCCTCCCTCCTGGCCCCTCCCTTCCTCCCTTCTTCCTTCCCTCCCTTCCTTCCTCCTCCCTCCCTCATTTTTCCTCTACTTGGTAGTCTCCATCTCTTCAGATGAGGTGGGCCCTCACATATCATTTGCCATTATATGTTCCTTGACCCTTTTCCCTAGCAGGTTTAATATTCTTTCTTTGTTCTGTACATTTAATGTTTTGATTATTATGTGGTGGGAAGATTTTCTTTTCTGGTCTAATCTATTTGGAGTTCTGTAAGCTTCTTGAACAGTAATAGGCATTTCTTTTTTTAGATTTGAGAAATTCTCTTCAATGATTTTGTTGAAGATATTTTCTGGTCCATGGAGCTGGGAATCTTCTCTTTCTTCTATTCCTATTATTCTGAGATTCCGTCTTTTCATTGTGTCCTTAATTTCCTGAAGGTTTTGTGTCAGGACTTTTTTAGATTTGACATTTTCTTTGACAGATGTATCAATTTCTTCAATTTTATCCTCTGTGCCTTAAATTCTTTCTTCCATCTCTTGTATTCTGTTGGTGATGCTAGTGTCTGTAGTTCCTGTTCTTTTCTTAAGGTTTTCCAGTTCTATGGATATCTTGGATTGGATTTTCTTCATTGCTTCAACTTCCCTTTTCAGATCTTCCATTCCTTTAAGCACTTTATTCATTTCCATCACCTCCTTTGCAGTACTTTGTTGTTGCTTTCTGAGGTATCTGATTTCCTTCCTTAGGCCTTCTATTATTAATATAAGCATAGGTCATTTTCCTTTGTTTCAATCATGTTAGGATGTCCAGAGTTGTCTGTAGCATTATTGCTAGGTTCTGGAGACATGATATTGCTTTGGGTTTTTTTTTTTTTTTTATCATCTTCTTGCGCTGACCTTTTGCCATCTATTTGACCCTGGTATTGTCTGTTTATTTCTTTTGTCAGTTGACCTTGGTGCTCAGGAAAACTCCCTGTTCTGGGGGTTGGCCGATCCTGAGATCCTGGGGTCTACCTCCAGATGGCGGGCAGGTTCCTGTAATAGACTGGCTCTCAGAGAGGAGAGTGACTGCTGCTCTCCTAAACTGGTTGTGACCCAATTGGACCAATATACAGGGGATTGGAGTGGGGAGAGGGCTATCCTCTGAGGACCTAAGAGCTGGCAGGACTCCTCAGAAAGGCAGGTAGAGTTGTGATTGGCCCTGTGTTCTCCCCTCAGTGACACAGTTGATGTGGTTCACAGCTAGGCTGACTGTGTGAGCAGGGAGCTCCACACAAGATGGGTGCCAGCCTAGGTGTGCCTGTTGCTGACTGCCTCAAATGCTTGGGTGCTAGGGTGAGAGACCTGCCCCAATATTTGTGAAGAACACACAGTTGCCGGCTCTGTTTGCAGTTAGTCTTGGCTCCTAATTTATTTGCTGTGACTGGGCTAGGTCTCTGCCACTCAGCTACAGTGCATACTGTGCCACCATGTCGGAAACTCCAGAAAGAAAAACAAAAAACCTTACTTACCTTTGCTCTTGTGGTCCAGCTGTTTTTCCCTGTTGGGTGTACAAGTCCACGTGCTGGCTGGATATCAGACAGACATGCGTGACCACTGATCTGTGGCTGGAGCCGTGAGCTGAATCCGCTTGTGGGATAGATCTGCTCTAGCCGGTGCTCCTCTCTGGACAGGTGACCAAGCTGGCAGATCTCAGGGGTGTGTTCCCGGGAACTGCGTGAGCTGTTTCACATAGTGACCAGTCTCAGCATTCGCTGTGGGAATTCAAACACCGTTGATGACTAATCTCATTCACCTAATACTCAGATACAATGCTCTATGGTCGACGCCATCTTGGATCTCCTCCCATTAGAGAATTCTTATCAGGCCCCTTTCATTTCTGTCAGTATTGTACTCTCTCTGGTAATGATGAGATTTTATTACTTTTTTTTTTTTGGAGTGTCAAGAACTAGATTTCTAGGCTGAAGAGATGGATCTTTGGATAAAGAACTTGTCTCACAAGCCTGAGAAAATGTATTGGAATCCACAGAATCTGCCTAAACCCATGATGGCAGTGTACATCTTTAATTCCAGCACTCCTGCAGTGAGACGGGAAACGGACAGGAGAACTACCAAAGAAGTTCACAAACAAGCCTGGTGTAAACACTTGCAAGCAAGAGTTACTGTCTCAAGCAAAGTACAACTTGAGGTTTGACACCTTAGGCTATCCTCTCACCTCCACTAGCACTTGAGGGCACGTGCATACCTATACTCACACCCATACATTCACATATATCACACATACACACAGAGAGAGACAGAGACACAGAGACAGAGAGAGATATAAAGAATTAGGCTTCCAGTAAATACATTTTCAGTCACTTTCAAATTACTTAATGGGGAAGCCACTGAATGTGATGTTCAACATTCCTAGATACTCAGAAAATTGTGTCTTCTACCTCAAGTAGAATACAAAATGCTATTCACTTTCAAGTAATTTTTTTCACCTTGCTGAAGAGAAATTACTTTATATAACAGAAACCAGTCCCCAACGATTATAAGCAATTTTTATGGTAATGGCCTTAACTCTAAGAGTTAAACAATGTCATAGAAAGACATACAATGTCATAAGCCGGCAGGATCCATAAAAACACAGAAATAGCATATTGTAGAAATGTGGGAATTGAGCTACACCTTGAAAATGGGTGAGATATATATTTTAGAAAGGAGGGGGAAAGAATATCTTGCTAAGTTATAAGATTATTAGTTCCAAACAAGCAAGGATTATATCTGTGTTCTGCCTAATGATAAATCTCCCTGGTGCTACAATAGATATTTCTTCAAGAATTGATAAATTAGTGGGTGAGAGGTTTACAAACTTCCATATTTGAGAGTCCACTCAAACTTTGTGTTTCCATAATGATAACTGGTGATCAAAGGAAATCTTCATTTTTATTTACTTGGGTTTTTCACTTTTGCTTCAAAGATAGAAAAAGAATTACTAAAGGAACATGTATTACAAAATACCAACTCTTAAATTTTTATAGTGCTTAGCACAGATTTTCAAATAATTATAGTTATTACAATATGCAATAAATGTCTTCTTTGGAGACTTTTGTGATACAAAGTGAGATTGTGTTTACACAGGGTTCTGATTAACATGAGTGTGGTCCCTCTTGTACACATCACCCTGTTAACCATAAGCCTCATTCAGTGTGTAAATCAAAGTAGTAGAATTAAAGCCATTGTAAACAATCACACACGAATATCATTTCAATGTAATCATAATATTTTTACCATCACTTGAAATTCAAGTGTCTCATGTGCCGACCTTAAAATTAACATTTGTTACACCAACCATAAAGAAAATAGTAAGAACAATAATAAGAAAATGGTGGTTTTCTTTTTCCCCCTTTTTCCATTTTATCATATATCTGATCCCTTAGAAACAATTCCATTAAGCACCATGTTAAGCTAATTCTATTTTTTTATTTAAATTTATTTATTTATTGCTTCAGGTTACATCTCCATCATAGTGTCCTCTTTCCACCCCTCCCAGTCCTGCCCTCCCACCCTCTACCCCCTAACCCTTCCATCCCACTCCTCTGGAGTGGAGTGTCCCTACATAACAGTCCCTTGCCCCAGTTCATCAGTCATATGAGGGCCAAGAGCCTCCTCATACACTGGGGGCCTACAAGGCAGCACCACTAGGGAAAAGCGTCTCATTGATGGGGGGGGGGGGAATGTCTATGTCCATGTTCCCTTTGGTGCATTGGTTGTAGTATAGTTATCCTGTACTATATGGCTAAAATCCAACTGTAAGTGAATAGATGCCATGTGGATCCTTCTGAGTCTGGGTTAGCTCACTCAGGATGAGCTTCTCTAGTTCCATCCATTTGGCTGAAAATTGCATAATTTCATTGTTATTGATAGCTGAGTAGTATTCCATTGTGTAGATATACCACAGTTTTTTTTTTGTTTTTGTTTTTGTTTTTGTTTTTGTTTATCCATTCCTCAGTTGAGAGACATCTGGGTTGTTTCCAGTTTCTAGCTATTACAAATCAGGCTGCTATGAACATAGATGAGGAGATGTCCTTGTGGTTTGGTGAGGAGTCATTAGGATGTATACCCAGAAGTGGTATGGCTGGGTCCTGAGGCAGAGCTATTCCAAGTTTCCTAAGATATCTCCAGACTGACCTCCATAGTGTTTGTACAAGCCTCCACACCCTCACCAGCATGTACTGTCATATGAGCTTTTAATCTTAGCCATCTGACAGGTATGAGATGAAATCTTAGAGTCATCTTGAGTTGCATTTCTCTGATGGTTAAGGATGCTGAGCATTTCTTCAAGTGTCTCTCAGCCATTAGGAATTCCTCCTTTGTCAATTCTCTCTTTAGCTCTTTTCCCCATTTTTTGATTGGATTATTTGATTTGTAGGTATCTAATCTCTGCCAAACTCATTCTATGAGGCCACTGTTACCCTGATTCCTAAACCACACACAAAGACCCAGCAAAGAAAGAGAACTTCAGATCATCTCCCTCATGAACATAGATGCAAAAATACTTAATAAAATACTGGCAAACCGAATCCAAGAACACATCAAAAGTGTCATACCCCATGATCAAGTAGGCTTCATCCTAGGAATGCAGGGATGGTTCAACATACAAAAATCCATCAATGTAATTCACCATATAAACAAGATGAAAGAAAAAAAACCACATGATAATCTCACTAGATGCTGAAAAAGCATCTGACAAAATCCAACACCCCTTCATGCTAAAAGTTCTGGAGAGAACGGGCATACAAGGACCATTCCTAGAAATAATAAAGGCAATAAAAAGCAAGCCAGTAGCCAACATCAAATTAAATGGAGAGAAGCTTGAAGCATTTCCTCTAAACTCAGGGACAAGACAAGGATATCCACTTTCGCCATATCTCTTCAATATAGTACTTGAAGTTCTTGGTAGAGCAATAAGACAGTTTAAGGAGATCAAGGGGATACAAATTGTAAACGAAGAAGTCAAATTATCCCTATTTGCAGACGATATAATAGTATACATAAGCGACCCCAAAAATTCCACCAGAGAACTCTTACAGCTGATAACTTCAGCAAGGTGGTTGGATACAAAATTAATTCAAAAAAATCAGAATCCCTTCTTTATACAACAAATAAATGGGCTGAGAAAGAAACAGGGAAACAACTCCCTTCATAATAGCCATAAACAATATAAAATACCTGGGGGTAACTCTAACCAAGCAAGTAAAGGTCCTGTACAACAAGAACTTCAAGCCATTGAAGAAAGAAATTGAAGAGGCCATCAGAAGATGGAACATCTCCCATGCTCATGGACAGGTAGGATCAACATAATAAAAATGGCCATCCTAAAAGCAATATACAGATTCAATGCAATTCCTATCAAAATACCAACACAATTTTTTGAAGACCTGGCAAAAGCTATTCTTAATTTCATATGGAACAATAAAAAACAAGAATAGTTAAATCAATCCTATACAATAAAAAAAAAAAACATCTGGAGGTATCACCATCCCTAATTTCAAGCTGTACTACAGAGCAATAGTAATAAAAACAGCATGGTACTGGTATAGAAACAGATCAATGGAATCGAATTGAAGACCCAGAAATGAACCCACACACCTATGGTCATTTAATTTTTGACAAGGAAGCCAAAAACTGCACAATGGAAAAAGGACAGCATCTTCAACAAATGGTGCTGATCCGACTGGTTGTCCACATGTAAAAGAATGAAATTAGACCCATACTTATCACCTTGTACAAAACTTAAGTCCAAGTGGATCAAAGACCTTAATATAAGGCTGGACACACTAAATCTACTAGAAGAGAAAGTGGGAAAAATCCCTCGAACTCATTGGCACAGGTGACAACTTCTGAACAGAACACCAATGGCTCAGGACCTAAGGCCAACAATCAATAAATGGGACCTCATGAAACTGAAAAGCTTCTGTAAGGCATAAGACACTGTCATTCGAACAAAACAGCTGCCTATAGATGGGGAAAAAATCTTCACCAACCCCACATCTGACAGAGGGCTAATTCTTATTTTTAAAAAAAAAAAAGAAAGAAGAAGCTCACATTGTCTGGTTTAGTTTGTGAAGTTACTATACCACTCAAAAAAAAAAAAAAAACAAACAAAAGCAAACCAAAAGTAAACCAATCCCCCCACACATACACACACATACAACATATACCTCATCCTTCTTTCCTTGACTTTTCCAGTTTTTGTCATTGCTTTTGAGATTCTTTTTCTAAGAGACAAGACCCTCGGGAACCTAAACACAAAACCCCACATTCCTCTCATCACAGTTCTCAGCCAACTTCCCTTTCCTACACTATTTACCCTGCCCCCACCCACAGCTTAGTTCTTTTCCACTGTCCCCACTCCCACCCCTGGCTCACAAAATTATTCCCGGCTTCTAAATTTAGTGCCAGATTTTCCTGTTTCTGTGCCTTTACTTGGTGGGTTCCCTCTCTGAAATCCCATGTGCTCTATTCCAGCAAATTTCTAACTGCCCAAAGGATCTCCATTTCAGTTCCACAGAGTCTATCTTTAATCTGCTTGGTCACCTAAGTTCTTCCTCTGATCTTCCCAGATGTGTATTCAGATTCACACTTGTGCCCCTTATTGAGATTTGTAACATTTTCCACTCAAGTGTGAAAGAGACTTCTCCCACTGATACGTTAATTCTCTAGATATGAATTCGAATATACTTTATCAGTGAGTTATTGGGTAAGGCTTGCCTTAGAAGAATGACAAAAGTCCTACCCCTTACCAAGAAGCTGTTTGTAGTCGTTGACTGCTCAAAAAGAAAATCAGTTTTTGCCAATGTAGAGTCACTGGTTGTATCAACTACACTCCATGGCAGGCCCCATGACCAGGGGTTCTTGGCCAATACACAAAGGACTGTTTGGATGGTGGGTTTTTTGTTATTGGTGGTGGTTTTTTTCTTTTTTTTCGGTTTGGCTGGTTGGTTGGTTGATTAGTTGGATAGTATTTGTTTGTGTATGTGTGTGCACCTTTTGTTTGGTTTGTTTTTGGTAGTTTTTTGTCTTATTGTCTTTATTTTTCTTTTTTTGAGAGAGAAAGAAAGAAAAGGAGAGAAAGAACATGAAGTTGGAGGATAGGTATGAGGGAAGAATCTGGAATGAGTAGGAGAAGGGGAAAGAAAATTCTCAAAATATATTGTATAAATTTGTTTAGAGAAAAAAGAAATATTAAGTATGTGTTAGCTAATAAATATTAATAGTAGATGCTGAAGAAATGAATGCTTAGTGGCTATGAAAGAATGACCTAGAACTTTGATATTAGAGAAATAAGTAAATCCCTAGATTGAACATTTAATGTTCACAATTTTTAGATGGTGTCCTTTGGAACTTTTCTCTAAAAGCTTTAACCATACTCACAAGTAAATTCCCTCTGCCCTGTAGGCTGTAAAATCCATACTTGTTTTGTAACATAGCACAGTGAAAAAGGAGTAACACTCTGATATTGTTTCAACTTCTGAAAATTAATTTTAATGCCACTGATAAAAGTTACAGTCATTAATGGTAATCTGATTATACATTTAGCAAAAAGGACTGGCAGAGCATTCTGATAAGATCAAAGCCAAATTTTCCAATATTTTCTGCCTTCATACAAAACAGTTACTAAATTTAATATGAGAAAACTGACTAGTATTGAAGTAATTACCTACCATTCATTTGGAGAACTATGTAAAGAGCAAAAATTATCAACTAAAGTACAAAAAGGGAGAAACTAATTTCCAAGCTTTTCTTATGTAAAGACTGATATTCTCTAGTGTCATAGTTCTCAGCCTTGTGGGAAGAGCTCAGTGTGGCTTGCAGGTAGAATAGATAGGAAAGACCCTTGGGAAGTCCTCATCAGCAATCAGACAATGTTTTCTTAACGTAGACCTTGGAAGGGCCTGATTTCTTCTACCCTTTGTTCTTCAATAAGATACTTAAATTTCTGACATTAAAAACCCAAGACTTATAAGTCTAGTTTGTCGCATGAAATTGAGACAGCCTGGCCATGGTTTCACTTAGAGATTCAGTCCACCAATATTCTTTTCTTTTTCTAGACTCTTCCTAAGCTTCCAAGTTCCAGAGAAATGACAAAGCAATGAACCAAAGAAGTCTTCCTTACTATAAAATACATCAGATGGTGATAAGCAACATAAAGAAATATAAAGTAAAGACAGGCATAACTGGGAAATATTTAGTGATTGTGAATAGTTGTGCTGAGGAGGTATTTGAGCAAGTGTCTAAAAGAAAGGAGTAAGTAAGTCAGAGACAATTGGATAAGGAAATGAATTATTGGAGTATCCCTCTACCAGATGTGGTCCATGGACCACAGCACAGACCAGTGTTAACCCAACCTTAACAAGCTGGAATTTGCAATCTAACAAGATGTCCAGATGACTTGTAATCATATAATGTTTGAGATGTGACCCACGAATGTACTTCAGTCCACGCAAACATTGCCATTTGGTACTACTGTGTTCGACTCCTCTATTTGAAGCACTGGGAGGTCACATAAAGCTGTATCGTTAGGTTTTATTACTGGTGTGTGTTACCTAATGGTTAGTCCTAACCAATCACTGCGGGTTTCATAAGCTCATTTGTCATCCTACTTCTCGTATGTCTTCCTTCTAAATATAGACTATCAAGAAAATTCATGTTTTTGCTGGAACTCCTTATGTAGTGAGATGCTAAATGTGGTCAGGTGTTATTGCCAACAGGGTGGCCTCTACTGAAAGTAAGGAACGAGCCAGGAAGTTGAGATGAAGTAAGAATGAGTCCCTTCCTGGCAGATGCCTCTGTAGACCAAGTGACAGTCGGAGCCCTTAAGGCATCACTACAAAACTTCTTTGACTGATTTATTATTTTTTTAAATGGAAATTCATTGAAATAATCTTACTCATACCTGGTATATATGAACAAGCCAATTTCAAGGGGTAGTATGTACTTCTTTCATCAAAATGTGAAACTCTGGTCTTACTGGGACTAGTCACTGGATAGAGGCTTGAAATTAATTTCTGTACCTGAAATTTCTCAAAAATGTGGGCATAAATACCATGGGGGGAGTTTATTTACAATGTGAGGTGCAATCCTTTCTTTAAATCAGTGTATCTCCAGGTTTATGCATATGAATGAGCAGCTGTAACATGTAAAAATGTTTTCCCAAGGCAAATAACTGAATCTTAAATTCCCAAGCAAGACTGGCAAAATCCAACTGTATAGCCTGGTTCGAGGTTATACCAAATCATAGAGAGCACTTAAGATGAGTCTGGACTGGAAAGGGAGCACTTGTTTCCTGGTGAAGACCTTGTGCTGTTTCCTCCTCATGAACCCATTTTCTTACGTTTTTGAATAATGGATAAGGTAGGTGAGATATTTTCAGAAGAACCTAATAGATATTAAATTCAGACTAAAATAAAAAATGGGATCATTGATCTCACATGGTACAGCACCATAAGCTCCATTATCTGAAAGTTTTCTCACAAACATTTTATCTCCTTTTCATATCTTCTAATGCTCAGGAGTAATGAGTGAACTGAACTCTATGTAGTTTAACTACAATCACTAAGAAGAATGAAAAGTTGTTTGGCACACTGGGGGACTGAAGTTCAGTCATCATGCACATGGTAAAGGGATGCTATCTTAAAGTTGTACAAGTTCCCAAAGCGGAGGCCAGCTGAGCAGTTCGTGATGTCCTGTTTTTCCTTTGAATTCACTGTAGTTGCTAAGGATGGTCTGCCCTTAAACATAATCCAGTAAGAGCCTTATAATCTAAGAATATAAAGGGATCAAAACCTTTCCGAGTGAGTCACGGCTTCCTCTATCATGCCTAGCTTGTAATTGCTAATTGTAGTTGTTTGTATATCATGATTAATATTAGATATGTAAGCAACTGTTTTTAATTTAAAAATACATGGCAGACTGAAAATACTAATACTTTACTAAATACTTTGAATATATTATGATTTCCGCTCCTCCATTATAACTCATTCCTGCACCACTCTTCATCCATCTAGCCATCCATCCCCTAAAGTGTGCCTCATCAGTTAGCTCATACCTACATGCTCTATAATGTTAGATAAAATACATTTCTAAACATACTGCATTAATTTTGGCTTTATTAACGAGTGGAATATTATAATTTCACATGACACTAGAATTTGTATTATTTAGTAATATACTTTTCTATAACCATATCTCTTTCTGTCTCTATCTATTCTCACTCCCGCAATAGACACACATTCAATAATAGGTAATACTTACACCGGCAGCTAAAAATTCTCCCAGCTTGTATATTTTTCCTGAGTTCTTAGTTGCTTTTGTTTCATTCCTAACTTCATCTAACATGTAGCACAACAGGGCATGACTATGCAGAGAATGTATATTTGTGGGCATTTCTCTCCAGATACCTAGATGATTGATGATGCTGACTCTGTCTTCTTGTGCCAAAAAACTACTTTGGACCTGGAACAATTGAGCCATAATAGAATCAGGCATCACTCTCTGACTCGGAAGTCTCCATTGACCTCATTGTCTGTTTTTGGAATGTTAAATATAAAACGCACATCAAAGTGACTGAAATCTTATGTTCTTTTTGTTCATTTGGGGAGGGGTCCCTTGGCATCTAGTAACATAAATTACTAACATAAATATTAGAGGCATCTACTTGCATAAATTAATCAATACTAGAAGGACCCAAATAATCCATGTGCTGAAAATATTCTGACAACCAAGGCTCTTAGCTCCACAACTACCATTTACATAAATCAAAGGCAAGGAAATAAAGTATTTCAAAGCATTCCTTACTATAGTACTATTACAAAAAGAAAACAGTCTTTACTAGCCAACCTTCCCATTTTACGCAGAAGTTCATGTTTCAGGAGACAGTGCAGAAGAGGAATACAAACCCAGATGGACTTAAAATACCTATTAAACTCAGTCCATTTTCTTGGTGTTCAGTTGAATTGATCAAAACTTCTGCCTGAATAGCCTCTTACTTATGCTGGTTTGCAAATTTAGTAGCAAGTGATGAAGCATGTGTCTCTCCAACCCATGATTCTATAGCCCCTACCTTATTGACTATGCTCAAGACATCAATTTTCTGGGCATTGATTCCCCTGTGGTTAGATTTTTGTGGGGTAAAGGGTAAGGGGTCACTGGTAGGGACATTAAAATTCAGTAGGATGTAGTCCTGATGGTCTGGACCTAACTATGACAAGATTATCCTTAAGACACGTGAGCCAACATTCTATGAAATTTAACTTATAACCTCTGCTAATTAAGCATGTTATCAAAGGGGAAATGAAATAGTAAGCTGGTACTCCTTAAGTATCCTCTTTTTATTTCTTACATTTGAAAGATGTAGAAATTCTGCTTTCACCTGCTCCCAAAAAGGGAAGGATTTCTATGTATTGGCTGCTCTGTGTTCGATAGGATTTGAGCTTTTTGTGTTTTAAGTTTAATTCAAATAGAAGTGCTTGTTTCTTCTAGAGAATTTTACATTAACAACTTATTATGCAAGGCTCTTAGGTTATGAGTCTATCATATCTAAAAGTTTATCAATTTCATGTGTTCAATTGTAATTCCTGAGCATTAAAATAAATTTATTGAAGCTAAAAGGAAGTAATATGAGGAAAAATCTCTTTCAGGAAATCAAGTATACAGAATGCTGAAACAATGGAGGTATTTTGAATTCTCAGAATTACAAATAGTAGCTGCTTTAGTATAGAATAGCCAAGCCTAGGGAAGATAAAGTGATCATCTTTAATATGCTTCATAGAATCCTACTCCAAACAGGATTCCTGGTAGACTTGTTTCTGCTAGCTCAGTCTATAAAAAGCAAGAGTATCCAAACTACTTTAGTTCAAGATGATTTTCTTAAGCCCCTCTCTGTTTGCTCAAATACATCATACCCCACCCCAATTTCCCCACTACTAGGAGTAACTTTTTCTTTTTCTTTTTTTTTAACTAATAAAGGGTTGCTCACACACTTGGAACATTAAGTAGTAATAGAGCAATACTCATTCATTCAATCTTCGCTCAGCTGATATTCATTAAATACTTCCAATAAGTGGCAGGCAGCCCTAGGTACTGGAGGTAGAATAAAGGTAAAACAGCCATGACCACTTCCCCAAATGGCCCTACAGTCAGTCAAATAAAACTTCACTGATGAGTAGTTATAGAAGCTATTGTGCATGCTGTAGAAATAGAAGAGAACTTGGGTGTTGACCAAAGTGTTTGCAAAACCAGAGCAAACAAAGTCCCATGACCTACACTGGAAGATCAAGAAAGCAATCTCTAATACTTTCTCTGATCTGAAGAGTGAGTAGGAATTAACTTGTCAGAGCGCAGTAGAATAAGTGATGAGGAAGAGTGTTCTAGGAGGGAAAAGCCTATGGGAAAGAAAGAGCTACCTCACTGAGGGACTGAAGGTAAGTGAGGGAAAGCTGGAGAAAAACAATATGTAAGAAGGGCAGACTGCATCACATAAGATGTAAAGTTTTGGGTCTTTCCGCTGAAATCAATGATAGGTTATTGAAATGTTTTAAACCCCAGAATAGTGGGATCAGATTTGCTCTTCAAAAAAGGTGTCCCTAGCTACTAAATGGAGAATGATTCAACTTTATGGGTCAGAGTAAACTACAGAATCCCAAATCTGGGGAATCTGGTCTCCAGTGAATGCCCGACACCACAGGGAGTACTAAAGGACTAAACAGCAATAATAAAATAATACATCCATAACTATATGCAATAAAAAATTAATTCTCTTTCTCATCTCTCTCCACCTGCCACAAATATTAACTCTTGGGTTGACAAAATGGCTCATTAGGTAAAGGTGGTTGCTACCAACCCTTAAACATGAGTTTGATCCCTGAAGTCACACACTAGAGAAGAAAGCAGGCTCCTGCAAGCTGCCCTCTGACCACTACAACTATGTTATAGTACATGCACACCATACTCATACAAGGACACACACACACACACACACACACACACACACACACACACCACAAAACTATATTAAAATTTTGATTCCTTATTTCACTGTGACAATGTTTTTGGACATTGTCAGGCATCAATAAAAATGAAAAAGGAGATATCTCACTATTCCAAATGAGAAATAATGTTGACTAGATCAAGGGTGCAGAAAAATAGGAAGCTATTAGGTGGATTAAAGAAGAGAATAGGTAATAAAACCATTAGAGTCACAAATTAGCTTAATAAAGATAAATAAATTCAGTTGGCCTGAAGACACACACCTGTAATTGCAGCCCTTGGAAGATGGAAATGGTAGAAGGGGTTTCATGTAGCCTGAGCTACATGAAATTGTGTCTCATATAAAATTAAAAGACTAAAGTGAGAACTTTGAGGATTTAGGAGTCTTGAGTTTGAAGTTAGGTTCTGGTAAAAGTTGTATCAACAAGCTAGAATAACAACAGGTAGAAGGCTCACCAATTACTAGCTGAGAGACCTAAAGTTGGGACAGCCTGTCAGTAGGTAGGAGTGGATGGACCTTCCAAAGTTGCTGGCAGAATTGGAGAGAAAATGGCCATAGAATGTCAGAATGTCAGGCATGTGGTAGACTATCCCCATGAACGTGATTGCCTTCCTTTGTGGCCTGTGTGCACACATGGTGTGTTCCACCCTACTATGATCTTAACTTAGTTATGTATAACTCTTCATCATTGGTCTTTGGAGCTAGGATCTCAGTGATAAGAGTTCTTGTCTAGCAGGTACAAAGTTCAGGGTCTCATCCCCAGCACCACAAGGTAAATGTTGGTCCTCAGTATTAAAAAATAGCTTCTTGATGCTGAACAGGTGCCTCGGCAGCCAAGAGTACTGGCTGTTCTTGCAGAGGACCTGAATTCCCTACCAAACACCACATGGTGGCTCATAACTGTCTGTAACTCCAGTTCTATGGGATCTAAGACCCTCTTCTGGCCTCCAAGGGTACCATACATAGACAACATGCACATACATGTATGCATGAAAAATGCTCATATACTAAAATAAAAATAAATTTAAAAAATAGTTGCTCTATTAGAATTGACTATATGCTTCCATGAATGAGTCCAATGTTGCTACTGAATAAGTTAATTCAGTACAAAGCACCTTTAGTTTTGCTGTGGTTTATGAAAGAAAAAATAGATAAACAAATGCTTTATCTAAATGATCCTAAAAATTGGTCTTAAAATTTTTATACATGAAATACACTAACTAAGACCTGAAACATTAACGAGCACAAGAGTAAGATTTCTCCAAAATTAGAATAATAGTATAAATATTGAATTTTTCTTTTAATATGATTATCATAATACCCAGTGTTCTATAAATTACCAAGGGTACAAGTATCCCAAAAGAAATCTCCATTTAATTGTTCTTCATTAATTGCTATGACTTTCTAGGAAAAAAAATAGAACATTTAATATCCTTTAAAGAGGTCACTAGGATCCAAAGGGATATGAAACAAGGCTAGCATCACCCCTTGAAAATATGGAGAACAATTAATTTGTTTCATTTAATAAACATCTTCTTTATTATATGGCAGTCTTAACTTAATTCATCTTGTTGATGGTAACTAAGGAATGACTTATAAGATGACTGACTTCTTAATAGTGTAGCCATTTATATTTCCTTTGATCTGATTCTTTAAATATTTGTATCTTCTTTTAATAATTGAACGAAATTACAATTTAATCATCAATTGTATTTATTAGTAAGTATAAACTGTAAGATTATGTCAGCGGAGCAGTCAGTGACCTGGTGGGATATCAGCCAGTGGCCTGGCCTGTCTTAATTGGTGGCCTGACTTGTCCTGGGGGAAAAGCCTTGGACCAAGGGTGGCCTCCACCACCTGTAAACTAAACTCTGTTAACTAATATAAGTTGTTGCATTAGGCTGGTAGAATTGCTGGTGGCTTGGTGAGATTCACCAGAGTTCGGTGGGAGGCCTATGGCCCTGGATTGCTTGGACTGACCTATAAGCTGCTGTGGTCCTTTCCCCCATAATTAAATACACCAAGACCTTTTAATGTTTCAATGCTTAGCCCTTAGCTGGCCAGACTCTCAATTAGCTAATTTAAATTAACCCGGACTACCTAATCCCAAACCACCATGTGCCTGTTACCTTCCAGAGTTCTCAAACATGTCTATCTGCTTCTATGTCTCCTAGCAGAAAAGGAGATTCCTCTGTGTAAAATGTAGGGTTCCTGTTTCCATCTCAGGAAGTCCCACCTTCTTATACTCTTTCTGCCCAGCTAATTGGCTATCAGCAACTTTTATTAACCAATCAAGAAAATGCCTCAGAGGGGGCAGTAACCAGATCTCTGCATTGAAATCAGCCTATCAGAAGCAATGTTATTAGACCTTCCCCAACAATTGAATTTCTTTTTTTTTTTTTTTTGAGACAGGGTTTCTCTGAATATCTCTGGCTGTCCTGGACTCGCTTTGTAGACCAGGCTGGCCTCGAACTCACAAAGATCCGCCTGCCTCTGCCTCCCAAGTGCTGGGATTAAAGGCGTGCGCCACCACCGCCCGGCTTGAATTTCTTAAAATAAGTAATATACATGATGGAAGATGCTTCCACACACTTACATACACATACACATATACATCAAAGAAAGTTCTTATTTATGTATTCATTTATTCATTTTATATCCCAATTGCAGCCCCCTCCTTCCTCTGCATCTGTTCCCACCTTCCTACCTTCTCCTCTCTTTCCCTTTCCTCTTCCCCTCAGGAAAGAGAACCCCCCCCCTTCTATCAACCCACCCTGGTTCTTCAGATCACATCTGGACTAAAAATATTCTCTTCTACTTAGGCCAAACAAGGCAGCCCAGCTAAGGTAAGGTGATCCACAAATAGGCAATAGAGTCCATGTCAGGGACAGTCTCTGCTCCATTTGCTAGGGGATATACATGAAGACCAAGCTGCTTATCAACTATACATATACATATATATGTATATATATGTACAGGGACCGTACATACTTTTTGATTTGTGCTTCAGTCTCTGTAGGACCCCAGGGGCCTAGGTTTGTTCACTCTGTTGGTCTTCTTGTGAAGTTCCTGTCCCTTCTGGATCCCCTCTCTATTCTTCCTCCTACTTTTCTACAAGCCTCCCCAATCACCGCCTAATGTTTGGCTGTCTACCTCAGCATCTGTTTTGATCTGCTGCTCGATAGGGCCTCTCAAATGATAGTTATGCTGTACAGTTATTGACTGGCCATTCCCTTAATCATTGCTCCATCTTTAACCCTGTACAACTTTTAGGCATGGTAAATTATGGGTCATAGATATTGTGGGTGGGTTGGTATCCCCTTCCCTCCACTGGAAGTCCTGCCAGGCTGGGAGGTGGCCACTTCTATCTTGAGTGAGGTAACCCAGACTCAGAAAGATACACATGGCATGTACTCACTTATAAGTGATCATAGCCAAATGGCACAGGATAACCATCCTATAATCCACAGACCCAAAGAAACTAAGTAACAGGGAGGTCCCAAGGGAAGATGCTTGAATCTCACTCTGAAGGGAAATAGAATAGATACAGGAAGGAGATGAAAAGAGGGAACTGAGAGGGAGAGTGTGTGGGGAGGGGACAAAGGTGGGGATCAGGTGTGATGAGAGCAAGGGTGAGAGGTGAGAGGATTAGGAGAGAAAAAGGAAACCAATGGCAAGAGGCATCAATGAAACAAGCAGGAGACCAACAAAAGAGTACACCCCAGGGATATGAGGGCGACCCTAGCTGAGACTCAAAGAAAGTTTTTAAAGCTATTTCTTTCCTGTTTTGTGAAGTGTTTTGTCAGCTGAGAAATTAAATTTTTCTCACAATTCAAACTTCCCCCTTGCAATTCCAATCTTTGTCTTTTCTGTAAAAAAAAAAAAAATATGAAGTAAAAATCTACAGAGATCCAAAAATTATGGAATAGGCTATTAAGAATATGCAATTATAATATCTGAACATAAATTAAGTATCCTATTTAATAAAATAAAAGCTATTTTTAGGAAAGAAACATGTATTTGTCAAGCATTCCCTATATGACAGGCTTGGATTTCTTAGATACTTTACTATCTAAATCACATATCTGAATTCCTGGCCCCCTCTGACCTTCTTCTATCTGGCTACAGTATATCCTTTTATGTTAAGTTCAAATGGTACAAAATTCTCATTCACCTGACACATCCTGTTGTCCTGGAGCACATATGGAAGTGGGTCTCTCCTTCCATCTTCATGTGTTTCAGGTCCTGATCGCAGGTCCGCAGGTTTTCGCAGGAAGCATCTTTGCCTTCTGAGTCATCTCACTGACCTAGTGCTTCATCTTCTTTCTTCACTCAGATAATTGATATTTCAACTGCCCCAAATTCCCTTCTTTCTCTGCTTTCTGGAAAAAAAAAAAAACTTTTTCTTTCTAACACTAGGTTAGATACCATTTCTTCTAGACATCTTTTCTTGACTAACAGAGAAACACTTCCTCTGCTATATTGATGTCTATGCTGTTGTATGTATCCTTCAATCTTACACTTGATGGAAACCAACATCCAACCTCTTCACAGAGGGTGAACTTCATGAGGGAGGTGCTGACTCCAAGAAGCAGTCAAAAGTGATTGGTGGTAATTGATCAATGAAGATTTGTATTTTAATGGTTTTTCTTTTTTATTAAAAACATTTCATACAATATATTCTGGTCATGATTTCCCCTCCCCCAGCTCCTCTCAGATCTTCCTCACCTCTCCATCCATCCAAATAAACACCCTTTCTTTCTCTCTCTTTAGAAAACAGTTAAGCAAACAAATAACAACTTAACATAATAAAACAAACACACAGCAAAAAAAGAGAAAACACAAAATCTAAAATCATAATTTATAAACAAAAGACCAGTAGAACAAAAAGTGCTGCCCAAGCAAAGTAATAGAAGACAAAAAGTCTACAAAAATGCCATTGACATTTTGTGTTGTCCATCTACTTCTGGGCATGGGGCCTGAAATAGAGTCTGTATACCCTGTGGGACTCCACTGGAGAATACCAGCGTTTCCTCTGAAAGCTAATGTCAGTTGGAGCTACCTTATTGGCTAAGGATGGGAGCTCATGTCCACCATCCCCTCTCGGCATTGGGACTGCATCCAGCTTGAACTGTACCAGCCCTATGTATGTTGCTACAGTCTATATGAGTGCATATGTGTGTCAGTCCTGTTTGTTGGGAAGACATTGTTTCCCTGATGGCATCCCTCACCTCTAGCTCTTACAGTTTTTCCAACCCCTCTTCAGCATAGCTCCCTGATCCTTGAGGGGAGGAATTTGATGAAGACATTCTATTTAAGACTGATTGTTTCAAAAATCTCTCAGTTTCCACCTTTTGTCCAGTTATGAATCTCTGTGTTGCTTTCCGTCTACTGCAAGGGGGAACTTCTCTAATGAAGACTAGGCCAGGAACTGACCTGTGTTCCAGCTTGGTTCCAGCTTGGCCAATAGAGGTCCCAGGTAAGAAGTCACAATGGTTTTTCTTAAACCTGAGCATGACAAAAAGAGGTTGGACTGTTTGCAGAGGCTGAACCCATTCCTTAAAATAAAGATAAAAATAAATGAGAAACAGTTGGGCACCAAAAAGGAATGACAAGTGTTCTGCTTTACACCACAATGAATGGTAAACATGTCAACAAACTAACTTTCTTTAAGCATTCAAAAACAATGCCAAATGAACATGAAGAGAGCATTTAACACTAATAATTATCAGTATTATGGAGTGAATGGTGTGTCTAAATCTTGGTATGTCTTATGACGGTGGTTGTCAACCTTCCTAATACATGACCCTTTAATGCAGTTCCTCATATTGTTGTAACCCCAAGCATAAAGTTATTTTGTTGCTACTTTATAACTGCAATTTTCCTACTGTTGTGAATTATAACATAAATATCTGATATGCAAGGCATCTGATAGGCAACCCCAAAGGGGCTGTGACCCACAGGTTGAGAACCACTGTCTTTTGATATGCTATTTAATCCTCATAAGACATTATAGATATGGTTATATCCTTATTCTTCAGATGAGGAAATAAAAATCTGAAAAAAGCCACATGGTAATTAGGTAGCCAAGGCAAAATTTCCACAGTGGCCTCCCTGGCTCTTATGCCCATTGGCAACACCACATCTCCCAGCAGGACAACAAGGTCTTAACCACTTCCTTCTTGGTCCTCACCTAGTCCCCTCTTTTTTAGCCAAGCGTAAAAAGCCATGGTCTTACAACTAATGGAACTGAAGCACTTAGATTTCACACTTCCCTTGAAAACCTTATTAAACTTGTATCTGTGCGGCTTAAGCTCTTCTACGGATCCACACTGTGCTGCTGAGCCCGCGCCAGAACTCCCCTTGACTCTGAAAAACCACTTTCAAATCTGGCAAGATGTTACATAATAAAATACACACCAAGTGTCTGAGCAATTGAAGGAAAGAGGGTAGTGATTAGGTTTTGAAACTGGATATAAAAAGAATTCACATTACCACCGAAGTACGGATTTCTGAATGTCATTCGTTCTAAATGGAACTGTGATTAGAGAGAGAGAGGAAAAAAACGACATCTGAAAAGGTCATGAAAAGAAAAATAGTAGCAATTTTGAATTTCAGTTAAATGGCCGAAATCTGGGGCACCACAAATGGAAATTCTCCCTAGTGCTCTCTTCCCTGATGCAGGGGGCCACTGCTGTGATAGCAAAGTGTGTGTAATTCCCCAATCCTGTGTGTCGACTTGTAAATTCTGTTTGGACAAAATCTGCCAAATGTATATAAAATGTGTTGCTCAGGAAATTAAAAACCTGTCTCAAGGCAGTAGCAAAACAGAGGTGGTAAAAGAAAAAATATATGTATATCAGAAAAATAAAAAGGATAAGGTTTATTGTAAATATATATTTGGTAAATATATATTTTAACAATGAGAGACTGTGAATATAATGGGACTCCATAATAAGTGATTTGGGTGAGGGAAGTACTTGTAAAAAGAGACAAAAGAATATTTGAGAACAGAGCCAGAATCTAAGGCAATGTTTCTGCATCCCTCCAGTTGCACAACCTTTTCAGAATCATTTGGCTTCTGTAACCTTCACATTTCTCATCTCTAAAGGAGGTCAATAACACACTAAACTAGTAAGGCTAACACTGACAAGTACTTTATACATGCCATGTATTATTCTATATATTATAATATCCTCATTCTTGTGAGTCCTAAATAAGCTATGATATAGGAGTTATGACTATTCCCATTCTTTTCTTTCTCTCTCTCTTTTTTTTTGTAAGACATGATTCCCTGTAGCCAAGGTTGACCTTGAACTTCTGATCCACTTGCCTCTGCCTCCTGAGCATTAGAATTTAAGGGTGAGTTCCATGCCCAATTTATGCAATATCTAGGACACTATGTACTAGGCAGACACTCTGTCCCCAACTTTAGAGAGGAAGAAAATAAGGCACAATATGAGGAAATAACTCCCCCCAAGACTGCACAGAAAGAAAACTTGAGGGACTGAGTTTTTGTTGTTGGTCCTGTATTTATCTTGGAAAAATGGAGGTCTGTTTTAATTTCCTCATAAAACTTATGAATGTATTCACAGATTTGTCACATATATTTAACTTTTTAAAATTTTCTCTCTTTTTGTAGCTTATCTGACTATAGTCTCCCTTTCATAAATCTCAAGTGAAAATTAAATTTCATAAGAGGGACAGTTTTCGCTGCCTTGCTGGTTGGTATATCCTTAGCAACTAGAACTGTAGCAAGCACACAGTAGTCACTATATTATTATGCCATGTTGAGTTATAATTGCAGTAACTATTGTAATATAGCAAAGTAAAGATACGAAGTGTAAAGATTATAAAGAATCATATTTTAATGTATACAGTTAAATATATATATTCACATACATACATGGATATGAAAAGATTCTAAGAGATAGTAGTGTGTAAACTGTTAATAGAGAGTCCAAGGCACTCTCAAAGATTAATTCAAGCTTTGCTTACTAAACCTGTTCTTGGCAATTACAAGGTACATATGTTTTTCCTCAACTGTCCACAATGGAATTAAAGTCAGACACAGTCTCATTTTCCAAACTGATAAAGAAGAAAGAACAC
Source organism: Lophiomys imhausi (assembly GCA_907164525.1). Lineage (NCBI taxonomy): Eukaryota > Metazoa > Chordata > Mammalia > Rodentia > Muridae > Lophiomys > Lophiomys imhausi. Next base: position 366,720 of record CAJQZJ010013817.1, on the reverse strand, counting down.
AGTGAATTCAACATTATTGTTGAGCCAAAAAGAAATACCAAGGACAGATAGGCTTGACTCATACCTCATTATGAAAACAGCAAGTGACGTCTACTAAGTTTAATGTTAATAGAAGCTGTTTAGAAGAAGAAAATGTGGTAATTGTGGTTGTCAGCATCTAAGTATCTGACTAAAAACCAGTGAGTCCAGGACATAAAGTGGGCATTGTGGTGCCAGGCACTAAAGAGTTCATATGAACCTACTTTTTATTCAGTACCCACATCAACACCCCCAGAAAAGCACTACCCATCACATCAGTATCCATGTTTAGGCAGTGACTCCAATACTTTTTCTTTCTATTAGTGGGGTAAGGAAATGAGTTCTCTCCATCCATTTGAACTGTGATTGCCTCCCTATGCTAGCTAGCCTTCCGCTAGGCACTGAGAACAAAAACACAGCTCCCATTTGCAAAGGCTGACCAAGGACCATTGGCCTTCCATGTTTGCTTAATGGATCATTCTATATGCAGAACTCTAATCTATATTTGGAACATTTTCTTCAAATTCTGCTAAAGATAAAGGCTAAAGACAAAGAGTCCAGGTATAGTCTTTGGTGTACAAATGAACACTTTTTAAATTTATATTCAAAGGCAAACCCAAAGCAAAAGCTCCTTCCCTGTCTAGACACCAAATAACAACATAAGAATCCTAATATTGGTTGATAATGTAGTCTATCAACAACAACAAATATATATATATATATAGGCATTTCTTTTGTTCCATTTTTTTTGTTTGCAGTGTAATGTTGAGTGCTAAAATATAGTAAAATACCTTTCTTGAGTGTTCCACAGGAATATTTTGCTAACTTAGTTTTACTACATATTGCTAATTTGTGACAATCAATAGAAAAAAACAACTTTATGGAAATTAATAAAATTGACGTTTACTAGTGTGTGTGCCATTGCTGAGGCCTCCTCATCTCCCACATGTTAGAAACTGAGCTTGTCATTTGTTTTGTTTGTATTATAATGTTTCCTATGTTTCATTGTTATCAACAAAAACAATTTTTGGTCAAATCATAGGGAACAAGGCATGATTCTGAATGAAGTGAGAAAATTTCATCTATGGTGGCATCATGATATTACTGTATTTACTGGACTTTATTATGGAAATACCTTTGTAACCAAACTTTTAAATTATTATTTAACACTTATTTATTTATTACTAAATTCACTTATAACAAACACCAACAATTTCTTAACTATTAATCCTATAAATTCTTACAACCCCTTTAACCTATCCACTAAACCTATTGATAATTATAACAACCACTTTCATAACCTTTTAGAATGATACAGTCTCTGGGGCAGGTCCTCAGTCGTTAGGAACACAGTCTTTGTTGTAGATTCTTTAACGCACTTAGCAGTCCTTTTTCTGGATCTCTCAGATGCAGGTTCATCAGGATAAGTTGGTTATTGCAGTCTCACCTTAAATAAGGCTTCATGCTTTCTTCTCTGTGGGAGACCCCAGCCGTCTGCAGGCCAACTTACTTCTTTTGAATCAGGAACTCAGCTACTCTGCCTCAGTCCTTAAAGCCAGGCACAATTTCCTTTAGGCCACTGATCGGACAGATCAAACCTCTCCAGGCAAAAGCTGAGCCACAGGGTCCAGTCCTTGGCATTTTGGTGTCTTGCTCAGGTTTTCTTTGCTCACCGGCTTCTTTCTGCTTCAGGAAGAGAGCTGGCCATCAATGGCCAGCCATTTTTTCAGCAGGACTCTTGGAGCTCTCTAGCATCAGGGGCCTCTCCTCTTTTTTGGCTCCATGCACTGTCCTTAAATAAGAGGAACTCTGTTTCATCTTAATTTGGGCTCTGCCCACTTAGCAGCTGAAAACAGTGTCAGGCCAGATACTTTGTTTCTTCAAGTCTATTGAGTCTTTCCTGTTTTTCCTGACTTCAACCTTGTTTTTCAGTCTATTAAGTCTTTCCTGTTTTTACTGACTTCATGCTGATAATGCTCTTCAGGCCCCAAATTAAGAGACAGTATCAGAAACACCTATATATTTTCTAAATCTAATTTATCTAACCGCTACATACCTTAGTGCCAATTTTGAATGAAGTGGATAAATGCTGTAAAATTAATCAAAACATTTTTGCTCTCAGCCTTTCCAAACAAGATTTTGTTTCAAATACTGTGGAGAGAGTATGACTTGGTCTCATACTAAATACAGAAATTTTATTTTTAATGTACATCAACTATACTTTCCACATAGCTGAGATGTAACCTGCTATAACCAAAGAAAGGATTCTGTATGCATGAAAGAAATTTTTTACTTTTAAAATTTAATCAAATTGTGAAAAAGGGTGATTATTTCTCCTCTGAAGACAAAACTAAGACATTGGGATCATTCATAATACAAATCTGCCCCTCTAATTTTTAAAAAAAATTTTCCCTACTGAACAGTAATTTAAAAGATATAAAGCATTTGCTTTTGATGCTATATCTCATTGAGATGCTAATTTTCCATCCTAAGAGTTTAGAAGTAGGTTGACATGCAGCTATAAGAGATTAATTTGAGTACTTTTTTTCAGTGCCAGAACCAAAAACAGGGATGAGGGGGAGATCAGCCCCTTTTCTTCACTTCATTTCTCTATATCCTAGGAGTTGTGAGAGGAGGGAAGATGTCATTTTAATGCTATAATGGAATACATATTTTGAGCAAAGTGTTAAGGCTCTGTCCAGGAGCCTGGACTCTATCCAAGCCACTTACATCTAGGATATATGTCTTCTCCACTTGCCAACACCTACTAGCCCAAGTTTCTGCAGTCTGGGGCTGAATTTCTCACTTCTCACACCAGGAACAGAGCAAATACTTCATGACTTCAAAGAATCTGTCTAGCCAATGGCTAAAATAACTGTTGAGTGAATAAAGAGGCATTGTGAATAAGTGGCCACAGCATACTATAGAGCCAGACTCTGTGGAATTGAATCTTAGACCTGCCACTTATCACTGTGAAACTTCCAGCAGGTACTTAACCTCTCTAGGTAGCCGTCTCCTCAGTAGAAAAATTGAGACAACCTTATAAAATGATGTGAAGATGAAATGAGTTGGTATTTATAAGCACTTAGGGTAGCACCTTGAAGATAACAAGTTCTAAATGTTGACACAGATGGAAACTCCCATCCAACTTACTACCAAGACAAGGTCAGTGACATTAGACTTCTACTGTCCTGTGTACAAAGCCTAAGAGCCCTGGCCATGGGGATCACCATTTGTCTTCAGTGCCAGTCATTCATATTGCTGGATATGATGCTTGGTCAGTTATGCCCATCCATCACACAGTAATGGATTGAACATCCACAGTATATCAGCATTCTTTGGTTTCAAGAGCTGGGAAAAACAGGTCTGAAAATTGTCCCCTCCTTGTACCCACAATTATCACCTACCCAGCTGGATTTTTTTCTCCAGCTCTACACTTGTCTCAGAAGAGCTGGTAGTCAATGTTTGGTTATTTCTGGTTAGAAGGTAATACAAATATGCTATTCAGTAAGCTGATGTAGAACGTGCTCCTACTCACTTAGAACTGGCTTCCCCTTCCGTCTATCCACAGTCAGAATCCACCAGGCATAGAGTTGGGGGTTTTTTTCTTTGCCTCTTGGAAGTGTTGTTTTACCCAACAACTTGAAACATGACTAGGTGGAATGCCTGTTTTCTATTGGAACTGTTTCATAAGAACGTGAAATCTGACACATATTAGACATGCAACGTTTTAAATACTGAGTAATCCACCTGCAAAGCTAGAAGGAGAGTAAGACGTCAAGTGCTACATTATTTGGGTTTTGAGTCTGTTTTTCTCCTATAAAATTCTGTGTCCCAACTCCTTCAGTCTCTGTGAGGTTTCATTTTATTGACATTTCATAATGGGACTGCAAACTACAATTTTCAAGTTTGGCACAGAGTTTTTTGTTTTGTTGTTGTGTTGTTTTGTTTTTTTCAATTAGTGTGCCTAGTGAAAACATCTGGCTGCTTCATGCAGAGTTTTTAGCAAAATGACCTTCATGAACTCACAAGTAAGTAGTTCATGATATGCATAGACGATGGTACCCACTGTGTTTCTTATTAAGCAGTTTCTCTGTCAGTGCCTCAGATTTTATGTAAATGAATAAAAGCCACCCCACAGAGAGAAAGTTAGGATCTTCTCTCTGCCTTTCAAACATCATGAACAGGCTGGACATAATCCATGGTGTGACAATTTAATTAAACATTTTAAGAAGCTTCAAGACTCCCTTCCTAATTTCCTAATTGTGACACTATCTGAGACAAAATTGGACTGAGCTGACAATTATTGATGTTGTAATTACAAATTAGGGTTCTTAGTGTCCTTCCTGGAACCCAAGTCTTCTTTAGAAAAGGCCAGCACAATGGCTGGTCCACACTAGCTACCAGTATGATCTTCACATCAGAAAAAGTGATCAGTTTAAAACCACTTCGAGTACAAACCCCCTAGGGTCGATCTACTATCCCATAATTTTGTACCAACAGGAACTGTTCTAGAGATTAAAGTAAGTTCCCATAGGTAGGGTGAAAGACAGCAGTGTGAGTGGGATATATTGAACAGGGAGAACTCACACTAAATTTAAGTCCCATGATGAAAAAACGTTAGAAACTGCTGGACAGCAAACACATTTGCTAAACCCCCCATGATCATAGCAGTATTAATTAAAAGAAAGCCTAGTATGGTCAAGCATGTTTTGGAAAGAGCTTTTAGAGTCCCGTGTGAGCTGCTGGGGGCACTTGACCTCCCCATTTCCCATCCTGTACTCATGCATATCCCTTACTTTAGAACACAGCCTCTGCCATTTGCCCTTCTCCCTCTCCCTTTCCAGTTGGCTTCCAGGACAGCCCAGGGCTTCTTCCTCCACGGAGCTTCAAGTTACTAACCTTTTCCTCTTCTGACCCTGCTTGTACTTTTTCTATAGAGATGCTTAAGACTTTTATTTTGTGTCATGATGATTTATGACATTTACCCCGTTAGAGGTCAGAATCTTTCTGCCTCACCTCTATGTCTGTAACATACCACATACTCAATACATAACTCATTGCTATCCCTTGAGTGGATGAAGCAATCAGAACTTCAGTCAATCAGTGAAAAACCAATGAATGTGTCTTTTAAAGTATGCTTTTTTGGGCCCGTAGAGATGTCTCAGTGCTTTTAAGCACCTACTCCTCTTTCAGAGAACCTGGATTGAATTCCCAGCACCCACATGGCAGCTCACAACCATCTGTAACTCCAGCTACAAGAAATCTAATCCCCTTCCCCGGCCTCCTCCAGCACTGCATGTGTGTGTTGCATATACATGCAGGTGAATATATTCTTACCCATAAAATATGTAAATCTTTTTTTTTAAATAGTAGAGCATTCTTTCTTTAGACCCATTGAAAGCATGCATTTTATAGTTTCTTCTCCACCAAAAGTCCAATACTCACATTGATTAAAAAAAATATTTTATTGCATAAGAGAGGATAATGGGGAGAATGGATATGGTAAAGTGCAGTGATATACATGCATGAAAATGTCATAATGGAAGCTCACGGTTTAATTTTATTTTCATTTGATTTTTAAACATGTTACAAATAACAATTATCCTGAGATATTGTATATGTAATAGGATTATAGGGGATATTATAAATAAGTTAGAGAAAGATAATCAAAACCTAAGTGACCAACATGGGAAGTAAGATTAAAGTTGTAATATTTAATTTCTTATGTTTTTGGTTGTGAGCCTAGCCTTTAATGGCTGTGCCATCTCTCCAGCCCTAATTCCTAAATTACTTTTTGTATTAAGGGTTTAAGATTCATGCCAGGCACTGGGCTGAGCAGTGCTTGAACACCATTTTGTTGACTCTTTAAGGGAAGCAGATGAGGTCAAAGTTTGTAATCCTCTCATTCTATGGGCAAAGCAATTAGTTCTTAGAACAATTAAGTCATCTGCCTTCTATCAGCCCATGACCTCATGATGAAATGCTAGGAAAACCCGTGGAATTTAAGCGTGATCCAAAATGGCAACCTGAGGACAGATCTTCAGAGTGTGAACTGGAAATGTCCCTGGGCCACTCGAGAATCATGAGACTTGGTCTACTGGTGGCCTGGGAGGGAGGAAAAAGAGGCATAGATCTCTACAGGATGAAAGAGTACAGTAGAGAATGGTGGCATGCAGAACCTGAAAGGATACTACATTGGACAGCAGACCAAGAAAGCTGGGCTAGACCCTGGCTGAGGGAGTTGGGGAGAGGGGTAACCAAATGAAGTGGCAGGTTTAGAGGACCAACTAACCCAGCAATGGTATGCAGAGTTGACAGGCAGCAGAGAGACTGGAGAAATTTTAACTAAGAGGTTCAGAGTTTTTCTCCCTGAAAGAGAAGACATTTTTAGCCAGTAAATTTTTATTTGAATGTATACTTGCTGGATGACTGTATAAAACCAGTGTCTAGCCTCAATGACACAACTCATACTTGATGGGCACAGATGTTATCTTCCTCCTCTATGTTGATTCCAGTTTACAGGGGCAAGCAGACATGCTGATGAGTCCAATGCAAGGACAGGAAGTTGGACACCAGCTTTTCTGCAGGCAGTTTCAAGAAGTGAGTGGCACAGGAGGTCACAGGGTGACACTGAGACATAAGGAAGGGAGGGAGCCCTTTAAGAGGGGCGTGAAGATCACACCCCAGGTGAGAGGGTGAGAGAATAGGAGAGGGCACATGGCTGCAGAGACCCTTTAGTACTATAACCCATCATGAAGACACACAGATTCCTTAACCCTAAAGCCAACAGAGTCATTCCAAACCCTGGCTATGCAACCCACAGATTTAAAGTCTGTTCACCTTTGGAAGGCTCTATACACCCAGCCTCCATTTGAAGAAGCCCATCTTCCAAACACAGTGTTGTCCCTACCTTGGTATTCCTAGTGGCTTTCTTGTTCTGCCTCTGAGTGTCCTTGTTCACATCCGCAGCACTTTTGAGGTCACACTGGGCTGTAAAATGTTTCTTCCCTAACACTGAAATATTTCTAAATGTGAACAATGCAGCCTGTACTCCATGGGGCCCAACCAAATCTTCAAACACTCTGACTTCCCTGGCAGTCATTCAGTAACCTGAGGTGATAACAGGAAATACAAACTCCCCAGCTCCAGAAGCCAACTGACCTGAATTTTATTTCCAGCTCTCTCAGTAACTCTGCCAAACTCTGAAAGATGCTTAACATCTCTATCCAGTTTCCTCGGGAGGAAAATGTGAATTAGCCAAGCACTTCAGCAATAATATATATAAGCAAGATTGTATAGGAAAATCCTCTTAGAATAAGGAAGGATTCCATGAATACGACAATGGGAGTCTATGATCTCAAGAATATATTCTCCACAAAGGCACCTTATATGCATAATTTAATACAAAATATATTACAGATTGTAATGATAAAGATACAAATGTTCCTATATGTTTATATACATATTTATATATTTCTTTTTAATTTTTAATTTTATGTATATTGATTTTTCCTTTTTTTCTTTTTGGCTTTTTGAGACAGGGTTTCTCTGTGTAACAGCTCTGGCTGTCCTGAACTTGTTTTGTAGACCAGGCTGTCCTCGAACTCACAGAGATCTGCCTACCTCTGCCTCCCAAGTACTGAGATTAAAGGCGTGCGCCACCATCGCCCAGCTGAATATGAATGTTTTACTTGCATGTATGTATGTGTGCCATGTGAGTGCCTGCTGTCCTTGGAGGCCAGAAGAAGGAATCAGATCCCTTGGAACAGGAGTTACCGAAGATTGTGAGCCACCATGTGGGAACTGCACCCAGGTTCTCAGCAATAGCAACAAGTACTCTAAATCACTGAGCCCTCTCCAGCCCATCTTTATATATTTCTTTAAAACTGTTTCAGATCACATGCACTGAATGCTTTTTCCTGTGTCAGGCATTGTTCTGATATTTCGCATCTTTGAGCTGATTCGGGGCTTAAAAGAACCAATGGGCTATTGTTCTCTGTAGGCTAAGGAACTGAGACATAACAAATACAAACCTCCTGTCCAGGTCCCAGCTTTTAAAGGAAAGATTGAGGATTCAAACAGGAACTGATCGCCTGAGGCAAGACTCGAAACCACTGATTATCTCCCTACAGTTTTGTCTCATTTGTTTGTTTTTCTTTGTTTGTTCAATGTCTTATTATGTGGCCCAGGTTGGCTTCGAATTCATAATCCTGCTTCATTTTCCCCAATGCTGGGATTACAGGTCTTTTCCACCATGCCTACTTCACTACATGTTTTATTGTTGTTTTGTTTGTTTCTAATCTAGAAACTATGAAGGTTGCCATTGTATCTCTGTCTTTCAAAGCACATAAATATGACCAGCAATGTTTACAAAATAATACAGTCACATTAGGTGAATAGCTATATGCCATATAGCTATATGCACAAAAACATGACATAATTTCATACTTGTGTAACATGTTTCTCACAAAGGCAGTGACAGGCCCCATAAGACTGGTTATGACAAGGGATAAAAACTTAGGATTTCACTCTCTGCACAGCAATGTTAAAATTGTAAGCACAAAATGTTTCCCTGTAATAGTTGTAGGTATTCATATAGTTCTAGGGTTTATAAAGTTTACCAAATAATTAGTTGAGAATTAAGAGCTAACATACAAAGAAATGGACAACGTGATTTAGGTTTTTTGTTTGTTTGTTTGTTTTGGGGTTTTTTTTGTTTTTGTTTGCTGAAAAATTGACTCACAACTTTAGTCCCAAAATGTGGGAGATGGAGGAAGGAATATTGCAATTTGAGGACAACCTGAGCTACAGAGAGAACCAGGCTATAAAAATTAAAAATAAAAACAAGAAAAAAACACAACAGAATGGGGCTGAAGATAGCTCAGTAGGTAAGAGTAACCATGCTTTTGCAGAGAACCTGAGTTCATTTCCCAGCATCCATATAGCTGTTCACAGCTATCTGTAACTCCAGTTCCAGGGAGCTCAAGGCCCTCTCTGACCTACTCGGACACCAGACATGCATGTAGTACAGAAACAAATATGCAGGCAAACAGTTATACACATAAAATAAATGAATACAAAAAATGTTTTTAAAAAAACAAGGGGGCTGTAGCTTGGTGGTAGAGTACCTGCTTAGCACATATATGTGTATACCTTGCATATATATATATATATATATATATATATATATATATACATATACACTCAGGATAACCCTGGCATTTTACACTGAAGGGGAGTGGCTTATAGTAGTTTTTAATATAAAGGAATACATGGGAATAAACCTGGGAAGAGAGTCTACTGATCACTCAAATCTAAATTTCAAGATAGCTTTGTTCTTTCTTCAACCTGTATTACATGGGACGCCCGTGTTTATTTCCTACACCCCACTGCCTGCCCCTTTCTCTTTCTTCTAAGAGCAAAGCTACGGTTAATGTGGTCTGCTAACTGATGTTGGCGTTTGAGTGTTTAACCTTTCCATGTCCACTTACATATCTGTCACAGTAATTCAGACCCTCTCGTGTATAAATTGACACTCTGAGTCACGGTGTTCACCTATCAATCTGTCCAGGATGGATAATTGAGTTTTTAAGACTGTGAAAATCAAAACTGTGTTTCTCGGGTCTGGAAAAAACAAAATCACAGAGTATTCTTTATTTACCTCTTATTTGTAAATTTAAATGTACTATCTAGATTCTTACAGTTTTTTTTTTTTGCAATGAAAATGCCACCCACGTGTGCCCCTTCATATTTGGATGTGAGAGTATTACAATGAAACTACAGTGATTGTACTTGAATAACATAAATTTTATTTGCTCATGCACTTCTTTCACTTGAGAACTAATGAACATATCAACTCTCACCATCAGAAAAAGTCTCATTTTTAATAGCCTAGTTTCATAGTCACCCATCCAGTTCATCATTTGGGCTGATATGTAATAAAATACCAATTGTATTTTATTACCAGTAAATTCATTGAATTTGTTTATTCCAACAATATATTTTAGAAGTTGTTTATTTAAATAATCTTCTTTGAAATAAAGTAAAAGTAGGTAAAACCTTGCAACAAGAACTTATCATTTAAATGTAAAATGACAGGCAACATCATTAAATTTTCTCACAAATAGATCTGTCATGTGTACCAGCCTGATACTTAAGAGCCATAAATGCTTTCTAAACTCACATTTAAAAAAAAGTATTCCATTTTTTTGGAAGTAAGTTAGCTCCCTTTCTTACTGAAAACTATATTTTTAAAGATTTATTTGTATGTGTGAGTGTGTTTTGCCTGCATGTATGTCTTTGTGAGGGTTCCAGATCCCCTAGAATTGGAGTTATAGACAATTATGAGTGGCCATGTAGTTGCTAAGAATTAATCCCTGATCCTCTGGAAGATCAGCCAGTGCTCTTAACTGCTGAGCTATATATCTCTCCAAGTACCCATATTGGAAACTATTAATTAGGAGGATAAATAAATTTCCACAGATGTTAAGTACATCTTTTCTGCTATGAGTCCTATCTTTGCCAGCACTATCCTCGAAGCCGCTTTTTGCTTTCTCATTACTGCTTTTTCAGCATGGCAGACTAGTCTTCTTTTGATCATTTCACAAAATGATCACATCTCCTACCTGTCAAGCACCAACAATCACACACAAGGCTCTCAACTGTGGCTCCCAGGGCTCTCCTTATGAAGCTGCAAGCCAGAAAAGCAGGTACCAAAAGGATGGAAATGGAATGGTCCTGTTCTGTAGAACTGTATGTCATTCAGTATCATATGAGAACTAGAGCTCTCTGCTTCCTTTAGGCAAATAGTAAATGTTACTTTGGCAGTTTTCCCAGCTTAATTTACATACTCCATAATGGATGTCCTCGGCATGGGCCTCTACACAACAAACTAAACATGATGAAGCAAGACAAAAGTCACATTCACTATTTCTAATTCCAATCCTCTCATTGAATAGTCTTGACGTTTGATATAATGTCCTGTCTGCTACAGAACGGACTCCTTAAAAATTATTAAAAAGAAACCAAATAATCCAATCAAAAAATGGGGGACAGAGCTAAATAGAGAATTCACAAAGGAGGAATCCCTAATGGCTGAGAGACACTTGAAGAAATGCTCAACATCCTTAATCATCAGAGAAATGCAACTCAAGAAGACTCTGAGATTCCATCTCACACCTGTCAGAATGGCTAAGATCAAAAACTCAAATGACAGCACATGCTGGTGAGGGTGTGAAGAAAGGGGTACCCTACTCCATTGCTGGTGGGAATGCAGGCTTGTGCAACCACTATGGAGGTCAGTCTGGCAATATCTTAGAAAACTTGGAATAGCTCTACCTCAGGACCCAGCCATACCACTTCTGGGTATACACCCAAATGCCTCTTCACAGAATCATAAGGAAGTTTCCTCATCTATGTTTATAGCAGCCTTATTTGTAAGAGCTAGAAATTGGAGACAACCCAGATATCCCTCAACCGAAGAATGGGTTAAAAAACTGTGGTACATCTACACAATGGAATATTATTCAGCTATCAGGAACAATGAAATTATGCAATTTGCAGCCAAATGGATGGAACTAGAAAAGCTCATTCTGAGTGAACTAACCCAGACTCAGAAGGACGCATATGGCATCTATTCACTTATAGTAGGATTTTAGCTATCTAGTAGAAGGTATCGATACTACAACTAACACACCAAAGGGAACTTGGACATAGACTTCTTATTTTTATTTTTT
>CAJQZJ010013817.1:300637-354564 GCA_907164525.1 Lophiomys imhausi | reverse complement strand
CTGGTGGGAATGCAGGCTTGTGCAACCACTATGGAGGTCAGTCTGGCGATATCTTAGAAAACTTGGAATAGCTCTGCCTCAGGACCCAGCCATACCACTTCTGGGTATACACCCAAATGCCTCTTCACGGAATCATAAGGAAGTTTCCTCATCTATGTTTATAGCAGCCTTATTTGTAAGAGCTAGAAATTGGAGACAACCCAGATATCCCTCAACCAAAGAATGGGTTAAAAAACTGTGGTACATCTACACAATGGAATATTATTCAGCTATCAGGAACAATGAAATTATGCAATTTGCAGCCAAATGGATGGAACTAGAAAAGCTCATTCTGAGTGAACTAACCCAGACTCAGAAGGACGCATATGGCATCTATTCACTTATAGTAGGATTTTAGCTATCTAGTAGAAGGTATCGATACTACAACTAACACACCAAAGGGAACTTGGACATAGACTTCTTATTTTTATTTTTTGTTTATTTTTTATATATTAGTTATGTTTTTTCTATCTTTTAGTCTTTTTTATCTATTGTCTGCTTATTGGTTTGTTTGTTTAGCAGTTCTCTCTCCCGGGCAACGAGACACTTTTCACTGATGGTACTGCTTCGTAGACCCCCAATGAATGAAGAGGCTCTTGGCCCTCATATGACCTCTCAACTGAGATGAGGGACTGTTATATAAGGACACCCCACCCCAGAGAAATGGGGTGGAAGGGTTAGGAGGTAAAGAAAAAAAAATGAAATGTGATGTTTCGGCCTTTTACTACTAATTGTCATAAATTGTTTAGGATAATTAAGAAATGCAAACTAATGGTTATGCAAGCCAGTCATTCTGTTAGGTACTATGACAGCCTATTATAGTTACTTGCTAAGCTAATCAGAAATAAACCTGCTACGAGACAAGCAACATCTGCTTACCCTAATATAAGAGATAGATAGGGCCTCTTCAAAACCCTCAAGAGATCTGCAGAATATGGCATTTAAAGATGTTTTCGTAACTTCAGATTTTTTTTATATCAAGACATATCAACTCCTGACAGCACCCCCTATTCTCCTCCAAGTAGAAGATGAGCATTGAAGAATCTCCAATGGGAGATGACTGAATTAGTCGCAAGCCTATCTCTTGGTATGAAAAGCCCCTTGCTCCAACTGTAGACAGAATGCTGTCCAAAAAGGACAAAACCTGGAAGCAGGTAAGTCGACATCCTAGCTCTGCCAAGACAGGGTAGGTATGTCCTTCATAACCCCTGCTCTACAATCAATGTCTGTCAGAGAAACGGGGCCAAATGACTGAAGATCGATGCTGTAATGTATGGAGAGAAAATGGGAACTGTCCAGGCAGCCACTGGTATGTCATTTCTTAGTTTGGGAAGCTGCAGGCCCTGTACTTCCTATAAAATCAGATATATTTATCCCTCTCAGGTCTCTGAGGTGGTTGAAGAACAGATAGCTAGAGTCTCATAATTAAATTTTGAGTTGTTTAAGAGTCAAGAGAGTGTTATAGATATAAGAAAATACTTTTAAAATTGTGTTGCAAGTTAGTATGAATGTTGAGTCAGATATAGAACTTTAAACTCATGGAGATGGTTAGATAGTAGAATGTTAAAGTCAGGTACCAAATACATATGGACTGGACATTGGGAATGTACGTTAAGCCATATAACCCTCATAACTGTGGCCTAATTACCTCTGTTGTACTGTATTGTATTTATTATTATAAGATTAAAAGCCATTTGTTAGACTGAAAGGGGAAACTGTAGGGGGAAATAAGATATACCTTAAACTTAAAAGAAAAAAAAAGGGAAGAGGATGGGGGGTTGAGGGTGGGAGGGTGGGACTGGAGGGGGAATAGGGAGGGGACTGCGATTGAGATGTAACTTGAAGAAATAAAAAATAAAGGAAAAAAAAGTATTAAAAACTGTAGCCCCAAGAAAAACCTTGACATTAATAGGTTTTTAGATGAATATTTTTCCTAAGATAGCATATGAAGAATCAAAATATCTAAAAATTATTTGTATAATTCAGGATAAATGTTCCCCAGTTATACTCCCAGTACTTTGAATTACATAAATTCCATTTTTATGCCAAAAATTATCTTAATGTGTTTAGGAAGAAAGGAAGAGCTGAGGCAAGTTCTGGTTAAGTTATGTTACTGCCTCATTTATTTCTCCTGGTGTAGTGGTTAGGAGGTGGAAACAGGAAGGAAGATCTGAAGTTCAAGGTCAACGTCTCCTACTAGTGACTTGAGGCCAGCCTAGGATACATGAAACTTGGTATCAAAACAAGTAAGCAACAACAAAAATCTTTCTGATTTAAAAATGTTACTTAAATATTGAAAATTGGTTCCCTGAACAGGATTTAAGTAATCTTTAATCTTACACGGATATAAAAATTTGCCCAGAAACTTCCTAAAATGAGTTCCTATTATATTATATAGTATAGGTGCAGGGAACTATCTAATGAATACCTAAGAAACTTGTGTGTTTTGGTCTTTATTCTATTGCTAGTTAAATGCCTTTGGCCAAGGCATTTACCTATTCAGAGGTTCTTTCTAGAGAAGACCTGCTTCACCTGCCTCAGGTAGCCCATACTTAAGAGTTTTCCTATTATCTTTTCATATTTTTCCTTCTTAAAACAAGCAAACATAAATTGCAGCTTCACTCTCAGCACTAAAACCTCCAGTCTGGAGCATCTAGGCTTGTTCTTTTATCTTAGTCTCATAATTTAAAATCCTATCTCTGTGTAAATGGTTTCAATTTGCTTTTGGCAGTCTAAACATTGGACCTCCCCCAGGAACCCCAGGTCCTTGGTTCCTTTCTCAGCTGAACGTTTATCTGGGATCATAAGCATGGTTAACTTCTCCACAACTGTTCTACTCCACGTGGCCAACCAGTCTAATGCCCATTCCCACCTTGGTTGCAAATCTAGTTTTCCTAGTAACTTCAGCTGAGAAATGTATTGTCATGGTTTATTTCTCTCTTTCTGGTTCTCTCATACTATACCCTAAGTCTATAATCATGATCCATCAGCTTCTCCTTAAATCTGTACCCAGAGTTTCACAATGTCTTAACATCCTTGACTCCCATGCTGGTTGGTTCTTATAACAGCAACTATGCCTGGATAATTACAACTGACTCTTAATGGTTACCTTTATTATAGCTTTGCTTGCTTCTGCCTGTCTTATATATGAATAGAAGTATGATTGTATTCTTCTATTTTATTCTTCTATTCTTTTACCTTATGGTCCCACTCAAAGTTAAAGCCAAAGTCCTCACTCAACTTCTGAGGTCCTGTAGTATCTCCATTTCTGTCTGCCTCGCTTTCTGGCTACATTTTCCTCTACCCACTCTGTTATGTCCTCCTGACCTCTGTGTGATCCTTAGCAAGATGGACATATTTACAGCTCAGGTTCTTACGAGTTCCTAGCTACAAATTACCTTTCCCAAAGAAGCTACTTCCCTTGAAACCTTTGCTTAAAAATTACTTCCTGGGCTGGGTGTGTGGCTCAGATGGTACAGTGCCTGCCTAGCATTCACGAAGCCTGCATTTGTTCCCAGCACCAGTTGAAGAAGGTGTTATGACTCTAATCTCAGCACTACAGAGGTAGAGGCAGAAAGACCAGAAGCAGAAGTTCATCCTCAACTACATAGCAAGTTTGAGGCCAGCCTGGGCTACATGAGCCTTTCAAAAAGAAAAACAAAATACAAAAAAAGGAGTAACTTCTCATTAAGCGTTTTTCTGCTCCCAAAGTATTCAAAAACTTTTTATTCCACTTCCCTACCTTATATTCTTATCTTGTGTTACTATGAGACATATACTTCATTTGACTAACATATTTATCTGCCTCCCTCATTAACATAAGTGTTTAAGAGAATAGAATATTTGTCTCCTTTTCTGTCTCCTAAATTCTCAGCACCTAGTAAATTAATTCTTGGAGGTGGTCAATAAATGTTTACTAAATGCATTAACAAAACAGACCCTGTCTATGTCATATCTAGGCTGTTATCTAGAAATCATATAGTTGCAAGGCATACAAAAAAAGTAAAGATGCCTTTGAAATCATTACTGAAATAAAAGTAAATTGTGTTTGAAATGCTCCATATATTTATTCTTTTTTTTTTTCAGGATCAGTGTTAGATGATTAACTTTTTTCAACTCTTAGTTTTCTCCCAAGAAGGCTGAAGAGATCATTTATGGAGCCATTCATTCATTTGAAAGATTATTTGAGAGCCCTATAGGGAGAGCAGATGAAAGTAGAGGTGGTTATACAAGTGACCAGGTGTAATACTTACCTCGTTTGTTCCTATAACACCTGAAAGCTGGGGATAACAGCAACAGTGCTATTCTGGTAAGATGGCTGACAGAGCTTTTTGTTTGTGTGTAGGCCTAATAACCTGAGTTTGGTACACACACACACACACACACACACACACACACACACACATACACACACACACACACATATATATATATGAAATCCTTCACATATTTGATTATAATCTGCCATGTACTTGTCAAATCCAACCACAGAAATATTGGGTATCCCATAAGGAAGAAGGCGTGTGTGTGTGTGTGTGTGTGTGTGTGTGTGTGTGTGTGATGAATGTATACATATATTTGTATATATATATACTTTTTTTTTTTATACAGAGTTTCTCTGTGTAGCTTTGGCTGTCCTGGAACTCAGAGAGCCACCTGCCTCTGCCACTTGAGTGATGGAATTAAAGGCAAGTGCCACCACCGCCCAACACATCCTTCCTTTTTAAATGATTTTTAGCCTTATGTCCTGGTACAGTAAGCTGCATCAGATAAGAGTGGCTGCTCCTTGTGCTTTGAGATTTCTTTCATGCTTTAATTAAGAACTAGATCAAAGACAATCTTGGGTACTTTTTCTGGTGATGTCTCTTGATCTTCTCCATGGTAGGACCCACCAATTCCTCTCTGGAAGAGTAAGAGCACACACACTGAGCTAGACCTGATCCTGAAAAAATCTGTTTATACAGCATCACAGGTGGCTGGGAGAAGGGCAATCTTTGTCATTAATAACAACAAGTTCTCAGGAGGAAGCAAAATTATTTTATCTCATCAGGTTACACTTTGGGGCCATTCTCTCTTTGGAATAAATTCACTACTTATAGCACACACCTGTAATAGGTTATTTGAAAATATTTGCTAATGTCTGCCAGTGAATGTTCCTATGTTCACATTTCTATGAAAATGGTTGTATATAGCCACATGTGAACCTTCCTTAGACTTCCTCCCAGGATTTCCCAGGATCCTTCTTTAGAGACATTTGTATCTCTTGATTAATACATAAACTCAAAGACAGCATGAGATAGGGATAACAAGTGGTCTTAGAGATACACAGATCGTGGAAGGTCACTTACTACAATGATCAATACATGTCATGTCAACATTGCCCTTCATACAGTCATCTACCTGAAAGCTAGCAAAAATTGACCTAATTTATCAAAATGGATATAGAAAATTTTCAGCAAAAAGTCAAGGGTGATAAAATATTTTAAAGAAAGGAACCTGATCTTTTAAAGTCTTTATTTTGACTGGAATAGGACCTACAAAATGGCTACTTCTGAACATGGGTTGTTTTTGTTTTGTTTAGAAATCCAGAAAGGGTCTTGGGTAGCTCAGATTGGTCTTGAACTCATATGTAGCTGAAGATGACCTTGAACTTTTCATGTTCTTGCCCCAACTCCAGGGTGCCATGGTTATACGAATTTACCACCATTCTCAGATCATTAAATGCTGCAGTGCTGAGGAATGAACACTGGGCTTCAGGAGTGACAGGAAGCACTTTGCAACTGCGCTACATGTCCATTTTCTCTTTTCTAGCATAAATATAAATCATAAACCCAAAAGACAGAATTAACTTACACATTCATGTAGAAGAAATAGAGGGAGATTTCATTTCATGTTATTTTTAACATGGCATTTTTAATGGTATATCCATAATCCTTAGGACTCAAGCATGGTCAAATCCCCTTCTGGGACTATTGGCCTTTTGGACATACTCAATACATGACTGTCATCTGGCACACAATAATAGCTTTGCAGGCTTGCTTTTGTTCTTCTCTTTCTGCTATTAAGCAAAGACCTTCTTGAATAGAGAGGGACTGTTAAGTAGAAGGTAAAATACATTCAAAGAGGGAACATTGGAATAGGGAATAAATTCAGGACAGACAAATGCCACCTAGTTCAACTTCTGTTGAATGTAAGATGCCTTTGAGACATGTGTATGAAAATATCTAGTTGAGTATATGCTTTCTAAAAATAGGATAAAGGTCTAACTATAGTCAGAGATCTGTAAGAAATCAGTCTGGAGTGATATAGTGATTGTCTGAAAAAGCATCTCAAATGAGAAGGGAAAGCCAAGGGCAGATAGTATACATCCTTTCGAGGTCATATTTCCTAATGTGGTATTTTTCAAATTTTTAGTTTAACACATTCTATCCAAAAGGAATCAGCATTCCATGTGGCCAAAGACCGATTTTGGAGCAAAAAATGCCTAGATTTAAATCCTAGCAACACCACTTACATGCTGTATGACCATGTAGGCTACATCTCTCTGTCTGTGCCTCAGTTTTCTCTTCAGCAAAGTGAGGGTAACAATAACAACTGTATTATAATTTTGTTATAAGAATTAAATATATTAAATGTATAATATACGTGTTCATAAAATATATTTTGAATGAGAAGGGGGAAGCATTCTTAAGCTATCACAATGGTTTGTATTACATAAATGTATCTAGACATAAAATCAATGTCAGTGACCTGTACTCACATAGACAATGCATATCAGTTAATCAAATATAAAGAAAATTCTAAAGCAACTCAAATTAAAAGTGACTCAACAGTTAAGAACACATGTTGTTCTTACAGAAGACTTGGGTTAAATTATCAGCACCCACATGGTGATTCACAGCCATCCTTAACTCCAGTTCCAGGGGATTCAATGCCCTCTTCTGACCTCTGTGAGCACCAAGCATACACATGATGTACATACAAACAAAACACAATAAAATGAAAAAGTCTAATTTTTTAAAGGTTTTTCGAGACAGGGTTTCTCTGTGTGACAGCGCTGGCTATTCTGGAACTCACTCTGTAGAACAGGCTGACCTTGAACTCACAGAGATCTGCCTGCCTCTGCCTCCTGAATGCTGGGATTAACACCGAGCCAATAAATCTAATGTTTAAAGTTATAGTAATTTAATGTAATAATCTATGTTACTTTGACCAAAACTAAATTGCTATTCTCAGCTTGCAATGAAGTACTGACTGCTTGAGTTTAATGTGTTCCTCTTACCATGTGTTGGGTCTGAGTCAGGCCTCCTACTGATTTTCTACTTTTCCATGGTGTCTCAAGGTAGTATTTCACCTTAGAACATGTCTAACCCTGTTTCCTCCTTGGCTGAAGGTAATTAAAGCAGAACCTTTCAGGATTAATGTATTGTTTATGCATATGAAGGTAAAGGACTCAAAAACCTCTTGGTATTGCTTGATTAGAGACAGTCATCCAGATGGTCTAAAATCTGTGTGTTGTTATTTCAGTCAAATGTTCAAGATGAAGACAGAAGTCCAGTCTTCCAAAGAAATTGTGTATATTAGTAATATGTCACCTGGCCCCAGTTTTAAGAAATAAGATTCTTGGGAGTTTCTTGGAAGGAGAATGATAATAATGAAGGGATAATAATGAATAATTTTTTAAAATAATAATAATTATAAACACTATAAACCAGAAGAAAGAAAATACTTAAGTACATTGAACTGTGGAGGGGAAGTAGTTAGGACAGAAAGAGAAATTAAAGACAAAATGAGGAAATTGTTGATAGGGGGTAAGCTCTTGAAAGATATAGGATGACCATGTGGCAGTGGCACATGACTTTAATCCCAACACTTGAGAGACAGAGCAGGAAGATTTCTGTGAGCTTGAGGCCAGCCTGGTCTACTGAGTGAGTTTCTAAGACATTCAGATCTACATAATGAGGCAGTTAGGCTAGAATAAGAAGAAATTAAGCTCATTACAAGCTTGCTAATTTTGATCAGAGACAGCATTCTGACAAAAGCAACTTAAGGGAGAAAAGGTTGATTCTGTCCGACAGCGACAGGATACAATATATCAAGGCAGGGAAGGCAAGGCAGCAAGATGTTGATGCAGCTCATCACAGTGCATCCAAGTCTGGAAACAGAGAATGAAGAATGCATGCTGCTGCTCAGTTCTTCTCCATTTATGCAGTCTAGGATTCTGGCTAGAGAATGCTGCCACTCATAGTGGACAGGTCTTCCCAGCTCCATGTAATCATGTAACAAAGATAACTGTCCACAGGCATTCCTAGTGGCTCATCACCCAGGTGTGTCTAGATTCTGTAAAGTTGACAGTTAACACTGTCAAAGACAGTATGGCAGAGATTTACATTTTGTTTTCAAAATGTATACCCTTCTTGCTATGTAAGACAATAATCAACAAAACTTGCCTTGTCAGTATTTGACTGGGATTTTGTCTTTCAATGTGCCTCACAAACTGAGAATATGTGCATAGCTTAAACCCTGTAAAGAGCCTCTTGATTGGGGGGACCAGTTGATCAAGATGTGGAGGAAACAGAGAGGCATGCAAGCAGAGTTTGGAAACTGAGCTTAGTATTGTCAGTTGCTCCTACTAATTTCGGGCAACAGGTATGTGTATTACAGCATCCTAAGGAAGCAGCTGGTGTGAAACCAGCCTGGATTAAAACCTTGAGCATAGGAAATTAATTAGTTTTCCTTTAACATAATTTCCTGTAGAAATTAATCATTTTACTTCATAATGAAATCTATGGCCACAGGGCAGGTCTGGACAGCTGACGTAGCATAGTTTTAGCTGGTGGAACAAACAACTGCCTGAAAGTCTTGTTTATACCAAACCTTGGTGCCAAGCGGTGTCCCAGAATCCCAGAGGCAGTGAATCATGAACATGCACAGGACATTTTCTCTGGTGGCATTTTCAGCTACTAAATAACAATAATAGTGGATCAAAGACAGGAAGCCTTCTTTTAAGAATTCTAGACTTCTAAAGAATTCTTTCTATGCATCAGAATTTAACCACCTGGATTCAGAACATACTGTCAAATTACTCTGCGTTGTGGGAAAACAATTAGGAAGTGTATATGTGTGTGTGTGTTTGTGTGTGTGTGTGTGTGTGTGTGTGTGTGTGTGTGTGTGTGTGTGTGTGTGTAATGATTTTTTGATACCAAGTATGGGTAATGTTGATTTCCACATTGAACATGGGAAATGAGATAATATATTTACTAAAAAGTGACACCTCACAAACTAGATTCTTTATAGCTCAGTGCTCAGCTTGTACCTCTCCTGTGTATGGGTGCGTGGGACCACAGGTTGCTATGTGATTCATTCAGAGTGCAAATTTGAAACAGAAGCCACCTTATTGTGGTTGGAGGGGAAAAAATGTAATTCAGAGGACTAACTGTAATATCACCAAAGAACTGAAAGAGTGGGTGTTAAGAGACTGGATCAAGAAAATAATGCACCCTTGGAAAATGCATAACAACACCATACTTAAGAACTAGATAGAAGGGGGAAAGGGTTGAAGGCAGTTCTTATATCCTCCATGATAACTTACATTGCCTCTTAACATTCAGTTCTGGTTGATCTTTATTAACAGCAGGAAGGGAAAAGAAGATATTATATTTCTCACTCCAGCCTTCTAGATACAGGAGAAAAGCTTCGACATGCACAAGCCTAGTCTACATAACAAATTGCATTCCCAAGAGAGCCCAGGAAGCATAGTGCTTCAATTCATAGTAGTAAGACAATTCCATAGAAGAACAAGTGGATCATAATAAATTCCCCCAAACTTTATTATTAAACACCATTGGTTTCCACATGTTCTGCCTATTTTCATTCTCACAGTCACAAGAACACCTCTAAGAGGCACATGCTATTTTTATTTCCAGTTTGTAGATGAGGAAACTGAAGTGTAAGAAACTAAACTAGCCTGTTTACAGTCATGTACTATGTAAGCAGAGGACAGAATTTAAATCAGGCAGATTTGAATAATGTAGGGATACCTACTTCCTCCATGTACCACTTATGCAATAGCTGATATTTTGCCTTTTATATAATATATAACACTTATCTACTGTCTTAGACTGAAAATCACAAAACTGTTTTCAAAAAAATACATCATCCAAGCAGATGGGACAGGTGGGCAACATGGTATCTTAATGTTCTTAGAAAAAAAGAATTTTTCCCAGAAAACTAAACAAAAATATTATTGCGAAGCTCTGAGGTCAACAAGGCCTAGATAAATTAATTGTTGTATTTACATTACTCATTTGTGACACCATATTACCCTCATCTTCAAAACCGAGTTGAGATGGTGTAGAGTTGTCATTCTGTGTCTTCCTGCTGGGCACAGGCCTTGTCAGACACCAAATAGGAAATGCACACTCCTCCACCAGAAGGTCAACGCTACATCAGTCTGAGCAGAAAAGGATGAAACACAGGATGAGATCCATCCAATGGCACAGTATACCCCCAAAGAGTTGGGAGGAAGAATTTTCTCCACCACCAAGTGTTATAACTCTTTTAATAAGCAAGTAGGAGGGTTAGGGCAACCCTAACCCTCTCTGTCATGCAGCAAAAGGTTAGTGCTCTTTTAGATAAGCTGCCGGTGCTGGGCTGGGCAGCTTCAAGGAGCTCAGAGCTCCTGGACCAAGCAGAGCAGCCAGGAAAATCCAATGGATGTTTTGGGAACAACTAGCAACTGGCTGCCACAGGAACTGCAGCAAATGGAGGTGGTGGAAGCTTGGCCACTAGGGTGACCAGAAGTGATGATAGAGACATGAGCTTGGCTGGCAGCAGTGGCAATGGCAGTGAGGGTGTGAGCTGGTGCTCCAGATAGTCAGAGATGAGCCCTGACTGCCAACAGTAGGAGACCTGGCTAGGCAGCAACAGCAGCAACAGTGAGGCAGAAACTGTGCCCCAAGCAAATAAAGCTAGGAAGGCGGATCAAGTGAGAAGTTCTTCATTCCCAAGCCCAAAACAAACAGCAAGTCTCAGACAATCATGGTAGAGAAATGGGGAAACAGAGTTTATTTTGTGAAAAGAGCCATTCTAAATCTTGTGCAGTGGGATGGGTTTTGGGAGTGAATGTGTTTGATTGACTTGGGCTAGGATTACCAGGGAAACTTCATTTGCAGTAGTACAATCCTATCACAAGAAAGAAAATGAATGCAGTACCTAATTTTCCATGATCATTGGAGGGTGGGGAAGAACTCCAGGTACAGTTAGAGACATGGACAAAGATCATTGGCTAAAAGCCAAGAAACCAAGAGATCTCATTAGCATAGGGAGGTACCTCCAGTTATTCACTGATCCATTATTGGGAGAAAAGGTTGGATGCCAAATCTTACAATGGGAAAAAAAAAGGCATCTTCAACAAACAAGTGCTGGTCTAACTATATATCTATATGTAGAAGAAAGCAAATAGACCCATATTTCTCACCTGAACAAAAGTCAAGTCCAAGTGAATTAAAGACCTCAACATAAAACTGGGATCATAAAACTGGGATACATTAATAGATGTAAAACAAATAGCCAAGGAGTGGATATAGAATTGTGGTACCTCTACATAATAGAATACTACTCCGCTATCAGAAAAAAGGATATCATGAAATTTGCAGGCAAATGGTTGGAAGCAGAAAAGATCAACCTAAGTAAGCTAACACAAATTTAAAAAGACACACATGGTATTTACTCACTCATAAATGGATATTAACAATCCATACAGGATAACTATGCTACAAATCACAGACTCAAAGAAACTAATTAACAAGGAGGGCTTAAGGTATGATACTTGAATCCCTCTAAGTAGGGAAGATAAAACAGACATCAGAAGTGGATAGAGAGAGGGAACTGGACAAAAGCCTAATATAGCTGCCCTCTGAGAGGCCATATCCAGCAGATAATGGAAACAGATGCAGAGACTCACAGCCAAACATTAGGTGAAACTCATGGAAGGGAAGAGTTAGCAGAAGGTTTGAGGGAGCTGGTCAAGGACACCACAAGAATACCTACATAGCCAATTAACTTGGACACAGTGGGGTTCATAAAGAATGAACCACCAACCAAAGAGTATGAACAGACTGGTCCTAGGCCCACTACACTTATGAACTTGATAGACTGTTTGGTCCTCAAGTGGATCCTTTATCAATTGGAACTGGGGACTATCTTTGCTGTTTCCTCCCTCTAGATCCCATTTTCCTAGCAGAACTGCCTTTTCTCGTCTCAGTGGAAGAGGAGGCACTTAGTCCTGAGGTGATTTGATGTACCAGAGTGGGCTGGTACAGGGAAGGAGGTGGGGTATGGGGGAATTGGGTGGGAGGGTGGAATTTGGAGGCAAGGAGGAAGGGGGATGGCAATTAGGATGTAAATAAACAAATAAATTAATTAATGAAAAGGAAAAAAAGACACCTTCATTGTATTTTGATATTATGAAGAACTTCTTGGTTTCCCACTATTAATGTGTGAGGATCTATGTGTGATTTAAGATTTAGTAATGTATCTTTTATGAGTGAGGGTAACCTTGTATTTGAGGCATAAATATTCAGAATTGAGACATCATCTTTGTGAATTTTTCCTTTAATAAGAATGAAGTGCCCTTCCCCATCTATTTTGATTAATTTTAGTTGAAAGTCTATTTTACTGGATATAAGAATGGCTACTCCAGCTTGCTTCTTGGTCCATTTGCTTGGAAAAACCTTTTTCTATCCCTTTACCATGAGATAATGTCTATCTTTGTTGCTGAGGTGTGTTTCTTCTGTGCAGCAGAATGATGGATCCAGTTTTTTAATCCATTTTATTAGCCTGTGTCTTTTTATTGGTGAGTTGAGTCCATTGATGTTGAGAGATATTAGTGACCAATGATTGCGAATTCCTGTTATTTTGATGTTGGTGGTGGTAAAGTGTGTGTGTTTACATTCTTTTAGTTTTGGGGTTGTTTCCTGGCTTTACTGGGTCTAGTTAACCTCCTTGGGTTGGAGTTTTCCTTTTAGTACCTTCTGTAGGGCTAGGTTTGTAGATAGGTATAGTTTAAATTTGGTTTTGTCATAGAATAACTTGTTTTCTCCATTTATGTTGATTAATAATTTTGCTGGGTATAGTAATTTGGGCTGACATCTGTGGTCTCGTAGGATCTGCAAAATATCTTCCCAGTCCCTTCTGATTTTAAGAGTCTCTGTTGAGAAGTTGTGTGTAATTCTGATAAGTCTGCCTTTACATGTTACTTGGCCTTTTTCCCTTGCAGCTTTTAATATTCTTTCTTTGTTCTGTACATTCAGTGTCTTGATTATTATATGGAGAGAGGAATTTCTTTTTTGGTGTGATATATTCGGTGTTCTGTAAGCTTCTTGTATGTTTATAGGCATCGCTTTTTTAGGTTGGGGAAGTTTTCTTCTATGATCTTGTTGAAAATATTTTCTGGGCCTTGAAGCTGGGAGTCTTCTTCTTTTACTCCTATTATTTTTAGGTTTGGTCTCTTCATAATGCCCCAGATTTCTTGAATGATTTGTGCAAGGAACTTTTTTAGATTTAACATTTTCTTTAACCAATGTATCGATTTCTTCAATTGTATCTTCTAGACCTGAGGTTCTGTCTTCCATCTTTTGTAATCTGTTGGAGAAGCTTGTATCTGTAGTTCCTGTTCTCTTCTAGGTTTTCTATCTCCAGGATTCCCTCAGATTGCGTTTTCTTTATGGCTTCTGTTTCCATTTTCAGGTCTTGCACTATTTTATTCATTTCCTTCACATGTTTGAATGTGTTTTCCTTTAACTCTTTAAAAGATTTATTCATTTTGTTCACCTGTTTGTATTTTTCTGAATTTCTTTAATGGATTTATGCATTTAATTCATCTGTTTGAATTTTTAAAATATGGAATGCTTCATGAATTTGCCTGTCATCCTTGCACAGGGGCCATGCTAATTTTCTCTGTGTCATTCCTATTTTAGTATATGTGCTGCCAAAGTGAGCACAGAGGGTGTCTTAATTAGGGTTTTATTCCTTTGAAGAGACATCATGACCATGGCAACTCTTAAAATGGAAAGTATTTAATTGGGCTGGTTTACAGTTTCAGAGGTTTAGTCCATTATCATCATGGCAGGAAGCATGGCAGTGTGCAGGAAGACATGGTGCTAGAGGAACTGAAATTTCTACATTTTAATCTGAAGTCAGTTGAACAAGGCTGTGAGCCACACTAGGCATAGCTTGACCATAGGAGACTTCAAAGCCAGCAACTACAGTGACAGACTTCCTGCAACAAGGCCATACCTCTCTATGGACCAAGCATTTCAACAGATGAGGCTATGGGGGCCATACCAATTCAAACCACAACAGGGAGTGGTGGCACACAAATTTAATCCCAGTACTCTGGAGGCACAGGCAAGTGGATCTCTGTGAGTTCGAGGCCAGCCTGGTCTGCAAATGGAATACAGGACCACCAGAGCTACACAGTGGAACCCTGTCTCAAAAAAAACAAAAAAACAAAAAAACAAAGAAGCAACAACAACAAAAAAAAATCTGAACCACGTTCAAACCACCACAGAAGGCTACTTCATAGATCACTATAAAAATCAAGTCCATTAGTATTTGGAAATCATTTTGAAAGAAAAGAAATTAACATATGAAAGTGATCAGTAACAGTACTTGTTGTTACAGTATTATTTCTAAAATTCAAAATAACTCACATCACCATGTCATAAAGTATGTAAACTGAGAGTTTTCATAGGAGATTTATGATGATGGTATTTAGATAGGGCCTTGCTGTGTAGGCTACATTCATATCAAATTGGTAATCCTCCTGTCTTAGTCCCTCTCATATTGGAATTACAAGAGTGTGCTACTAAACCTGGCCAAGAATTTTAATAATAGATCAAAATTCACCTAGACTCCTCATTTTGGAAGACTTATTGACAGTATAAAAGTTCTACCTCCATTTTTTTTCTGTGAGAGAGAGTAGACAGAATGAGCAATTTTTGAAACTTTTCTTTCTATTGTATAACTACTTCTAAAAGTAGTAGGGTAAGGGCTGGAGAGATGACTGAGTAGTTAAGGGCATGTCCTGCTCTTCAAGAGAACCAAATTGCAATCTCTGAGCCTTTGTTGGGGGCTTACAACTACCTGTAACTCCAGCTCCAGAGGAGTCTGATGCCTCCAGTCTCAGCGGCTTGCACACAGCATGCCTACCCCTACACAAACACATGTACATAAAATATTATTTAGGTAGTACATTGGAGAGTTGACTCAACAGGAAATCACACTTGCTCGGTGAACATGAGGACTTGAGTTTGAATTCTCAGCACCTACTAAATCTAGCCATAGCTGCACATACCTGTAATCCTAGCACTGGGACAGGGCCAGGTAGATCTGAAAATCTTGCTGACCAGCCAGACTTACCAAAATGGCGAACTTCCAGTTTAGTGACAGATCTTCTCCCAGAGAAATAAGGTGGAAAGTGATGGAGGAAGACACTTGGCATTCTTATCTGGTCTCTTCATGAGTGCATATGCACATGTGCATATACACTCTCTCTGTGTTTCTCTTTCCCTTGCTCCCTCACTCTCTTTCTCTCCCCCACTCCATCTTGCCGTCCATCCCTACCTCACTATGACATACACACACACACACAGTTGTTACTTTCTCATTATTAATTTATCATTTGTGACATGAGGGAACAAGAAAGTATATTTAATAATACCCTTTGTGAAATGTATTGAAATATGGCATACAGTCAAGATAGTATACAAATCTAAAGTTACAGCTCATGTAATTACATATTGAAGATACCCATGTAATGACCACTTATACCTACCCCTTTATCTCTACCTGCTCACGCCTTTTTACCATAGGTAAACACTATCTGAGTTTCTAGCACCACTGATTAATCTTTGTTTTGCCTGTGCCTCAAATAGATATTATTACATAGTATGTATTCTACTATGTCTAGATTTTTGTTCAGCTTAATGTTTGAGAATATCATCCATGTTGTTTGGTGTATCTACAGTTCACTCATTTTCAATTCTATACAAAACCCATTGTATGAAAGTACACATTTTATTTATGCATTCTATTCTTGATTGGCATTGAAGTTATTTTTGGTACTTGACTATTAAGTTGATTATTTTGCATATTTTTTGGAACAAATCTATTTATTTAGGAACGAAACTTGTGGAATGGTAACTATGTTTTAGCTTAGGTTTAGGAGCCATTACTAAATAGTTTTTCGAAGTACACGTCAATTTACTCCATTATATGAGCCCTTTGCTCTTACCAGCACTTGGGAACTCGGCAAACCAACACTGGTGTTGAATCACATGTGTCCAGGACCCCATGCTGGTCTGCTGCCTCCTGCCTTTCGGCTCTTTCCTGTGTTTCTGTTTGTATATCCAAGGACTTTAATTGCGATATGAAGGAATGAGGAAAAAAATAAATCTAAACTGTCCTTTGGGGAAGCCTGATGTTGGCTTAATTTGCATTATTCTGATAACTAGTGAGTTTGAAACAGAACTTCTTTTCAGATTAACAATTGGGATATCTTTTACTGTCCAATCTCTTGGCCATTTTTGTGATGCCTTACTTTCCCTTTCCTTCCTCTTGTGCACATTCTAGATCACTTCTCTGCTACTTGTATGTTGCTATGGGTCACACGTTCACTTTTTTTAACGATAACCTTTTTAAACCATCCTTTAATTTTTTAATTATTAGGTATTTGTGGTGTGTGTGTGGGGGGGGGGTGTCTGCACATCTGCAGGAGGAGATCAGAGGGGTATCAGATCACCTGGAGCTGGAATTATAGGCAGCTGTGAGCCCTGATGTGGGTACTGGGAATCGAACTCAGGTCCTCTGCAAGAAGAGTATGTACTCTTAACCACTGAGCCATGTCTCCAGCTCTAGAGGTAAATTTTTTAATGTAAATTAATTTTAACATAAGGCTTAGCAAACTCTTTTATTAATATCATTAAACATTATATTTTATTTTACAAACTTTATTGTTTACATTTAAAGCTCTAGTCTTCAGTCTATCAAAAACAGCCCCTGTAAAAGATTTAAGGCTCATGGCTGGAGAGATGGCTCAGAGGTTAAGAGCACTGACTGCTCTTCCAGAGGCCCTGAGTTCAATTCCCAGCAAGCACATGGCAGCTCATAACCATCTATAATGAGATCTGGTGCCCTTTTCTGGCGTGTAGGCATACATGCAGACAGAACCCTGTATACATAATAAATAAATAAACAAACAAACAAATACATCTTTAAAAAAGATTTAAGGCTCAAATTGATATTTTTATTTATATATCTTAGCTATGGTTGATGCTTTTATATTTCTTTATCTGCTAAGTTGACTGTCTCTAAAAAATCTGTTGTTGTTGTTTTGAGACAAGGTTTCTCTGTATAGAACTTGCTCTATACTAAGGCTGGCCTTGAGCTCATAGATATCTGCCTGCCTCTGCCTCCTTAGTGCTGAGATCAAAGGTGTGTGCCACCACTGCGCAGCTTGAAAAATTTTATCCATTCAATGGTTCAGTAAAAATTAGGAGTTTATGTAAAATAAAAATACATTATCTAACATTCAATTTAACATTTCTTTTAAGTACTCTG
This sequence comes from Lophiomys imhausi, assembly GCA_907164525.1. Classification (NCBI taxonomy): domain Eukaryota; kingdom Metazoa; phylum Chordata; class Mammalia; order Rodentia; family Muridae; genus Lophiomys; species Lophiomys imhausi. The sequence continues at coordinate 336,903 of CAJQZJ010013817.1, read as the reverse complement.
ACATGATATAGCCAGAGAGTTTTTACATAGTGTAACACTTCCTGTAGCCACTTCCTAGCTCATTGTAAAATACTATAAAGAATATAACAAAAGTCTCCTCTGTATCATTCTTGTAAGTCTTTCACTGTTTCTGTGTCTCTATCTCTCTCAGCTCATTGTAAAATACTGTAAAGAATCAACAATAAAAATCCCCTCTGTATCTCTTTTGTATGTCTCTCCCTGTTTCCATGTCTCTGTCTTCCTCTGTGTTTGCCTTTTTCTCCTTCCTTTACTCCTCTTTCTTTCTCTTTCCTCCAAATTCCTTCTCCCTTCTCTTGTTACAGAGTAAAGTTGAACAGTTGTTACAACATAGTTCATTTATTTATAACAAATTTCAAGGTAGACTAGATGATTTTTCCCTCAGTTCTACCTATATTGGCCAGTTGTTTGTTGTTTTTTATTTCTGCTGTTTAGACTCTTAATGTTACTCCTTTCTTTTTTTCCTTTTCTCCTTTTCTTCTCTCTTTCCCTTTCTTTTCTCTTTCCTTTGTCCTTTCCATTTCTTCTTTTCTTCCTCTTGCTTTTTTAAAGATTTATTTTAATTTTAGATGTGTATGTGTGTATGGGAGGGGGGTACATATGGGAGGGAATGTGCCCATGCCCATGGAAATCAGAAGAGGGCACCAGGTCCCTTGGAGTTGGAGTTATAGACAGTTGTGAGCCACCCAAAATGGGTGCTGGGCACCATACTCTGGTGCGTTGAAAGATTCTAAAGTGTTTTTACCCACTAAACTATTTCTCCAACTCCCTCTTGCCCCATCCCTTTTTTCTTTTTTTCTCATCTCTGTTCTGTTCCTTTCTTCTGTGTCTCCTTTTCTCTCAAAAAGGCTTGCTGGCTACTTTTCCAGAGGACTCGGGTTCAGTTCCCAGCACCCATATGGCAGCTCACACCTGTCTGCAACTCCAGTTCCAGGCTTCTCACACCCTCACACAGACATACATGCAGGGAAAACACTCTCATTCTCCCAATCCTTAGAAAGAGGAAAGAACTCACAGACAGACAGGTGGAAGGAAGCACCATCAGCAGCCAACATGTCAAAGACAATAGGTTTAGCCCAGGGCTGATGTTTTCATCTGTAAGAGAAAAGGTGGTATAAGACATTCCTACTTTTATCTTTATGTGTGAACCATTTTATGTTGTCCCTGAGCTGTACCCATTCCAGGAAAGCTGGGGATCACTGCCACCCCTAATGAGTAATTTTTAAAGGATTGAGCAAGATTTACATGTTCAAAGTCTGCCCTGGTAACAATGAGAATGGATAGGAAAAGCAATACAGCTGTTCTCATGTCACATGATAGATAATGCTAGAGACAAAATGATGAGGTTAGAGCTGCTTAAGTAATATGTTTGGCAGGATTCAGTAAAAAGGATATGATTTTGAGGCACTTAGGTGGATTCAGAACCTCTGAGGAGAGCAAATTTTGTAGGGGTGAGTAAGCTGATGACAACATTGGTGGTAACTGGTGGTGTGGAATTCCATGCCCTTTGATGCAAAGTACAGCTTTCCAATCTGACTGCACCTCCTCCTGTTGAGACCCAGGAAATTAGGATGAAATCTGAATGAGTTCCAAGCTTGGCTGTCTAACAAATCAAGCCTAATTGGCTCTCTTTGACAAGTTCATTTCGTAGAGACAAGATGCCATTTAGGGCCAACAAGATGGCTCTGTTGGTAAGGCATTTGGTGCCAACCCTGATTGATGACTTGAGTTTGATCCTTAAAACCTATGTGCTGGGAGGAGAGAAATGACTCCTATAAGACCACCACAGAAATGCTGTGGCACACACATGTGCTCTCTCTCTCTCTCTCTCTCTCTCTCTCTCTCTCTCTCTCTCTCTCTCACACACACACACACACACACACACACACACACACACTCACACATGCACATGCACACACACACAGTAAATAAATAAATAAATCTAAAGACATTTGTTAATGCTAAAGGTCATATGTGACTAGCATCTGTCTCTAGGAAACACCCATTAGTTAGCCTGTTCTCCTTTAAATGAAGCACTGAGGAGAGAATTCCTGTGTACTGACTTCCTGTCCTCTATAGGCAATCTAACTTAGAAAATTACACTATCAGTGTGGACAGTAAACAGTTTCTAATGTGGGTTTTGTTAAACACAGTGATGGTAGCTGGGTAGCGTTAAAAACCAGTACTATGTAATTTGTGATGGTACACTTAAAAGTCCTGAAAAACATAGACATTTGAAATCTGAACTTTATCTAGAATTTTGTTTTACTCATAGAAGAATGAGGAAAAAAGGAATTTCCAAAATCATGAACTATTTTTCCTAAGCTACCCAATGTCGTTGTCTCAGTCCCTCCAGGTTCTGGGTCAAAGCCTTGAATATTAACTAAGATCAAACAGAACAGGAAGGGGACAGATATGGAAGTAAAGAAGGAAGAGAAGGTAATCCAGTCATTGTGGCACGTTTGCAATCCCAGTACCCAGGAAGGTGATGCAGGCCATCCTGAACAACACAATGAGGACCTATCTAACAAACAAACAAACAAAAGAATAATAAGAAGAAGAGTTATGGGTGAGATGGAGGAGGACAATGATGATATTAATGACCACAGCTATGACAGCTGTAGGATGGTAATACCAGGTGAATAACTGGAAGAGATTGGGAATGATAAATTCAAAAAAAGAACTAAAGAACGACTTTGACTAACCCTTTTTAGAGACCTCCTAAGTGACCATCACTAGAATACAGAAAAAATAACTAGGACAATGAGGGAGAATTACAGTGGAGAATTTCCTCATATGTGGGTTTGTTCAAAATAAAAGAGGTAAATCTGGTGTAGAGGTGTGTGCCTTTAGTCCCAGCAATGTGGAGGCAGGGGGATCTCTGTTAGTTCAAGGCCATCCAGGACTATGTAGAGAGACCTTGTCTAGATAGATAGGTAGAAAAATACATACATACATACATACATACATACATACATACATACATACATACATATATACATACATAATAGACAGATAATAGATAGATAAACTAGCCTGTATTATATCCATATCTCTGAAATTAAAAATATAAAAATAGTGGATTCTACAGAAGTCATTTATACCACATGCAAGTTGAATGAAACCTGGGATTCATGTCACAGGGTGGACTACATCTGGCCCGACTTATTCTTCACAGCCCCATGGTGCAGACAGAACAAACTTCTCAATCCTGCCTTACTGATGGAGAAAGTGGTGCTAGAAAGACTAGGTGACACAGCCAATGAAAGAGTATGACAGATTGGCTCCAGAGACCAAGAGAAGCAAGAGTACATAAAAAGCTACTCAGCTGGCCACTGTTGCAAATCCCAGCTGCTTAGGAGGCTGAAGCAGAAGGATTGCAAGTTCAAGCCCAACCTAGGTACTTTAGTGGTTCCTGACTACAGAGCAAAAGGAAAAAGAGATAAGAATGCATCTTCATGGCAGAGTGCTTGCTGGCATGCAGAAACCCTATATTCAGCCTTCAGTGTGCCTCCACAACACAAGTAGTCATTTTCTAAATTAATATGCTTGAATGGCTCATGCTCAGAGCCTGTGATCACTAACTCTAGCCATTTTGCTATGAACTCCATAAGCACGGAGATTTTTGTGACTTTGTTAACTATTTATACCAAATATATAGAAAATAACCTTATTTGAATAAAGTACTTGGTAAATTATTGAATGCTAATTGAGTTAATCAAAATTATGCTTGAACCCTCCAGGTCAAATCAATGCTGAGTTACACATTTAGTTATTAATTTGTTTGTTGTTTTATTATCAGTTATCTAGAGTTAACATGGACCAAGAATACAATTCTGGTTGATGAACATTTCCAACCTATGTATGTCAGTTCGATTCTTATTTTACTGTAACAAAACATCTGAACAAGCTGAGGGGAACAATATTTCTTTGACTCATAGTTTGAGAGGTTTTAGTCCATGGTGGCTCAACTCAGTTATTGTCGGTCTGTTCAAGGTGAACCATAAAATCACGTTAGATGGGGACATGTGATACAACCAAGTGGCTCACCTTATGGGAGAGAGAAAAGTAGCTGACATAAAATGTAGGCCCTGAGACCACACTCTCCAAATGTTGTGACCAACCTCCTCCAATGGGCCCTCACCTGTGGAAGCTTCTACCATCTTCCAATAATTCCACAAAGTCTCCAAAAGACTTTGATACCTGAAAAATGCCTTTCAGAACAGGTGTACAATATCACCTAAAATTGGTTTTGGCCATCTGGCTAATTGGTAAGAGTTTTGAGTTCTGGGAATAATAACAGTGAAATTAAAAATTAAAAATACTAACATTAAAATCATTTGGCAACATAGCCAAATAGCATATGGCATGTAACCTTCCCTTACATTGCCAAATTAAAACCCTCATTAAGCACTAGTAAGACGCTAATTCAAATGACAATTTAATAACCCTTAATTTAGTCACTGATTATTAGTCAGCATCTTTTAATTACATAAGAAAACAACTACCCATGAAAGGTAAGTAATTGACCTTAAAAAGCCAAACAAGGGATTCATGTGTTGTGTTAGAATTGATTGGCATGTGCAGCCCATTGATCAGGTCAGAACTGTCATGACACAACTGCTTGTCTTGTTATTGGATCCACCAGCTGGTGATCAAGCCTTCAACACAGGAGCCCTAACACACACTTCATACTCAACCCACAATACTATGTTTCCCAAGATTATCCAATTTGTTCCTTGCCACTGAACATATTGATGCTTGAGATGCATCTTAAGTAGAAAATATGACTTTTAGATTTAGGATAAAGGGAGAAAAATATGGAGGGGGAAGCTTTGTGCCATTAATCAAAGCATGGTTTAAAAACATAGACCCAATCAATAGGAGTGTTCACTTCTCAAGACTAACTTTCTCTGGTTTTTGTCTCAGATTTTCTTCTCTTCCATCTACTTTTCTTCATGATTATGTGTGCTCTCATTAGGAAACCTTGGGACTACAGTGAAAGATAATGCCATAATAATTCATCTGATAAAGAGTTGCATTAACAGCCTCGAATCCTGAATTTGGGAGGTAAAGCATCCTCCAGCACACTGTAGCGTCTCTTCTGAGCCCCGTGTTCAGAAACACAGCTTTGGTGAGCATATTGGTTTACTTTTTTCTGTGCAGATGTGATTGTTTGAGCCCTACATTGTGGCCCATCACTTAGTGAATTAGAGATTGTGGGCTCACACTTTGTTTCTCCCAAGAAAACAATGCTTGCAGATGAGCTATTTTTGCCTCTTGATTTATGTAGATATCTTCGAATTGCACTATTCATGTTCTCCTTAAATCTGTCCTAAACAGATGCTTGGAGACTGGATATCACCATCCACTCTGTACCCTGAGTCACCCTTGTAGTTTTATCTTCTTTTTATGTCGCGAAATAAACAAAGATGTTGTTCAAGTTTAGAGGGGAGTTTTTCTTCTTGGCTTTCTTTTTATTCTTTGAAGAAATATGTTAAAGAAGTAGACACTTGAGAGCAGCCTCGATCTCAAAATGGATGCAATGAAAACAATCATAAATCATACACAGAGTGGACTTTCATTGCTGAGGTCCTTCAGCCTCTGTTTTACTTATTAATCAGTGCTGTCTGCAGAAAGAAATCATGTGTATAATACAGTCACTGGAAACTATAAAGCCAAATGCCAGTTTAGCCTCACAGACAGTGTATCTTTCTATGAAATTCCAAAATCACCACCTCTCCAAAAGATTTTGCTTCTGAAAAAAGTGCCATCCAGAACACCTGAAATTGATCTTGCCCATCTTGCTAATTGGTGTTTTGAGTTCTAGGAATAATAATAGTAAAATAAAAACATCTAATATTAAAAATAGAAACATTTGGCAATGTAGCCAAATGCTATATGGCACCTGATCTTCCAGTGCCATACCAAAGTAAAGTCCTCAACAAATGCTAGTAAGACACTACTTTGAATGACAAATCGATAACCCTTAACAATTTGCTCATTGGTTACTATTAACCATATTTTTAAAAGATTTATTTATTTATTATGTATACACAGTGTTCTGTCTGCAGGTATGCCTGCAGGTCAGAAGAGGGCACCAGATGTCATTATGGATTGTTGTGAGCCACCATGTGGTTGCTGGAAATTGAACTCAGGACCTCTGGAAGAGCAGTCAGTGCTCTTAACTGCTGAGTCATCTCTCTAGCCTCCATTAAGCATATTTTAATTACATATAAAAGTAAATAGCTGTGAAACGTAAATGATTTGATTTCAATTTTTTCTATGAAATACTTGGGCACATTCAGAAATGTCTCTTTGGTGTTTTTTGCAACCATGCTGCCAAAAATGCTAGGCTGAGTTATATTAGTGGTGCCTTCAGCCAAAGAAGGATCCAAAATACCCCAAGGTGCTGTGATAAATGTTGCTGATGCTACTGTGGGATTTGTATGGTGATGCTTAACTTGGGCTAGGAAGTTCAGAAGGACTCCCAGGGGCCATGGTATTTGAACATGTAATATAAGAATGAACTGAGCGGCTTGACAAAGGAAAAGTCAGTACAGCATCATCATGTTTTCCAAGAAGATGATAAGAGCAAATGTCAACATCTCTGTATATCAAGTTTGTAAGTGTTCTTCACTGAGAAAAAGGGCTCGATGCTATAATTAACAGGAAGTCAGTAAAAAAAATAAAAAATAAAAAAATAAACAGCAGAGGTCTCAAGGCCAAATGAACATTTTTGGAAAAATTCTGTTTGCATGAAAGAAAAGTAACATAATAAAAAGGAGACACATTGAAAGAGGGCCTACATGAGTACAGTGACAGCAGAAAGGACTAGAAGGAGCAGAGAAGCATTTTGGAGGTAGAATTGATGGGATTGGATATTCAATTGAATATAGAATTGAGGTTTGAAGCTTTACCTAGATTGCTATAACTGGGGTATACATAATCAAAGGCTTCATGTTCTTGTAATCGCTATTAATTTATCTAAAACCTCCATTCTATAGTATCATTTTAGCTATACAATAGTTTTGTGACATTTGACATTTATATTAAACTTTAACTTTGAATAACATCCCTTTAAATATAAAGCTTGACAGACTTTTACACAAGTGATATGGCTAAAATTACCCAACTGAATTTGGCAAAGGTAGGAATTAAACCAAGTCTCTATATTCCGCAGTCTGAAGGTTTAATTCAGAGCAAAAATTTATAGTCATTACTCTATATGTCCTCCATCTTTTTTTTAATCCTATTTAGCATGAAAGAGAGTAGATTCTGGGCTTGGATGGTGGCAACACCTTGAATTCCAGCACTCCAGAGGCAGAGCAAACAGATCTCTGTGAATTCAAGGCCAGGCTGGACATAGTAAGATCCAGGCCAGCCAAGGAGATACAGTGAGATGGTGCCTCAATGAAATAAAACAAAACAAAATAAAATAAAGATAGTAGATTCTAAAAGATTTCTGAATCCAATAGAAAGCAAAGAACTTTGGAGATCTACAAGGAAATCCTGAGAGCTTCTGGGAGGAAGATGCAACCAACAGAGAAGAAAGAAACAAAGCCATTGAGTGATCCTGGCTTCCAGCTCTCAGAATTCATATCAGTTACAGGACCCATGTTTTCACTGAGTCTTCCTAGTTTCTGTAAACCACATTAACCTAGGCAGGTGGTAAAAGACCAGCAGATAGTAGGCATTAACTGGCAATTACTGTAGAATCTCACTTATTCAGAAATTCCTGTGTCTCACCCTCCATATCTGTCCCTGGGGAATAGATTTGACTTATTGATTGGGTTGTCTGAGATTCTCTATGCAGTGACTATGAACATATGCCTATTCTGATTGAAAATGGGAACTACTGTTGTTACATCATTAACACAATGCAGAATCTCAAGCTCAGTGAATAGAGGAAACATCTAGTCTTGATCCCCACAAGCCAGAAAAGCACAAGTTCTCCACCCAAAGAAATGGAGCTGGAGTGACTTGCAATGATAGCACCATTATATTGTGAGTTTTATTCCACCTCATCTTTCTCCTCCTCCTCCTTTTTCTGTCAGACTCTTACTATGAAGAATGACCTCAAACCTCCTGCTTTAGTCTCAAGTCTAGGGATTACAGACAGGTACTACCACACCAGCTGTAGCATTTCCATCTGTGTTAGTGATTGGAAAGTGGCAAGATGCCCGTCTTAGGTGATATGTACATGTGTGGGCAGGGAGCACTCTTATCTGCAGGGCTCATTAGTGTTTTATAGGGGCCAAACAGGACCATGCTTTCAGGATGCCTCAAGAGAAAACACTTTGTAAAAAAAGCTCTGGACTGCTGTGTTTCTCTTTAAGGCAGCTTGACATGCAGTCTGTAGTAACTGACCTGCCCCAGAGATCAACTCTTACTTGTAGCTAACTGACTTCATAATGGTACTCAAATAACTGTGCTTAACAGAGAAAATCAGCCCACAGGCCTGTCATTGTACAGCCTTCCTCCTTCTGCAGGAGTTCATTAACTTTCTGCTCCCTGTCTGCGTCAGCTTTCAGCACACTGCCATGACATCTGGAACTATGACTGGTGTTCACACTACTTTAAAGAAACACACACACACACACACACACACACACACGCACACACACAATATTGATACACATACTTTTACTCCACCTCTGGCTCACCATTTGAGGATATGGAGCACACTCACACTTCAACTCCCAGTTGTTCTTTGATGTTTGAAATTGCAATGAGACTCTGGCCTCTATCCAGGTTCCCTTATGAGGTGAGAGAGTCATCTGACAATATGCCTCAGTCCCAGTCTCCACCCAGCCCTTGTTGTCCTGTACAGTCTACTTCTTTTCCTTATTTCTGTAATACCTAAGGTCATTGTAGCAGGCCCACCTTGGTCCCTCACCATCCACACCTCTTTTGGCCCCCAATACCCTATCATCTTTCTTTTTCCTCTCTCAAAAGAACACAGGCTGCCTGGTTTAGAGTCTCTGGGAGTCAACCTCCTGAGATGATGGTTTTTCAGTGCCTATGTTTCCCCCTCTCTTTTCAGTCTACCTTTAACAAAACTCTCACATCCTGCCCCATTCACCTCTTTTTTCTTTTACTTCTACTACCCCTCTCTTTATGTGTGTCTTCCTTCCCATATTTCTTATCTAGCTACCTAATGCTGATCGCTAATCCCACTGTGATGTTTTCCTTGTTCTCTTTATTTCTCTACCCACAATAACTAATATGCTAATAACCACAGTACTGTTGATGCCCCTTAACTCCCCCAAACAGTTGTTCCTTAAGGAATAATTGTCTCAGAGTAAACTGATACTCTGTTTTCGTGGAGTGTCTACAACTGACTGTAGTTGTAGACAGTATTCATCTTGCAAGAAAGGTCTGGGTATAGAGCCTCGTGCCCTGGACATCAGTCTAAACAGGAAAATTACCACTTCAATCCAACTAAAATCTAGTCTTTTCTGAAAAATGCAAACCTCTCCATTAAAAGTAGAAATGTAGCCTGAATTAAAATACTATAGCAACAAAAATCATAACCAATAACCCAACCCCAGATGGGTAGGTCATTGCCTAAAGTACCAGGAACATGAAAAACAAGACAACTTGTTTCCTCCAGAAATTACCAGTTCAGAAGTAATGTGGACCCTGATAAAACTGACCTTAGTGAAATCCCAAACACACAATTTAAAAGAAAAATTATAAATATATTTGAATGCTCAAAGAAGAACCAGATATATTGCAAAAAAAAAAACCACAGACAGCTTGATGAAACATAGAAGTAGATGCAAGACATTAAAATAGAAAATAAAAAGGTAGAAATCTGGTTTAATGATTTAAGGAAAAACAAACTGAAATGATGGCAGAAATGGAAAATAAAGTAGGTCAAATAAAAAGTTCAGTGGATGGAGCTGGAGAGATGGCTCATCGTTAAGAGCACGTATTGATCTCCCACAGAACCTGAGTTCAGTTTCCACAGTTACATTGGTTACCTGGCAACTGGCTATGACTCCAGTTCTGGTGGGACCCAACGCCCTCTTCTGGCCTCCGTGGGCACTTTCACATGTGCACATATCCAAACACAGACACACCCATATACGTGCAATAGAAAACAGTCAGTGGAAAGCCTCACCAGTAGAATGGAGGACAGAATTTCAGAGTTTGAAGAAAATGTAGACGAACTGAATTACTCAGTCAAGGTCAATGATAATTTTTTTAAGATGACAAATGAACATGCAAGATCTTTGAGACACCATGAAAAGGCAATATACATATGCATATATATATATATATATACATATATATATATATCTTACAGGCTTACAAGAAGGAGAATTTCATACTAATGAAATAGGAAATACTTTCTATAAAATCATGGAAGAAAATTTCCCAAATGTAAAGAAAGAGATAACAATCCAAATACAAGATGCTCACAGGACACTAAATAGGTAGGACTAGAAAAGAAAGTCCTCGTGTTCTATCATAGTTAAAACAATATATATGCATAACAAAGAAAGTTTATTGAAAGCTGCTAGAGATAAAGCCAACTCACACAAATAAACACAGGCGCATAAGACTAACTTTGACTTCTCTTATAAGAAACCTTATAAGCTAAAAGTTTACCAAACACAGACTCACTTCATTTGTATAAAACACACTCTACTAGATAAAAAGTCATAAATTAATCCCAACACAGTCATGGTCAGTAACAGTGACAGATCAATCAGACAAAAAATAAACACAAAAACACTGGATTTAAATAACATTATAAACCAAATGGACCTAAGGGGCACCTACAGAAAATTCCACCCAAACACTATAGAGTATACATTCTTTTCAGGAAGCCAGGGAATGTTCTCTAAAATAGATGACACCAAGCAAGTCCCAACAAATACAAGAACATTGAAGTAATTTCTTGTATTCTATCTGATCTCTGTGGAATAAGACTATATATCAATAGCAAGAACAATTACAGAAAATATAAATATGTATTGAGAGTAAGCAACACGTTATTGAATGAGTCATTGAAAAAAATCAAGAAGTTCTGGGTGTAGTGGTTCACTACTTTAATCCCAACACTTAGGAAGCAGAGGCAGATGGATCTCTGTGAGTTCAAGGATAACCTAGTCTACAAAATTAGTCCAGGACAGCCATGGATACACACAGAGAAACCTTGTCTGAAAAAACCAGAACAAGAATGAGAGAGAGAGAGATCAGGTGAAAATTAAAACCTTCCTGGAAGTGAATGAAAATAAAGCCATAATATATCAAAACTTAAAGATAAAACAAAAGCAATCCTAAGAGAGGACTCCAAGTAAACAACCTAATGATACATTTTAAGGCATTGGGAAAACAAGATCAAACCAAACCTCAAATTAGTACTTGATGAGAAAGAAATCAGCGAAATGATCATTAATCCCAAGGATGGGAGGAGAAAGACCTCTGATCCAAATCATTGTGGTGAAATTAATTAAAGGAAGCTTTTTTATTCATGTCCACAGGTTGCCGCCTGGTTAGGTGGGGTTTAAGAGGTCAGCAAGACAATTTTATAGCTCAGGTGGTATGGGGTTTCCAAATGAAATATTTGGTGGACAAAATAGGGTTACAAGAACAGAACATAAACATAACAAGTTAGTCATAAAGACCTCCTGAAACAAACACATGATTACAAAATGGTCATAACAACAAGTAATCACAAGGTAACCATAACAACCCTTTTGAAGCAAAGGTGGTGTTATGGATGGATAGGATTGATATTGTGAAGTTGGCCATCCTGTAATAAAATAAGTCTCCAAATTTAATGGAATCCTAATCAAAATGCCAACTGAATTCTTTATGGTAAAATAGAAAACAATCTTAAAATATGTATAGAAACATGAAAGACCTCTCCAGTAAGCAAACAATTTTGAACAATAAGAACACCACTGGAAGGATCACACCACCTAATTCAAGTTATATATACTACAGGGCCATAAAAACAAAACAAAACAAAAAACAGCATGGTACTGGCACAAGACACATATTGATCAATGGAATAGAATAAAAATCTAGCTACAGATTCATACACCTACAGCCACCCAAGTTTTGAGAGAGTCCAAAATGCACATCAGAAAAGAGAGTCTCCAACAAGTGGTTGTTCATGCTTAGGTAGATAACCTGCCACCCATGCTCAGTCAAGACCAATGGAGACAAGAAAGTAGGAGATTGTTCATGCTTAGGTAGATAACCTGCCACCCAGGCTCAGTCAAGACCAATGGAGACAAGAAAGTAGGAGAGGGAGATTTTGAGAAGAAGGGTCTCAGTGGGAGAGGGAAGGGAATGAGAGGGGTGGAGGGCATAAACATGACTAAAATTCATTATATAAATATATGACACTGAAAAGCAAAAGGAAAAAAGAAAAAGCTTGGTTTTAACAACTTTTTATTCCAATTTGTGTGTGTGTGTGTTTGTGTGTGTGTGCTAAAAGGAACATATACAAAAGAGTACTACAACTCCACATGCAAAATACTTTGCTTAGTTTAGTCATCCTCAGTAAAGCCCTGGACTTCTAGAGCCTTGGGCCTCAACAAGACAGCTGTTTGGTTAAGATCAGTTAAAAACCAATAATAACCCTAAATTTTATCACACACACCCTCCTTTTAGTTCCTAAGCACTGAACAGATGCTAATCCTCAGTTGGCTTTTCTAAGAGTTTCTAATGAACATATTTGCAATGATTTTAAAGGAAATACTTCCATGAAATTTCTTCCTTCATCAGGCAAGTTTGATCGAACTGTTTGAGTTTTCACTTTATAAAAAAAAAAAATCATAGACCCAGTGCACTTTGTTTTATACATAAAAGAGGGAGAGTAGGTGGGTGGTTACCATGGTGACCACAACATCTGGTTTGAGTAGCAACAGAGAGGGCAGGAAAACAGTGCCATATTCAGCTGGATTGCACCAGTGACCAAGTGTGTGTGTGGGGGGGGGCTATTAGGGGTGTGTGTGTGGTGTTAGTGGTGTGTGTGAGTAGTATATATGGTATTGGGGTGTGTGTATGTGTGCTGGGGGAATAATGAACATGACTGTCTCCGTTTATTAGAAACTCAATCACCCATCGCATTGCTAGCCTAGACTTCAGAAAATGCATGAACCATACAGTCAGAACAAGAATCCTTTGTAAAGCATGCTTTGAAAATGCTTTTAGGAAGGAACAACAAATACTGAGTAAAGCTCGAAACAACAGGGTCTTGAACTGGCATTCGATTGCCTCCTTGAAACTGAATGAAGAGAATAGATTAAATGTCAGGTGATGGGTGCTTTTAGTTTGGTGGCGTGGTTTTACCATACAAAACAGGTGAAATGAGTGAAGTTCCTCTCTTATCCTCTTTTTGAGTGCGATTCTCACTTAAGGATAATGTAGCAGGCATTTCCTGGCCCAGGGGACAGTGGGTTCCTGCCAGCCAGGGGAAGTATTAACACTAGCCTTGGAATGTTTACTGTCATCTCCATTACAAAGGGGTATACCTCTCCACACTTCAGTATTGGTATTTCAAAAACAGCCGGCTTCCTAGGCGTTGAGTTGGGATTTAGGGGTAAACATCGCCCTGGCTCCACTCTGTGGGCTCCTCTAGCTGTCTGCCTCTTCGCCTCTCTTACAAAGCTAAGGATTTTTCCCACTGAGAAGATGATGAAAGGGGATGGGGGTGGGGAGAGGACCAGAACGGACCTTCCACACCTGGAAAACTATTTTGTTTCTCACTTTGAGCGCTCTTTCTAGCAAAAGAAGAAGAGAAGGCATTCCATTTCTGAAACTGGTTCTCTGGTGTTGCAAAACATCTCCAACCAGCAGTGTGGGGACAGTGGGAGGGTGGCCCCACCTGCTTTGGCCAGCTCTCGAGTGTCAGGTGTGCGCCGGCCAGGTGGAGTTTCCACGCCCCGCCGCCGTGCAGCTGCACCGCGAGGGGGACCGCCACGCAGCGGAGTTTGGGATCAGTTTCCTGCTATGCTGAAACGCCCTGGAAACTGTCTAAGACGCTCTGGTGAGACATCCGAGCTGCTTTTCTCAGACATGGTGTCCCTGACAGATCCGATGAGGGAATGACTGCCACTGGGATGCAGAGAGCACGGCAGTACCCACGCCTTGCCTTCCTAGAACAGTGGCCCTTGCCATTTCTCAGCACTTGCTGCTTGCAGACATCTGCTGCTGCTGCTGCCGCCGCCGCCGCCGCCGCCGCCGCCGCCGCCGCTCTGTAATCCTGTCTATTGACGTCTGCGTTGTGAGAAAGCAAGTCACTGAAGTTTCTCCTCCTTGGTCTCAACACAACAGCCCCCAAAACACTGTGGTGAGTTCGCTTCACCAGTGGCCTCTACATAATAAGTTTCTCTCTGTGTGTGAGAACAGGCTTTGTTGTGTGTGTGTGTGTGTGTGTGTGTGTGTGTGTGTGTGTGTGTGTGTGTATGTGTGTAAGCTTGCTGTGTGTATGTGTGTGTGCACGCATGTGTTGTTCCTGTGTGTTTGTGTCTGTGTGTGTGTGTCTGAGTTGGAGGAAGGGAGGGAGATCTGTTGTGGTGTTTAGGAATGTGAAACTCTTGCAGCAAATATAAACAGGTTCCAGAAATTCCTGGGTCCACGCTGATTTCTGCTTGTCTGTTTAACGTGGAGTCAGATCCTGCTTAGGGAACAAGCTAGTTACTTGTTATTCAGGAAGTCAGGCTTACTTGTCTGCAAGAACCAGATAGACTTGAATGCTGAATCTTGCTTTTACCAATCATCAGCTAATGCAACTTTGAGAAATCGCTGAACTCTACTGCCTTCAGCTTTGTTGCCTGTAAAATGGGGACGATGTTATCTATTTTGTGCGGTTATTTAAAGACTGTAGTTATGTTTGCAAAGTTAAATTCTAAGATACTCCTCCAAAAAGCATGGTTACTTATTTAGGAGTATACAGTTGAGTATCAGCAGACAGCAACTGATTAACAATCATAGCTCAGTAGTTAAGAATGTCCCTTCAGGTCATTCTACCGGCATTCCAATCACAGTTCCTTTTGGAAACCCACCTTATTCAGCGAAGCTCCTCTATGAAACGATAATGCAGTACATAGATTTGTGAGAATCAAAAGAAGCCTCCTGTGTAAAACCCTCAGGACCGTGCTTAACAGAACAGAACTCAACACATTTTTGTTGTTTTTACCGCCATGCAAGAGTCAAAATTTGGGGCTGAGCAGCTAGCCTTTCTGGGATAAATTTATCTCATTGAATTTTGAAATGGGAGAGTGCAGAAGGTCTTCCCAAGGAGACTTCTACCCCTCAACGGCTGTGTTTCAAAAGAGTAGCCACATTCCAGTCTCATCACCCCAAATTTTCTTTGGAAAGGGCATAAACAAAAAGTCAAATATGCTTTCTGATGGAGAAATGATAAGATATTAGATGGTTACAATGCATGTGTTGGGCTTAACATCACCACCTGCTCGCAAAGTCGGATTTGTATTTCAAGTACTCCCTGGTACAACTTGGTTTCCTCACAGTCCCAGGGGTTTACCATTTCCATGGTGCTGGAGACGGGAGGTGGACACCTGAGCACTCTGTTCACACAAGCTGGCTGAGAGAAGCACTTGTTAGCATGTCTAGTTTCTGTAATTTTTTTTTTTTGAAGAAAGAGCCTTAACCTGGGTCTCTGCATTCTGATGGCAGTTAATTTGCATCTGGTATAACAGCTGATAACCTGTTTTAGAACCAGCCCTGAGTCTCTCCTCACCCTCCCCTGAGGTGAGAGAGCAGACTTGCTGGGCAGGAGAGAGGATTTTCCTCAGACTTGGAGGAAGCTTGTCTGTGACAGTATGGCTTTTCTTCTCCCCTTATTAGCCCTTATAAACCCCTTCCCACAGCTCCTTGAAGGTGTTCTGGGTGCCCTGAGCTAAGCACCCTTTGTACAGGAGAACAGTTAACTACAGGTGTTGAGCATTAACCTGACAGACCACCAGGAGGGCAGGGACTGTGTCTTGGAATACTTGGTGCTTGTGGTGTCTTCTCTTACTTGGTGCTTGTGACCACGGAAACAGAATTGTAGTTTTCATTGGAAAAACTGATTGTTCCAGGCTTGTTTGTTTTCTTGTATACTTTTTCTTTAATCATCAAAAGCTGTTGTTTGCTTTAAATATATAGGGTACTGGGAAAGAAAACGTATTATTGGGATTTGCCTAGTACATTGCTTAAAACACTAGAAACATTAAAATAGTTCAGCCTTTGAAGAGAAATGTAATTTAGCACCTCCCTGTTCTTTCTCATTGACCATATAGCCTAATGCCAAAAAAATTCCTTTTATTCACTTTAATGAACTGTCACACTGTCTCAGTCAGTTTGCAACCTTTCCTTCTTTATATTGTCAGCATTACGAATCATGTGTAGCAGTTCCTTTAACTGGAGTGATGGCATTTCCCTAAGGACACCTATAGCCCTTTCATCCTGATCATCTTCCTCATTCACGGTCCTAAGTTTGGTTGGCTCCAGTTCCTCCAGATGTAGAGCTGGACCTCCTCAAAAAGCAACCATCCCATTATCAGCTGAGTCTTCAACGATTCATTGTCAGCATTCCAATGATCATCCACTGTCTTGTATGAATGTCACACCCACATGGTGTAACCTTTTGTCTTGCTTTGTACAATCTCTGTCTGAACTAGTTATTTTCAAAAATTGTCATTTTGGAGACAAAACATACATGATTTTTTTTCGTATGAATTAAATAATGGGTGCTCAGTAACCAATAAGCTAGGAGCAATTGGCTGTTGACTCACTGATCATGATACACATGTAGTTTTAGGTAGCAATTGACGAACTGAAGTGCTAGCAGAACGTTTTTGTTTTATGCGCTCACTCAGAGTTAATATTCGTTTGTAGCTGAAGTTTGAATAGTATTGCGCGGGGTGGGGGGAACTGGTATTAATTAAAAACCCTGAGTAGGGAAATCCATGCATATTAGAGTCTTGCAAGCTTGAAAGTGTCTGCCGTTGTTAAACAATAAGTACCTCTGAGTGGCTGAGCTCGCGTTTTACACCCGGTCCCTTACAGCTTTGCCCACTGTTTTCTCCTTAGCTTTCTGCCTAACTGAGGCCCAGGAACACTTGACGAGAGCATTTCTTTTGAAGTGGGCTTAGGATAAGTCACTGAACTCTAAGATTCCTGTTTATATGCTGAAGGCCCAGGCCCAGCTGCTGCCTTCCTTATCTTAGCTGACCCTTCCTTGTTCAGTGCTCAGCCATCCACATCTAAACGCACTCAATCGGAGTAACCTCACCCAGGGTGCTCTAGCATGCACCCTGTTTGGATTGGTCTCCTTTCCTAGCAGTGGGGTATATGCCACTGGCAGAGGAGGCTGCTTGAATACTATGTTCATGAGGGGAAGTCCACCTTTCAGCCTCAGAGGAACTCAGAATAAGAGGGTCTCAGATGAGACAAACTTCCCTGGGCTTCCTTTTCTCATTCTGAAACCCAGTAACAACACTAACAGCGATAATAATGATGGGCCGGGAATGTGGCCCAGGTGATAGACATGATATCCTATCCTATGCCGGGTTTGATCCCAGAATCACGTAAATCAGGCATGGTGATAGTCCGTGATTGTCCTCTTAGTGCTCTTGAGGCAGGGGTGAGTTTTATGCCAGCCTCCACTACATGAAACCCCATCTCAAACAAACAACAACAAAAATAAAAAGCTTTGGATGGCTGATGAATGAATACAAAGATAATCCCAAATATCACAGCAGTCCCTGACCTCCGAGAGCTTTCATTCCATGGATTGGGAGGCAAGGACACAGCTGCGGTTTAGTGACTATATATGAGCTGGTTTTGTTGGACATGGGTTCAGGCCAGGGTGAACTTCTGTGCCTTTCTTGCTTGGTGAGCTCTCCTAAGTTAGTTAATTTAGTGTTTGTTGAGCATAACAGTCTGCAAAACATCATAGCATGCTGTGATTCTCTCCAGCGCTTTTGAGAGGCTTGGGCAAGATAAAGATGGCAGTGCCTATAATGTAAAACCTGGTGCAGATTGAAAGTGTGGCAAGCAGAAAAGATTGTGGTGACATACGCATGTGCAATTAGATGTCAGTCTTGTTTACTTAATAGAATTTGTGTTGTTAGCATTCACTGGTGTCAACAAAACAGCTGCATTCATGACTTTTTCCTTTCAAAATTATAGAACAGTATTCAGAAAATAGAACAAATACTTCATATAAGGCACAGCAGAGACACTGAAGAGGAAACAGCTACTGTCCCCATAGGAAGCTACCAAGTGCCTGGCACCGACAAGAGCTTGCTTTAAATGGGCAAGGCAACTTAAAGCATCTGTGCTACAGCATACAAAGCTAGTGGTTATTGAAAACACCTCCCAGAAGAGGTTATCTAATGAGGTAATGATTGACTATTCAAAAAAAAAAAAACCCAAGCATCTTGTGTATTTTCAAAACAAACACCACACAGCCTTGCATTTCATCACTTTTGTTTAAAATATCTAAATTGTATATGACATAAGGAGGCTAAATGCCTGATAAAAGAAAACAAAAACAAAACAAACAAAAACCAGCATATGCTAGAACCCATTTCCTCTTCATCCTCCCTTTCCTTGCTTTCTGTAGCCTTGCCTTCTCCACTGCTTGCCCCTTCAGTTTTTCTTTCTGCTCTGAATACAGCTATAGCCCTTTCCACTTTTCCTTCAGCCTAGCAGCCTTCTCTGTTGACCAGCCTACCTGTCATCTGTGGTGATGGTGACTTACACCTCCACCAGTCTCTCACAGCTGGCAGCCTAGGATGCCCTCCTTCAGTTCACTACAATGCTCAGAAGAAAGGGAGGAGCTGGCAGGAAGCTTCCTGGCTGCCTTGGGATCCTAGAGCAACTTCTTCATTTCTTTAAGGGGAATATAGGGCTTTCTAAGTTAGCCTATTGTAGATGTGTGTGAGTGTTGTGTGTGTGTGGGATAACATGCAGAGAGTGTGGTGCATGTGTGGGATAGCATGCATTTGAGGTCATAGAGCATCTCTCAGGAATCCCTTCTCAGTTCTCACCTTTACTATGTCGACACAAAGTCTCTCTTGTTTCTGTGCTCTGTACTCCAGGCTAGGTGGCCTGTCTCACCATAGGCATGCTGGGATTACAGTTGTGGCCCAACACATCTAATTTTTTTTTTGGGGGGGGGTTCTTGGGATTATGGGTTTACCCTCAGGTTGTCAGGCTTGCATGACAAGTACTTTTATCCACTTTTGTCATGTAGTTTTAAGTTTTACTTCCTTTTTTTTGTTTTGTTTTGTTTTAAGCAAACATGAACTTTCACCTCTGAGTTCCTAGGAAATTCTACAAACTTGACTAAAGCATCTGGCTTCTGCTTTTGTGCTTCTCCTGGCTAGTTTGCACAGAAAACACAGGGGATACTTTACTCTCTCATTGCCCACGCACGGTTGTTTTCCTGGAGGAGGCAGAGCCCGTCTGTCTCTTGTGGTCCTAGTACTCTTTGTGAAGCTCAGGAAACCTCAGGCTGCACTAAGGTGGTATTGACCACATTCTGTAGAGTGTGATACATAGACAGAGGCTGAGGGAAGTTTATTCAGTCACTCTGTGGGGGATTAAGGATAACAACTGTTTTTCTCCTGTGTTCTTATTGACGTCATTGGATGACTAAAGATCTACATTATTTTGGACCCTGTAGAATCAGTCCACCCGACTTTTTTGGAATACTTCCTTTGGGTGGGTGTATGCAAAGTCATTTTCGTAGCTTTAAGGATCAAGACATTAAAAAACACATGGTAACCAGACTCCCTCTTCCTCTTCTGCTGATAGATTCCTCTTCTGGAAAGGCCATCTTGCTTGTGGCAGCTTCTCGTGTAGCAATACTCTAGACCTGTATCAGTGCTTCCCTACCTGGGTGTGCATACATGTAAAGCATTTTGAGAAAGCAACTAAAAGTCTTTGTGTTAATCAGTTTCCACTACTATAACAAAACACCAGAGATTATCACCTTAAAAGAAAAAATGGTTTTTTGACTTATAGTTGTAGAAGTTTCTTTCCATGGTCAATTAGTTTCCCTGCTTCTGGGGCTGTGGCAAGACAAAGATGATGGTGGAAGGATGTACCAGGGAAGAGCGCCTTACTCCATGGGAGCCAGGAAACAGAGGGGGGAAGGGAGGAAAGGTCAAGGGTCAAGATACAAGATACATTCTTTTTAAAAGTTTGTTTTTATTATTTTTATTTTTGTGTGTGGGGGATATGTGTGCATGAACACATATATACACATGTGCACTATGAACCTATGGAAGCCAGAAGAGTGTCAGATCCCTAGGAGCTGGAGTCACAGGCAGTTGTATGTCACCCAAATAAGTGCTGGGAATCAAACTGGGGTCTTCTGCAAGAGCAGCAAGCACTCTTAGTTGCTGAGCTATCTCCCCATCCCTGAAAACATATTCTAAAAGTCATGTCCCCATAACCTTTCTCTAACTAAGTCCTCCCTTCTAAAAGTCCATTGATATGGTCATGATCCAATTCCTTCCCAATAGCACTGCCTATTGGGAAACAAGTCTTCAATGTCTTGGAGGCTGGGGGGGGGCACTTTATATTCAAGTCATAATCTTCACTACTTGCCCGACTACTGTGTAGACCAAGGTCCTCCCTTCTGAATGTGAGGGTAGCATCTAAGAAATGTCACTCCTCCCTGGGATTCTGATTTACTAGGTCAGGAGTGAAGTTTAAACATCTGCCCATTATGATTCCCAGGTGAGTTACAAGTTAAACTAAGAGCTACTGCTTTGGTGTCTATATGTGCCAGAATTTAAGATCAAATCTATTGCTGGCTATATTTGTCTGGTAGTAATATGACTCTTACTTTTCTAAAAAAGTAGCTAATTTTGAAGGTCCAAAGTTGACTCTCTGGTGTGATAGAACCTGATTTATCCTGATTTGTTTTTATTTTTTAGTTTTTTGAGACAGTGTCTCACTATGTATCTTTGCCCGGCCTAGAACTAGCTTCAAACTTACAGAGATCCACCTGTCTCTGCCTCCAGAGTGCCAGAATTGAAGGAATACATCACCACACTGTTGTGGGTTCTCTTCCTCCCAGCCCCAAGTTCCCAGAAATAAGACTCTGACTCAAAATATATTTACAAATACCTTGGCCATATAGCTAGGCTTGTTCCCTGTTTAGGTTAGTTAAGTCATGTCTAAGTTCTGCCATGTGGGCTGGTTACCTCTGCTCAGGTACCATGTGTGTGTCCTCCTCCATGATCCCAAAGAATCTCCTCCCATGCCTGGCACTATCCCAGAATCCTCTCTGCCTACCAGGTCTCCCACATTCTATCCTACCTTTTCCTGTAGATCACAGATTTTTTTTTAATTGACAGGTGTTGCATCTGTATGATACAGAAGATATTCTTTCTACAGCACAACCAGCCCTGATTCCCTGAGTAGTCTCCTATTTGAGGGTATCCCTACTTATCTTGACTCAACTTTTTGTAACAACTACCTAATGGGGCCCGAGACTTCACCTCCCTCATCAGTTCTCAATGCACTCTCTTCTCTGTCAACAGTCACCTTGCTATAATGAGAAGGGCATTACCATGGCCCAGTAAGCCACATAGCATGCTTCCAGAACATGGATCCTTTCTTCTTAGTTCATTTTTCCTCATCAGCACTTGCTTCCTCCAGTCCACAGTATGGAAAGTGCCTCTTGTCCTAAATTGTAATATAGTTCTTTATTGAGAACTGAATCTTCGCCAGCCTCAGTGCTAAGAGTTCTGTATATGTCTGACAAACTCCTGATGGCTTTAGATGTCCAGTCCTAGATTTGTTTGCAAAGACTTTGTGTACCTAGTTGCTCAAAGTTAGTTACCCTTTCCAGCCATGTCCCTAGAGTGCTCTTGGGGTTTAATTTTCTGCATTGTAATATTCTGTTTATGCTTTCTCTGTCCTCCCAAAGATTTGTGATGTACTTGTCTTATCCCCTTGAACACTGTGTACCAGAAAGAATTGGGGAGAGGGTTTGAGGTCAAACTCATAATCACACCCTAAGAACCACCTGGACAAGGATGATTCCTTTTAACATTGGGTCAGTGTGCATAGTAATGTCCCTAACTATGAAGTTATTTGGGTCCAAAACCAAATGTATGCCAAAGGCTCTGCTGTTACAGTCCTATGACATCATGCCAGGTAACCTAGGACATCCCAAACCACAACCAGTAAAGCTGTTTAGCTTTCTGTGTTCAGCAGAACAGGCCTACCTCTATATTGCCACATCAGTGGGTTCACTCTCTTACCAGAATGGGCCAAATTATATGACATCATCCATTTGAAGGATATTTCACAAAGGCAGCCAAACAGTGCCAGGACAGATTTTGTGGTTCTCCCCCTGTGTTTTTACAGACACTGTAATCAGCTGTCACGATAGCTATAATCAATTAGCTTATGCAGTGTTTTTCTCCATCTGCTCTAATTGAACTGTTGATTTTGTTTTTATTTTCACTTTTCCCTCTCCACTTGTTCCCTGGGTGTTACTATGGAGCCCTGTGACTGAGCCCCTCCCTACGAAATCTGCTGCTACCTCTTGTCGAATGTGCATTAAAGTAACCCATTCATCCCCAGATCATTTTGCATGATGCTGATATCTAGGGGAGCTTGTTCATTTGAAATGGACATTGAAGTGGGCCTTCTACTACAAAAGTAAAGCAAAAACTTGATTCATCTAGATTTGATGATTATTGATAGGTAAAATGGCAGAGAGTTGCATTAACTCAAGTCATTGGAGGTGTCATTGTTGGGACCAGCTATGTGCAAACTGTGTTCTGTAACATAAAGGGGGAAATCTAGGACATCTTAAAATTGACAACTACTCTGCACTTCCTGAAAAGATAGGAACTGGAAGTCACTGAAGTCACTGAAGGTCTTTACGTGGAGCCTAGGATTAATAGAAACAAGAGGGGAGAGGTGATGGTTACCAGAAAATAGCCAAGTTTCTTTTGAAGCTGAGATTTCTCTCCAATAAATGAGACGACTAGGGTATTTCCCTGGCAGTCAACCCAAGGACATGACTGGCAGAGTAGCCATGCAGCTTGAACACATATTTCAGTAATGCTTTTTGTGTGTGTGTGTGCCTACAAATTCTGGATTCTAAATTAAGGAGAGAAAAAAAAGTGAAGTGAGACATAGGCCCTGTTGAGAAGAGACTAAAACTCCAGTAGAAAAAGAAAGGCTTGTAAACACAGTGTGGTGTTGAAGATGGTGTGAGAGAAGTCTGTGCAGTGGGCTGAAAGGAAAGAAGTAGAACTGGAAAAAGCAGATATCTTCCTGTCTTCAGAGAAACCTTGTCTTGAAAGAAAGAAAAACACCACCACTAACAAAAAACCAACAACAAAGTGCCTCTTGAAGTCTACAGAGGGATTGACTCTGTGACCCCTGACATACACACACACACACACACACACACACATACACCCCACCCCGCCCCCATAACCCATTCTGTAGATGCTTGGGTCACTTTTAGAAGTAGCCTGCCATATTTTCATTTAGCTTATGCATAGCCTGCTGGACACTTTATTTTCAATGTCTTTTTAAAAATAATATTGTATGTGTGCAAACGGTGTGCACTGATGACACCCAGCCTCCTGACAGTCGCCTTCTCCCTTATCCCACACTGTTAGTAATCATAGTTCTATGTCTGGGTTGACATTTTTAGATTTCACATATCAGAGAACATGTGGTACTTGCCTTTCTGTGTGTAACTTATTTAGTTCAACATACTGCCCTCCAGGTTTTGCAGCAGGTAGGATTCATGCCTCTTTTCAGATGGCTATTCCTTTGAATGTTTTCTTTATACATTCAGGTGTTGGTAAACACCTAGGTTGATTTCCACATTTTAGCTTTTATTAATAGTGCTGTTAAAAAAAGGCACACAGATATCTCTTAGATATCTGTTCATTTCTTTTGCATACACAATAGATAAACACACACACACAGAGTTTGTTTTGTGTTGCCTTTTAGGAACCTCCACACTGTTTTCTTATCACTTACATACTTTTTTTTAAAATAATTTGTTTGTTTAATTGCATGCATATTTGTGTGTCCCCAAGTATATGTACATGCAACATGTGTGTGCAAGAGCCTATAGAGGTCAGAAGAGGAACTGGATTTCTTGCAGTTAGGGGTGGTTATGAGCCGTGATGTGGGTGCCAGGAGCTAAACCCAGGTCCTCTTGCAAGAGTAGCAAGGGATCTTAACCACTGAGCCATCACTCCAGGTCCTCCCACAGACTTTGAAATCATCTCCAGATTGCCTACTCACAGCCAGTATGCTATAAATACTATGTAAATAGGTGTTATGCTATTCTGTTTAGAGACTAATAACACAGAAAGATGTCTATGTATTTAATGCAATTTTGCTTTTCCTGATATTTTCAGTACAAGCTTGGTTGAATTCATGAATTTGGAATGCAGGGCTATGGAGCTATATCTATAAATCTAAAGGAAAGGCCACTCCACTGTAGATTAGCTTATCACCAATTTCTTATAAAATTTACCAAGGGACATATATAAACAAAAAGCTGAGTAGCTGGTATTAATTTCACAGGGTAGGTAGGAAAAGCGGTTAAGAGCACTGGCTGTTCTTCCAAAGGACACAGGTTCAAATCCGAGCACCCATATGGCAATTCACAGCTGTCTGTAATTGCCAGGCATGGTGGCACATGCCTTTAATCCCAGCACTTGGGAGGAAAAAACAGATGGGATCTCTGTGAGTTCAAGGCCAGCTTGCTCTACAAAGTGATTCCAGGGTATCCAGGGCTTGGTACACAGTGAAACTCAGTCTTGTAAAAAGAATAAATAAAAGAAAGAAAGAAAGGAAGGAAGGAAGGGAGGGAGGGAGGGAGAGAAAAGAAAAACAAAACAAAAACCCAAAATAACCAAACAAACAAAACAAGCAAACAAATTAAAAAAAAAAAAGAGGCCATTGTAATATAACATTCTAAATATAATGCAACCTTCTTGGCTGCTAGGAAAGAAATCCTTACCTAACCTTGAAAAGATGATCAAAGAAGGGTCCCTGAGAGAGGTGCCTAGGCTGCTATGTGAACTGAAGGAGCAAAAACTTAACCCTGAAGAGTGGACGAAGGGGAAGAGTGATCCAGAAAGTAGGACAGTGTCCTGACCCTCAGTCTCAGCTGTGAAGAAAGAGTAGTTCCACAGGCTGGACCTCCCAAAGGTCTATGGGGGAACTTGATTGTCAGGAAGGACCCAGATCACAGAAGTGGTTTTAAACAAGAAAGGATCAGTTTTAGCATTAGGGGAAAAAAAAAATCATGTCCCCCCCCCCCCCCCATGAGTAGAATGGATTGAAGGGAGGGCAGGAGAGGTGACTCAGTCAAAGCACAAACCATTTGCATTAAACATTCATTGAGCATATGTGAAGAAAGTATCGCCTATGAAGTAATTGGTACATGATGGATCTCTTAGTTAGGGTTTTTATTGCTGTGACAAAAAACCGTGACCAAAAGGCAAGTTGGAGGGAAAAGGGTTTATTCGGCTTACATGGCCACATTACTGTTCATCACCAAAGTAAGTCTGGGCAAGTACTCAGTCAGGGCAGGAGCTGATGCGGAATTCGTGAAGGGTGCTGCTTACTGGCTTCCTCATCCTGGCTTGCTCAGCTTGTTTTCATATAGAACCCAGGACCACCTGCTTAGGGATGGCACCACCCACAATAGGCTAGGCTCTCCCCATTGATCATTAATTGTGAAAATGCCTTACAGCTGGATCTCATGGAAGCATTTTCTCAACTGAGGAATGCTTTCTTCTGATGATTCTCATCCTTTCTCTCTGATGATGCTAACTTGTGCCAAGTTGACACACAAAACCAGCCAGTACAGTGGGTTTGAGAATTCCTTGCCCCAAATACCAAGAATTTGTGATAATTTTCATTGTTCAAATTCAGTTGCGGATGGCAAACGTTAGAACTGTGGTTTTCAAGAATGAGTTAAGTGATCCTTTTCAAGGGATCCTAAATTGATAGCTGTCGATAGATGAACATATTGTATCCAGTTATTTTACAACTGGTACTCTACTTTTCAAGAGATAAGGTATTAAGGTTAGAGAAGTTTGTCAGCTGTGCGGTTTGAGTGATGGTCATTCCAGTGTCCTGGGAGGTGAGTAGATTCAGTGTTTGAATCCCTACCTCTATTGGTTGTCATCACTCTCATCTTGTTCATATTTCTTGATCCCTAGTTCATGTTCTCTGAAGATGGTATAATGACTATCCCATAGTTAGACAACTATTAAAGCAGATAATAGGGAAAGCTGTGACAAGTCTCAGTACGCTATTGTACTACTCAATATCCTAAGTAAACTATTGTCTGCTCACACAGTTTCCTTTTATTCCTTCTGTGTCTTTTCTATGTTTGCTGAGCACATCTGCCTTAGCTCCTTTCTGCTTCTTCAATGTTCTTTCCCATTATATGTCCCTCCCTATCTCTGTCCCTTCCATCCTCCCTTTTGACTGAACCTTGATACTTAGCCCAAGCCAGTCTCAAATTCTAGATTCTCCTTTCTTAACCTCCTGAGTGCTGGGATTACAAGTGCGTACCACCATGCCTAGACCATTTCTTTTTCTTAAAAATCTCACACAACATTAAACAGTTACTTTTTCAATTTTTGTAGTTCCTTTTGTGTTTCTGATACTTAAGCACCCATTTGCTTTGTTAAGAAAGTGCTTTGGACCAAATTGCTTTAAGTATTTGACCCTTAGAAAAACATATCCGACTAGTGTGAGATTGAAGTAAAGGTGCTTTTTCAAGCCCACCTCAGCAACTTGATATTCAAAATATGAGCCACTCACTCAGTGCTTGCATGAAAGATGCCTGCATCCTGAGACAAGCCTCCCTTCACCTTTGCAGTTTCCTGAGTGCAGGCACATCCTCTACGTACAGGTCAGAAAACAAGGATGTCGGGTCTCCTAGGACACAGCCACCAGTTGATGAGTCAGCTGTGGAGTTGCAGATGGTATAAGCACCAGTAGAGAGTTTTTGAAACTGTGTTGTCCTGTTGTTTCTCTCCTTTTAAAATCATATTTCCTAGTGTATTTTAAAACCACCACTAAAACTTAATGAACAAAACTGGAAAATCTAAATTCTGAAATGCATCCTTATTCCAATCTTCCAGTTGTCAAATAGCCCAGTGCTCCAGCGGGGCCCACAGAGCCTTCTGCCATCTGGTTTCTTTGATGCTTTTGTTCTCTCTTCCAACCACTCTCATGTGAGGATGTGGGCGCTACACTTCAGTATTACCTTCTTCCTTCTCTGAAAAACTTTCCCATGCCCATCCCCAAGTATTTTCTCCTGATGGTCCTTCCACTCCTCTGGAAGTTCAGCTCATTTGCAGACCTTTCCCATTCTTCCAAGCTCTGCTTTATGTGCTTTTTCTGGCTACTTCAACTTAAATTGGTTTTCTGTGTATCTCCACTGAGGGACAGTGTGATTTACAGGAGAACGTTTGGGATGCAATAATGAACGAACTAGGTTTCAATTGTTCTTTGGGGAAGAGAACAAAGAGCTCTCCTGGACCAATATATCTATCTATAAGAACATAGTTAAGGTTTTATATATAGGACTTTTTTTTTAATTTTAAAATTAGCATGGATAAACATGAAACCATTTTTTAAATAGTATGGTAATCTATTATATCCAGTTATATTGCCCTTTTAGATGTTAATTCAGTTTGCAATCAAATATTTAGTGAAAAAAAATAATTTTAAAGCAATAAACATATTTGCAGTTTCCCCATAAACTCTCAAATGTGAACATCCTGTGACAAAGCCATGGTGCTTATTCCCAATTACGCTTTCTTCAGGCCTCAGTTCCCTTCTAACAGCATGTTCCCCAGAAGGCAGTTGACCTTTCCCAATTCTTTCTGCCTATACAACACCCAGTGACAAATCCCACAGGACAAGTATACGAACACAATGGTTCACAGAATCTGTTCAATTCACCGTGACTGGGGCGGCCATTATGCCAACCATGACACCTTGACCAAGAGCAGCAGCAGAGAGCTAGCTAGACGGACCTCTGGAAAGTAAGCATGTGCACGTTGGATGCTGAGCATCTCCCACAGGGGGATGCCCTGTAACTTTGGGAGGAGCTTGAGCTTCGATGATCTTAAGATGCTCCCTGGGTGGAGATGCTTCTCCTGACTTATACACAAGCAGAGCTCCCTGGAAGCCATGTGCAAAGGCTTGCAACAGAAAGGCCCTCATCTTGGTCTACCCTCTCTGACTAATCTAGATGTGATATTTGTATGATGACCTTCATCTTAACGGCAGTTTTGTTTTCCTGCCAATAGCGTTGTTCACCATTCTAAGTGGTGGAAATGGGGTACTAATCCTGGTCACACACAGATATTAGTCAGGTCTAGGTGTCAAGTACAATCACTTTAGAATAAGTAGAAAATACACCAGGAAATTTGCAGGACTCCCACAGGGCAAGCTTGATCTGTGCCACAGTGCCTGCTACAAGATGACAGTCAAATGGCTCACAATGTCAAGCCACACAGGGAACAGCCATCATCCAGTTACCTGGGAAGACCTCCTTCTGCAGGAAATGAGGCCACAGAAGCATCCAAACGAGAAAGCTGGGAGGATAGTCATCTAAGCATCCACAGTGTAGTGCATCAGCTGACCAGAGTGGTCATAGCATCCACAGACCTGGCTCACATCAAAGCTTATGGGTCATAGTCTGGCCTGTAAATTGCCATACTCTTTATGGATACATATAGGAGTGTTTGTGCACCTCTGTCTGTGTTGGCCAGAGGATAAACTTGGTTGTTCATCCTAAGGTTCTGCCCACCCCATTCTTTAAGCCTAGGAACTGGGAACTGGAGAGATGGCTCAGCCGTTAAGAGCACTGGCTGCTCTTCCAAAACACCTGGGTTCAAATCCCAGCACCCACTTCCCAGTTCACAGCTGTCTGTAATGGCCGGGTGTGGTGGGACACACCTTTAATCCCAGTACTCGGGAGGCAGAGGCAGGTGAATCTCTGTGAGTTCAAGGTCAGCCTCGCCTACAGAGTGAGTTCAGGGATAGCCAGGGCTACACAGAGAAATCCTGTTTTGAAAAACAAACAAGAAAAGAAAGAAAGAACTCAGCAATTGGGCTGGTTGGTCTGTGTGTTCCAAGGGTCCTCCAGTTTCTGCTTTCCCAGTGTTCCCAAAAAGTAATTGCCACACCCAACTTTCTTTTTTTTAAATTAGTTCTTGGAGAACCAAATCCAGGCCCTCATGCTTGCCCTGCAAGTATCTTTCCAACTAAGCTACCACCCCAGGGCTGATGAGTCATCATATTTTTTGTCTTGTTCTCCAAATGTGCATAAGGCAAGAAAGAATGTCTATATAGTTAATTCTGAATTTCATACAGAATTTTGACTGCACAACATATGAAAGAATGTTGGGGAGCCTGTGATATTAGTTAGGCAAGCTCATGGGATGTAAATCATGTGACCTACTCAACTTTATATTCATCAAAAAGGATAATAGACTATAGGAGATAGTCCATGTAAGTACTTACTAAAGACCGTGCCACACATTTGTGTCTATAATTATTAGCTGTGTTTATTAGTACTATGAATGACAGTTACTAGCATTTAAGACTTCATTATCTAATACTACCATTTGGGCTCATTTTGGTTCTGTTGGCAGTGTTGGGTACCTTTTTGTTTTATTTTTGGAATGTGCTGATATGAAATGACTCTATATACTCTCAGATTTCTGTCACTATTGAAAAAGTACCAGAAGACTTAACAGACTAAGATGAGTGTCCTCTGTGTCCCAGTATTTACACAAGAGTACTTATTCCACTTAGAAGGTCCAGTCATTCCATCCACAACTGCAGACAGAAATATGTTATATAAACTGTGCATTGCATTAGTATCTGATCACCTTTTCTTTCCATCCAATGCCCATGTTCTGTGTTCTTAAAACTTAGGCACTATATTATTGTGAAATTATCAGTTCTATGTGTCTTAAAAACTTGTATGTATGGGGGCCTGGAGAGATGGCTCAGCAGTTAACAGCACTGACTGCTCTTCCAGAGGACACGGGTTCAATTCCCAGCATCCACATGGCGGCTTATAACTGTCTGTAACTACATGATCTGACACCCTTACACACAGACATACATACATGCAGGTAAAACACCAGTACACATAAAGTTAAAATAAATAAATTTTTAAAAAATTATATGTATGGGTGCTCTGTCCACTTGTATCCATGTACTACCTGCATGCAGTGTCCATGGAGACCAAAAGACGGCATCATATTCCTTGCACGTGAAATTAAAGATGCTTGTGAGCCACCCTATAGGTGCTGCGAACTGAACTTCAGTCCTTTGGAAACACAATCAGTGTTCTTAACTGTGGATCCATCTCTCTGCCTCTGTGTCTTGTTGAGTTTTTTTTGTGACCACATGTTAACTTATTTTTGATTGTGTCGACCTGTCCATGCGTGACACAGTGACTTCTCTTTTTCTCATCTGCTTTCAGGAACACCATTTCATCCTGTGATATTTTTCTCTTTAACACATTCTTGCAAATGCTTTTCAAATGCCGAACTGGGATTACAAGGGCGATTAGGACAGTCTAGTATAGTACGGGCAGTGTCTCGGTTACTTTTCCATTACTGTGATAAAACACCATAACCAAGGCAACATATAGAAGGAAAGGTTTATTTTGGACTTAGGATACAGAAGGTTAAGAGTCTGTCACCATCATGGCCAGGAAATGAGGCCCCAGGGAAGCATGGCTGCTGGTCCAGCAGCTGAAACATCACATCTCAAACTACAAACAAGAAGCAGAGAGAGTGAACTGGGGGGGGAAACCTCAAGTCCACACCTAGTAATATTCTTCCTCCAGCCAAGCTATGGCTCCCTGACCTATTGAAACAGTATCTCCAACTGGGGACCAAATGCTTAGATGCCCAAGAATACGGGGGACATCTTCTAGCTACCACACAGAGCAAAAGGGCAGAGTTAACCCTTTCCTCCCCCCAGAGAGGGGGAGAGCTAGCCTAATTTTTAGGCTGCCTTTTCAGTGACTGCATGCTTAGCTTCTCTCTCTTGACAGGGAGGTTAGGTATCACCTTTGCATTCCAAGTGACTTGTAGGAAGTCCAGTCTAGGTACAGCTGCTGAATACCTGAGTGTCAGCGGTTAATTGATGAGTCAGGGTTCACCTTCTGAAGCAGAAGCCATGGCGGTTATATAACTGAATGTTCTCTGCTTAGAACAAAACCTACAGATGCTCAGAAAGCTAAATTAAACTCCCAGCTTACCTCCCAGTCACTAAGCGTCATGGGAAGTCTGAGTAATATTACCAACACCAGGGTAATAATTTTAATGATGCCCAATGAAACACTGATCTTCATCTCTTAGTCCGACCAGTTAATTGGCCAGAAAACACTAGCTGTGGTTGAGCTTAATTTTACAATGTGGTTTGGTGCTTAATGAGCAATCTTGTTTAAAAAAAATTTTTTTTGTAAGATTTGGCCCTAGACACTATGATTTGAAACGTTTTTTTTTTCCTTCTTCTTTCAGGAAGATTATTTATTGTTAAAGAATTGCATGATCTACATTAGAAGAGTGGGCAGCATGAGTGAGTGATGTTGGATAGGAAGGAAAGAAAGCCATATGACTGAGTACACACCACATGCCAAGCGTCCCGCTATTTTCCCAATAAATCATGAGGTGAAGATGAGGGAAATGGGCATTAGCAAGCCACATAATCCACCATGAAAACAGACCTCGATGGAAAGATATGGCCCCTACTCCCGCACATCCTCCTGTACTGGCCGTCAGTCACTCAGTTTTCCATGTTTCTCATTCTATTGAGTCTTAGCTCTAAAATAGATCCTTAAGTCCTCAAAATTTAAGGCTAGATTGTAATAATCTTAACTAAGTAAGTGCCTTGAGGAAATCCATATATTTCTACAATAAAAACAAAAGATAATTGTGAATTAAGCAATTTTAGATCATAAAAAAAAGGATATTTACACCTGTGGCTCACCAGCAGGCAGGCCATAAACCTCTGCCCAGAAAAAGA
Source organism: Lophiomys imhausi (assembly GCA_907164525.1). Classification (NCBI taxonomy): domain Eukaryota; kingdom Metazoa; phylum Chordata; class Mammalia; order Rodentia; family Muridae; genus Lophiomys; species Lophiomys imhausi. Next base: position 304,812 of record CAJQZJ010013817.1, on the reverse strand, counting down.
TGTTTCTGGAGTCCCTATGTAACCACTATAAAGAAGTATCTAATAAATTTACTTAACTTACAACTTTTTTGTTTCACTGTAATTTCTTTTTTTTTAACATTTGTTTATTTCTTCAAGTTACATCACAATCATATTCCCTCCTTCCTCCCCCTCGCATTTCCACCTCCTACCCTCTTCCCCCTTACCCTCCTATCTGCTTTGTTTTTTAAAATTTAAGATAACTTACAACTTTTAATAAACATATTTACATTGAAAACAAAAGGTTTTGTTGTTGTTTTGTTTGTTTTTGTGTATATGGTGTTTATTGTTTGTTTGTTTGATTCATTGGTTGGTTGGTTGTTTTGTTTTTTGTTTTGTTTTTCAAGATGGGATTTCTCTGTGTAGCCCTGGCTGTCCTGGAACTCCCTCTGTAGACCAGGCTGGCCATGAACTCAAGAGTTCTGTCTCTACCTCCAGAGTGCTGGGATTAAAGGATTAAACTTTTAACCATGTGTATGCTTTTTTCTCTTTGAGTGAGTATGCACAGGTGTTTGAGGAAACCAAAAGTATTAGATGCCCTGAAGTTGGAGTTACTGGCAATTGGGAGCCACCCAACACTAGTTCTAGGACTCAAACAGGGGTCCTCTGGAAGGGTAGCATGTGCTTTTAGCCACTGTCCCCTCTCTTCAGCCTCCACAGAGATATTTGCTTTGGTGATGCATAAAGCCAAGTATTACAAGAAATTTGTGATCAGATTATATTGCAAATGAACTCCAGAGAGCTGGTCTTGTTTTTTGGGGGGGTCAGGGTGGAATGCTCACACCTTTCATAGTAAATGGCTATTTCTTCATTTCTTCACTGGTATTCTTTCTCTATCTGATGTTAGTAACTGATTTATAAAATATTCATTGGTTCTCAGCATACAGGCTACTGATGCCTACCTTAAAGCAAATATGGCTCACTAGTTTATTTAATATTAACAGATAATTACTGAGCACCAGCTGGGTTCCAGGTAAAATCTTTTCATTAGGTGATTTGTGTATCTCATGGCATAGTGAATTCCAAAGGCATTTGCATGTAGCCTTGACTACAGTTACTACATAGACCAGAGAATTTCCAATAATTAGATAATAGCTGGTGTTCATCATGTTTCCTATGAGCCAAATCTAATAATGAATGCTTTGACATGACTTGTAATTTTCACAACAGTCTCTGATAGAGTACAGTTAACATCTCTCTAGTTTTTCACAGACAATAAGCCCATGGGTTAGACAAATTAGTACATAATTTGTTCAAGGTCATATACAAATAGGCCAGGCTTCCTGATGTAAAATGAACATCGATTGAACCACAGTGCTGGGCACTCAGATATACAGATGATAAGGTAATGATGTTTCTTGCAATCAGGAGCCAATAGTCCATGTGGAATAGAACCCTCATCCTGTGAAGGAAGATACCCAACTGATCTCAAAAGCATTGAGCACTTGCCATGTGTTATGCATTGTTTGATACTGCATGTATATAGCAGATTCTACCTTCTAGCCTCATATTCTTTTTGAAAAAGAAAAAGAGAGATGCAGAACTAGGAAGCCCTAAGAATATTTGATTCCTACTTTAGTTTTCCATCTAGGACACATTTGGACATAAGTGACTTGGTAGGCAGAACTTCAGCCCCTTCTTCTCTCTCTGCCTTTTATGGATAACCTCTGGGATATCCCTAGATTCTAAAAAGCTATTTCACTGTATTTCAAACTGAAGTGAAAATATGATCTATGTCACGTAGTTTACTTTGAATCTGTCCATGTGACTCAGTAATAGTTACTGTGCTCCTGTGTGGCTTAAGGATCTTAATTGTAGTGTCACCTCTCCCATTGAACTTTATGATTTTTTTCCCTGCCAAACTAACTAAAGACATTGCCGCAGCAGCCAGCTTTGTGCAGGTCTAACCAGATAGCACTTTGCCTCAGCTGCCACGCCTGTAGCTTTTCTCCACTCACAAGTCCACTCACCGCCTTGGTATGCACAAACTAGAACTGCAAGGGAGTCAGCTCCCTGTGTGGCAACTCTTATAATTAGCAGGGAGGGGATGGGACTGAAGGATGGAAACAGAGTGGCTCTCTGCTTCATCCCTCAAATAGGAAATTCTGAGTTGCATTATGTATAACCCTCAGAGGTTGCAGAGGGAGTGAGTCCTAATTGCTCACAGCTATACGCAGCTCCTGGGTCCTCTCCTTCCTTGGACTTGCTTCTTCATGACGGCCTGACATTGGGGCTCAAAGTAGCCCATCATATGCAGATAGTTGAATAACTTCCTGGTGACTTTCCAATCAGGCTCTGCCCTTCAGAGGATGGTGGAAGTGGAGTTAGGGGTGGCAAGAAGGGAAAGTTGGGAATGGGTGATTTGCTGGCTGGGAAATGGCTCCAGAGCATTGCTGTCTCACACATTGGATTCTTTTTCCAGTATACTAGCCAAGTGCTCACCCAGGCATTGCTTCACATCCAACAAGAGAAATGTACCCTCTCCAGTACTAATTTGCAAGAACTTTTATATCCTTGTTGCCTAGAGTAACACCTGACATGTAATATAGATGGTTAAATATTTTTAAATGAATTGTAAGTGAAAATTTACTTACAGTTTAATTTGTTGGCTTTTACAAATCTTTTAAAAATTATGTTAGTTTATACTAACATAAATTATGGTTGCAAATCTGCTTTCCTTTGCCTTTGAGTCCTTAGACAGAGCTTTTTAAAGAACATACATATATTTTCATAAGCTTTTAAGTCTTATTTTTTCCACAAGGAGTTCATTGCCAAGAGACCTGCAAATCTTTTAATTATGTGTTTTAAAAAAATAAACTAATGAGAATTATAGGAGCTGTGAATTCTACCTTATTTAATTGTCATAGGACCTTCCCCCTCAGAATTCATCACATTAAAAAAGGAGATAGTGTCTTCTATAGATGACAGGGAGTTACACCCATGAAATCTTAACAATATGGTTGCCTAAATAAGACATGCACCAATGACACCACTGGTTGACACCCAGTATGGATGGGAGAAATCGCACAAGGGCTCACCCCTAAATAAAGAGCTATAAGCAACTGACTCCTAAAAGAGGGAGAATCAGTATTTTCCAAGGATTTACTGCACCCCTTGTTAGTTTTTTTAGCCCCAAGTGGTCAACCCAAAACACATATGCATGTGAGCACCACTAAATGGACTCAGCAAGCTGTGTGTGTGTGTGTGTGTGTGTGTGTGTGTGTGTGTGTGTGTGTAACAATGATATGTAACAGGAAGAAGAGGTCATAAAGGACTTTGAGAGGGAGTTGGGTTAGGAAGGTGTTGGAGGAAGGAGAGTATGGGATGGAGGTGGTGTAAATATAGTACTCATGTATGAGCTTCTCAAAAATAATAAAATAAATGTTTGAAAATGGTAGTCTCATAGGAAGTGGATTTGGTGGATTTGGATTTAGAAGGTTGGAAGGGGAAATGAAACTTAGGAAGTTGTACATCCAGCTAATCTCCCCTGCTTACTACTTGCTTTTCTATGCCTTCATTGCCAGTTAAGCTTTCATAAGATAATATTTTATTTGTATTTTTAAAGAAATTTTAAGTTTTAAAAATTTATTTCTGTTTTGCTGGGCGGTGGTGGCGCACGCCTTTAATCCCAGCACTTGGGAGGCAGAGGCAGGCGGATCTTTGTGAGTTCGAGGCCAGCCTGGTCTATAAAGTGAGTCCAGGACAGCCAGGGCTACACAGAGAAACCTTGTCTCGAAAAACCAAAAAAAAAAAAAATTATTTCTGTTTTATGTGCATTGGTGTTTTGCCTGCATGTATGTCTGTGTGAGGGTGTTGAATCTTGGAGTTACAGACAGCTGTGAGCTGCCATATGGTTGCTGGGAATGGAACCCTTGTCCTCTACCAGGGCAGCCAGTGCTCTTAGCTGCTGAGTCATCTCTCTAGCCCCTTATTTGTGTTTTTGAAAAAAAAAAAATACCAAAGAAGAAAGCAATCAAGAAAAAAACCCTTTGTTGATTTTGTTAACTGTTTCCACCTTTTCTGTATGTCCTGTAAATCTGAATCATTCTGGAAACAGGAGCTCATGATCTCCTTTTTCATTTAATTATGTGGTGTGAGCATTTCCCCATGCCTGTGTGTGTGTGTGTGTGTGTGTGTGTGTGTGTGTGTGTGTGTGC
>CAJQZJ010013817.1:222004-299236 GCA_907164525.1 Lophiomys imhausi | reverse complement strand
TGTGGACTGCCTTCAGTTCTCACCTTTGTTCAGTAGAAGACAGTTGCATATGTGGACTGCCTCCATTTTGTCATACTTTATTTAAAAAAAAAAAAAAGAGCTTTAAACCAGTACTAACCCTGTCAACCTTTTTGCATTAGAATGAAGTATCTCTTTAAAATAAGGTTGTGGTTTTGGGGGTTTTTGATGTTGTTGTTGTTAAATAGGGGTAGTTACTGACAGATCCTGTGCTGACTTGAGAGTCAACACTGATTTTTGAAGATGGTTAAGTTCCTGGCAAGATCAGACAAGATGCCCTGTTGGAGGCATCTTATGATCCATGCCAAGGAAGTAACAAACCTTCCACCACAGCAATAATCCTTCCACCTTCAGGACATTCCTGTGTCAGAGCAATGCTGAATATCTATAAACTTCTAAATTTGAAGTTGACTTGTTAAACAGGCCAACTTACAGAAACTTTCCTTGTCCATTTGCCCTGTGTGATGTGACTCCTGGCCCTGCGAGCAGGCTGGTTCACTAGGTGCTAGGGCCCACCTGTACAGACAGTCACCCCTCTTCATGAGGCCTCTTTTTCCCTGTGTCTGTGCACAGATGGTGCTCCTCTCCTAAAGGCCTTTCATATATACAGCCCAAGCCCTGTGTTGAGCATAAGCAGCCCTAGGAAGCTCTATACTGTCTTTGGAGCAGACTCATGTGCCCCAATATTTGCATTGACTTCTGTTATAATATTGCCAGTGCCATGTTGCCTTTTCTGTTCATCCCACACCTTGGGCTACAAAGACTTTTGTGCACAAACACTGTGTCTTGCTCTTCCTGGTTTTCTTTGATGCAAAGATCTGCCTAACATAATTGCTCTCTAAAGATACTTAAGTGGATGTGTGAAAAGATAAGTAATAGAGATAGCCTTTAACATTAGCTAAATGTCTACTGTATTCCAAGCATTGTCAGTATCTTTAAACATTCTAATCTCTATAGCATCCCTATCTATCCTTATTTTGCCAAAGGGAAAATTGAAATTCATCAGGGCAAGCAACTTACCCAAAGTTACTCAACTAATGGTTGACAGAATTTACACTCAGACCTTTCTGCAATCTAAGTTGAAAATTTTTTTTTTTGGTTTTTCGAGACAGGGTTTCTCTGTATAACAGCTCTGGCTGTCCTAGAGTCACTTGGTAGACCAGGCTGGCCTCGAACTCACAGATATCCGCCTGCCTCTGCCTCCCAAGTGCTGGGATTAAAGGCGTGCGCCACCACCGCCCGGCCTAAGTTGAAATTTTTAACCATAGCTAACAAGAGGGTGGCTAAACAAGAGAGCGTCCTGCTTACTCCCTTTAAAGAGCCTACTGAAAGACATATGTACCGAAGATAATATTCCCATTGTGTATTGTTTCCCCTGAAGTACCCCAAATGATACTTTCCTGTGATTAAAAAAAAAAAAAACTGATGTGTTTTAATCCTAAAAGAACTGTAAGAATTAGAGTCTTTATCAGCTACTTCCCATAACTCTAAGTAAAACAGGAATGTAAAAGTAGCTGTTTGCATTACAATACCTGAAAACTCAGCAATCATTGTAATTTCCTACCCTTTTAATCTGATTATCAGATCTGTTTAGCGAAAAGGCTATAATCCATTCTGTAACTATAAGAGATTCTATTCATTTAAGGTACTTTTAAAAATAAGTCTCAATCCATTCTGACATTGCTCCATCAATATGTTTTAAAGGCATGGAGCTCCTGTAAATGTACAGTAGACAAAAAGAACATGTTGCTGGTGTCTGTCATTGCTTTTTACATTTTGTTCTAAGGCATAGTCATCTTTTCAGTCATTTCTAGCTCTTGGAATCATGGTCCGACCAGGTCTGTATTGGAGTTACGATCCTTTCCACCGTTTCTGGGTCCCAGGAGAAAAGACTCCACCAATGTCTTTGGCTCCATCTTTTGCCAAGACCAGAGTCCCTGGTAGAGTAGCCTAGGAGGAAATCACAAAGTCCTCACAATGTCTTTCCTCCCTTAAGCTTCAAAGTGAGCACAGCAGCCACCTGTAACTTGTCTCCAGCCCTCTTTGGCCTTTGTGTAGTAAAAAGACAGTTTCCACAAATATGTGTTGAATGTTCACTAGATGTTTGGCTACATGCTGGGCTATTGAAATGAATGTCATTTGCCCCTCACCTTCACAGGGCTGGGGATATAGCTCAGTGATAGAGAGAGAGTATTTGCGTACTATGTGTGGGACCCTCAGTTTAATTCCTCATATCATAAACAAAAACACAATGATTTTTTGGTATAAGTAATTATTATTAACCCAATTTAATTTTAAAGTAGTAAATGCTTGTCTTTTTTATTTTTAAATGTTTATCTATTACTTTAGGTTACATCTCCATCACCATGCCCTCTTTCCACCCCTCCCAGTCCCACCCTTTCACCCTCTACCCCCTATCCCTTCCATCCCACTCCTCTGGAGTGGAATGTCCTTACAAATCAGACCCCTATCCCAGTTCAGCAGTCATATGAGGGCTAAGAGCCTCCTCATACACTGGGGGCCTACAAGGCAGCACCACTAGGGAAAAGTGTCTCATTGACAGGTAAAAAAGTCTATATTCCTGTTCCCTTTGGTGCATTGGCTGTAGTATAGTTATCCTATACTATATGGCTAAAATCTGATTATAAGTGAATAGACACCGTGTACATCCTTCTGAGTCTGTGTTAGCTCACTCAGGAGGAGCTTCTCTAGTTCCATCCATTTGGCTGCAAATTGCATGATTTTGTTGTTTCTGATGGCTGAGTAGTATTCCATTGTGTAGATGTACCACAGTTTTTTTTATCCATTCCTCGGTTGAGGGACATTTGGGTTGTTTCCAGTTTCTAGCTATTACAAATAAAGCTACCATGAACATAGATGAGGAGATGTCCTTGTGGTTTGGTGAGGAATCATTTGGATTTATACCCAGAAGTGGTATGGCTGAGTCTTGAGGTAGAGCTATTCCAAGTCATTAGAACAAAATGGCAGCCTACAGATTGGGAAAAAAATCTTCACCAACCCCACATCTGACAGAGGGCTAATATCCAAAATTTACAAAGAACTCAAGAAATTAAATCCCAAGATACCAAATAATTCAAACAAAAAAATGGGGAACAGAGCTAAACAGAGAATTCACAAAGGAGGAATCTCAAATTGCTGAGAGACACTGAAGAAATGCCCAACATCCTTAATCATCAGAGAAATGCAACTCAAGACGACTCTGAGATTCCATCTCACACCTGTCAGAATGGCTAAGATCAAAAACTCAAATGACAGCACTGCTGGCAAGGTTGTGGATTAAGGGGAACACTCCTCCTTTGCTGGTGGGAGTGCAAGCTTGTACAACCACTGTGGAAATCAGTCTGGCTATATCATAAATACTTGTTTTTATAAGATCAAGGAGTTTTATTCCTCATTGATTTCATGAAGTTAACCACTTTTTTTTAGATTAGGGGAGTCTGTTCCTCGGATGTCCTGTACAAAGGCAGGACAACCTATGTGTGTGTGTGTAAGATACACAAGCAGAGTTTTTAACCCCTATATATTAAAGGAATATCCTGGATACTGTTTTCATTTAATGACATATCTTAGAGATCTTTCATGACACTATATAGACAGCCTCTCCTGTCTTATACATACACAATAATCAGGTGTAATTGTTTGGTGATGTTCTTTTTCTTCCTGTTTGTGGAGCTGCTGGGGATCAAACCCAGGGCTTCACATATGCTAGGCAAGCCCTCTACTATGAGCAACATCTCTAACCCTGTACCATAGTTTTCTTGTCACAGTTTGGAAGACAAAACCAGGCTGTGAGGCTAAGTAATTTTTTTGGGTTTTTCTTTGGTTGGTTTTTGTTTTGCTTTGTTGTTTTGTTTTTTTGAGACAGGGTTTCTCTGGGTAGCCCTGGCTGTTCTGGAACTAGTTCTGAGAACCAGGTTGGCCTCAAACTCAGAGATCTGCCCTCTGCTTTCCAGAGTGCTGGGATTAAAGGAATGTACCACCACAACCTGGCTTAATTAACTTCTTTTTATAATTAAGAGAAAGTAAACTATTTTATGTCCTTTAGCTCTGGTTCAGAGCTACAGAAACCTTAACTACAGAAACCTGAAGATCATTTGACAAAGATATAAAGGCTAACATGTACACATGTACATGCATATGTACACACACACATGTGCATTCTTGTGTGCTCACATACACATGCATACATCACACAGGCACATGCATGCACTCAGAAGTCCTCTGCTGCCTCCTTTTAGACTTTCTCTTTGAGTACCTCCTCTGAGTCTTGTAGGGCCTGCTTGGATCATAACTGAGTGATGTGCCTTTTTTTTTGTTTGTTTGGATGCTATTCTATTTCTGTGATATATTTGGGCTTCTGTCTCTGTCTGTGTCTGCCTTTATTGTAATCCTTTAAGTGTCTGCTGTAGACAGACACTCAGCAATAGGGATTTGTGATGAGTTTTTGGAAGCTGTAGCTTGGCCACGGTCCTCAGAGTTTCTGGTACTTGAGTCTATTCAAAATTATTTGTCCTGCTCCTACTGCATCTCCACTTGAAACCTATGTATCCCCAGTCAAAGAATTCAGTATCTTGAATACAGGAAGAACCGCTGATGTTTAGAGGTAGCATTTCACTACTCTCTGCTTGTCTCAGCTTACTTGATTCTCCTGGCTGATTCAACACTTGTAGCTATAGACCCTGACTTTATAGCCACATTTCTGGGAGGTAACATAGGATATGCTTAGGGGGTTTTAGCGTAGAAAAGACTCATAAAGATATAGAAAGAACTCAGGAAATACATTTTAATCTTATGAATTATCTGATTGTGACGATCATTTGTGCTATGCAGACACGGAGACTGCGGCTAATCTTTTATTTTGTCAGGGTTGACAGCCATCAAGTGAATGCTGAGACTCAAATCAAGTCCTTCCAGGCTAGTGTTCTTTGTATTATCAAATAATATTCAGAGGAGGCCCATGCTTCCCAATGGCACAGGAAAGAATATATTTAGTAAAAAAAAACTTTGTACGTATGGTCCAAGTTCACTCACAGAATAATTTTACTACAAGGACTGGCTTGTGATTGACAGACAATTCTGTGAAGTTCAGCACATTACAATTATATTAAAATGAAGCACCCACTCTCTTTTCTGAAAATTTATCATCCATACATTTTATTTCAGTCTCGTACATGTCTAAAATGATTTCTAGCCAATTTTGGAAAGAATATTTCTCTTTCAGCAAAACTAATTATACTTGTAAGAGTTACCTTGCTCATGTGCGTGGCACTGTGCTACGGCATTTACATCTATGCCCCCACTGATTTTCCATAGAACACATCCTATTATTTCATTCTTTACCGTCAGGACCCATGCTTAAATGAGGTGTAGTGATTGTCCAGGACAGGAACAAGGAATGAATTACAGAGCCTGAGTGACAACCATGTCAGCCTGTAACAAAAAGCCCCCTGGAGAAATGTCTGTCTCACCATGATCTCCTTTCAATGGTGGTCAGTGTAGTGGCCATCTTAGCTAGCCTCTCATAAGGCTCTCAATCTCAGGGCTGAGCTTATCCCAAATCTTATATGACCAGTCCTTACTAGTCAAAGGCCTTTATACTTTCCAGCTGAGATATCAGTATCTGTGGCTCCTGTGTTCATGAAATATATCACAATTCACTACATGTTCTTTTCATTTTAAAATCCCACCTGCATTGTTAATTTAGCACTCTCAATCTGTTTTGAAGTCTTTTACATGCAGGACCTAAGTCAGCAACTTTGTCCAGCAGATTTCTAGTGGAATCCTCTTTGCCCTATTCACAAGACATTCCATTCTTTCTAAGCAATGCCTTTATCAAATGTTGTCCTTTCAGATTTGATGTTGAAAATCTAAACAGCTGGCTATATTTTAAGTAATTAATATTACTTTTTTCTTAAGAAAAGCACCAAACACTGAGCTTACGTTGGCTTAAAAAAACAAACTGACCAACCAAATGCATCTTAAAGCAAACTGGATGCCATCAGCTTTCCAGGACTTTGGGGCTATGGGTATGCCCTTTAAAACCTTGCAGAAATTTGTTTGATGAACCAGTGTTTTGGTGAATTCTTCATGACTTCTTAAATTAAAATAGGTTTTCTTAATAGTACTCTTTAGCTAATTACATTTGAAGTATTTTGCTTTGTTTTGACTCAAGTTCGTTTTTGAGTCTAACATTTAATTTTATTCACTTGAGTTGAACATTTACTGAACATTTACATTAGTTGTATGCTAGGTACTGTTCAGGGGTCTTTGGATTGTTAGACAGGAAGATTGAATTCAGACTAATCTACTTTCTGTCACAGTCCCTGTGTTACCACCATTGGCTGATTGAGGACATGTTTAGTTCTTACATGGAATGCCTAGTCCAAAGCCTTACACATTGAAAAATCTTTCTTTAAATAACCTCTTCTTTCATCCACTGGCTTGAAGGGTATGACTGAGGAAAAGACTTCCATACTTCAGTTTACTGTGGCAAAAAGCAAAGATGGATTTACTTTTTGCTTTTTGTTTGTTTGATTGATTTTTTTTTGAGGCAGGGTTTCTTTCTGTAGCCCTGGCTCTCCTGAAACTCACTCTGTAGACCAGGCTGGCCTTGAACTCACAGAGATCCGCCTGCCACTCCCTCCCAAGTGCTGGGATTAAAGGTGTGTGCTACCATGCCCAGTGTATTTACTTTTTAAACTTGGTTAAAGTTCTCTTGTATCTCTGGATTCCCATGGTGCTGTGCAGCTCTCTAGTAGTCACAATAGTTTTCTTCCATGTGTGGCTAAGAAGCCTTTTATGTCAAGGACCATCCCTATACCTCTGTTTCTTCTCCCTGACAGACACAACCAAGGAACTGCATACAAGAGCCCCTTCTCAATGTTGGTTGACTTGAGTTGACAACTAGTGGCCTCATTTCCTTTCCGGGTACAGAGACAGTGTTTCAGTCCTTACTAGTAAGTACATCACTGACATATCACAAGATCCATAATGAGAAGGTGCTTATGTCCTTCAAGCTGATTTGTTTCCTTGGATGGAGCTTTGTACTACCAATTTTTATATTCTATCTAACAATATATCCAATAGCATGAATCAAGGAATTAGAACATCCACCGACTGACTACCATGCCTGGTGAGTGAGAAGTAGTAACCAAATATATTTATGTATTACCTTCTTTGGTAGTACATGTTTCTCTTTCACTTGACAACTTTGGAAGCAAGATCTGAGAAAAGAAGGGCTTCTCTAAGGTCATACAAGGATATTGTACAAAAGCTGGGAGCACAAACTAGTTCTTTTTACTCCACCCCAGTTTCTCCCCATTGGAACATCTGTCTCCTTCTCGTATATCCACACTGGTGCTACTTAAGACCAGGCCTCGTCCCTCCCACCTGGCCTGCTGCCTCCGCCCCCTCACTGTTCTCTCTAACACCTCCAGTCCATCCTCCACATGGTTACCAAGGTGATCTTTTAAAGTGCTAACCAGATCCGTATTCACACTGCTGAGCAGCTTTCCCGGCTTCTGCATAGAGTCCCATGGCCTATGCTGCAGCAGATGATCTGCCCTCTTGCTGCCAAGACTTGGCTCTGATTTGTTTCCCTCAGAGTCAGTCTTCTTCCGTGAATAAAAAGCATCTTTACTGACTACAGACTTCAGGCTGCTTTATGTCACTGTGGATTGCTTCCATTCATCCTGCCATCTCCATCCTTACCACATCTCCCCCTTTTCTGGATGGTTAACAACCCCTGGTGCCTTAGGGGTAGGTAACAAAGGGGTCTCCTTTAATGAACTGCACATACCCTTCTTTCCCTCCCTTCAAATGCCCTTTCTCTGGTTAGAGCTGATCACTGAACATCCTATGCACATTCTTCTATGTTTATAGCTGTAACAGTTCCTCCACTGTGTTTGTGAATACATCACTCTCCTAGAAGGCCATGGACTTCTTCAGGGCATGGGCTAGGACCGCCATTTGTTATTCCAGAGCCTGACTCTGAATCAGGCATATAGAAACACTTCATTGCATTGCTGCTGATTCCTGTATAAGTCCTTTCATAACCCTTCACAGAGAATTGACTCACCTTACAGTTTCCTTTAAATTAAGCCTTGCGTGGACGATGGTCTCAAAGGAGGGAGAAAATCAGCAGTTGAAAATGTCTCTGTTTTGTAGGTGGTAAACACATACCTCCCGTCCATTGACTGCCAGATAACCTTTGAGCACATTGCTGAGGTACAGCAGAGAACAGTTGCTGAACTCGTCAGTGCTTTCCAACTGCTGCCCCACACGGCCTGGTTTACTAGAAGAAGGAAGTGTGGTTAAGTGAACCCTGGTGACATTCCAACCTTTTATCACAGAGTAGACTTTCAGCCACTTTCCCAGTTCACTTGGTAAACTCATTCCCACCTGATTTCCCAGTTGCTGAAGTGTTCATTGTTTATATATTGCAAAGCCGGTCCCCTGGGCTACTGAACTCACTTTAAAATGTTCTTGCCCCATTTGGCTTAAATAGAGCATACTAAGAAGCAATAGAGAAACAACAGGAACATGTGTGTGAGAGAGGAAAAAGGAACTGCCTGGCAAGTAGAAAGAAATTCAGATTCTTTTCTTTTTCTTCACTTATGATGATGTGCTGAGGAAGGGAAGACATTTTCAGCAAGGTATTTAACACTTTCTCTCTGGAAGTCCTCAGTTCTCCCTGGTCTGTGAGTCTGAGTCAATGAATGGATTATGAATCGTGTCTAGGCAGTCTGATCTCTAAGTTAGGACAATGGCCTTTCTTCTCTAAGCCTTCTTTTATTAATAGAAAAAAATTCACTTTTATGCCTGTATGAGCATGTGTGTTTACTATGGTGCACTTGTGGAGATCAGAACAACTTCTGAGTAGCAGTTCTCTTTTTAATCACGTGGGATCTGAGAACTGAACTCAGGTCCTCAAGCTTGGTGGTAAACATCGTTACCCACTAAGTTACCTGACTGGCCCCTTTGGTGGCTGTTGTGTGTGTGTGTGTGTGTGTGTGTGTGTGTGTGTGTGTGTGTGTGTGTGCGCGCGTGTGTGTGCGCGCGCGCGCGTGTGTGTGTGTGTGTGTGTGTGTGTGTGTGTGTGTATGCGTGCGTGCGTGCACATGTGCGTGTGTGCGTGTGTGTGTGTGTTTGTGTGTGTGTTTTATTCTTTGGACCACTCAATATACCTGGGTGCAAACAGCTTTGTAGGACAGCTGGGTCCTATCCACTGTCTGTGATAATGCATTGTGTTGGTCTAGAGTCATATATGCCTATGATACCTGGAGAATTATGTCCTTCAGCATTGCTCAGACCCAACTCTGATATCTGCCATCTCTGTGACCATAGGGATGCCTCTTCCTTCAGCCTCTCGTGTCTCCATTTCCACATCTCCTAAGTGGGACTCATTATTATGTACTTAGGTGATAACCCTGCCAAAAATTAAGCTTTCTAAAAGAACCTTCTCAGTAAATACTCAGGAACTGCTAGTGGTTGTTTTGTTTATAAGATCTTAGTGCACCCCACTTTGCTTTCCAGTGTTCCTCACAGTTGTTGGTTTAATTTGGCACACTTAAAAAAGGGAACTGTCTTATAAACCTAAGAAACCCACCCAGGTGAATTCCTCTCTATTCTATCACCTTTTGGGTTTGGCTGCATGTCCTCTGTTCACCCTCTAAAAAGGTCTGAACTCAGACCTCTTCCTTTTGACAGCAAGTCCTCAGAATGAGAGACAATAGCAAATATTTTGGTATTATTCACTGGAAAAGATAATGGCTCCTTTTTCCCTTCCTAATTTAGAGAATGATGGATAATAGTTTAGAAAGCACTCAGCAAGGACCATATATAAATTGATTGGATAGTCTTTTATTTGTGTTGTTTTCCCTCTAAGCAAAGGGGATAAGGTCAGGGTGCAGTGTTCTCCATGAAGCAGAGCAGGAGAGAAGCTTGAAGCAGCAGACTCAGGCTGCCTGTTGCCAACATACCCTGCTGCTGCTGCTGCTGCTGCTGCTGCAGCTTCCCACAGTTTGATGGCATGATGCCTGCTGTTCATCTGGCCTCTCTTAAAGGGGCTAGAAGGCAAAACAAGGACTCAGTTCCCCAGGTTAGCACAGGTAATTTGCAGTTTCATACTGTCTCAGAAATGTTCAGTGATGACCCATCTCTAGGAAAATCATAATTAAGTTAGCCAGACAACCTTTATGATGTGTACTCAGGACCCCCCAACCCAGTGAGGTCTAGTCAATCCAGTTTGTCCACAGGTTGGAAGGGTTAAAACTAATCATAATGCATTAGTTGCAGCATTCCTAATACTATAATGATTTGAACAAAATAGAAACTTCCTTTCTCACAGTCTGAAACCTAAAACTAGTTCTTTGGCCCAGCAGATGATTCTTTGCCTAATAATTTAGGAACTTCATTTTTTTTCCCCTACTTCATGGCTCCTCCATCTCCAGCATTTGGCTTTTAATGGCAAAGGGCTGATTTGCATGAATCAGGTGGGAAGGAAAGAGAACCTGAAGGCTTGGGAAAGGAATGTTTTTGTGGGACAGATCTGTTCTATTATGTGGGCCAGAGCTCACATTCCCTTGGCCAAGCTAAGGCACAGGGCCACACCTAACTTCCAGGGCGGGGTCTAGTTTTAACCTCTGGAAGGAAAGAAAGTGCATCAGTTTGATGAAGAAGCTAGTCACTAGCTCACGAGCACTATGGCAGAAACCAGTGCCTACAAATCTCTCAATCCCTGCAAGGCACCGTGCTCAGCGCTTTGTCTGCATTAGTCATGACTTCATATGCCATACAATTCATTCCTTTATAGCATGTAATTCAATGATTTTTAATACATTCAGGGTTATGTAACCATCACCACAATCAAATTTAGAGCGTTTCATATCCCCTATGTAAGCCTCACACCCATTAGTGACTCTTCATTGGCTTCTAATCTTTATCTCAATGCCCCCCCCCCAAATTACTAACCTAGCTTCTGTAGGTCTGCCCCAAAATTGCCAACCTAGTTTCTGTCAGTTTGGATGTCTTTGCTAAACATTTTATATGAATAGAATGCATGTGTTCTTTAATAACATTCTTTCAGGTCTGCAAGGCTGTTACTGTTCCCATTTCACAGATGAATTTGCAGAAGGTTACATTGCTTTAAACGATTCACTAACTTGTTTTAACTCTTGCCCATTGCTGAAATTAATAATACTGTAATATATCCCAATCATCTATCTTTCTTTCTTCCTTCCTTCCTTCCTTTCTCTCTCCCTCCCTCCCTCCCTCCCTCCCTCCCTCCCTCTCTCTCTCTCTCTCTCTTTCAATGACTATCATGGCAACAAACTGACTTCAAAGCAAATTCCTTTACCAAAGTGAAAGACATTTAGGAGTCAGAGAGCTCAAGGTTTAATGCCTGAACTCTCTACTCTCCAGGTATATACTGCTTAATCCTCCAGGAGTCTTATTGTCATCTTCTCTAAACTGGAAATAATAAACCCTGTTTGCTGGAAGCATTCACTAAGCTTAACACATGTGAAACCTGATCTGACAGTCTTATGTAATTGATGACCTGCCAACGTTGGCTGCGCTTGCGTAGAAGTGAAGCTGTCACTGTGCCTGGGCTATAAATTACATTCCGTGTACAGACAGGAAAATGCCATTGTAATTTGCAGTCTACAGTAAGCTGATGACAGCCCAGGAGTGGCTGAGAGACCCCAGGAGGCTCTGCTACAGTGAGAATTAGGAAGAAATGAAGCCATTCTCTGGGAAAGGCAAGCATACGAAGAGCCTCGCCTATCAGCTTCTCATCTCTGTTGGGCAGAGCAGCTTGTTAGAGGGCCTGGAAAGAACCAGCTGAGCCAGTGCAAGTTTGAAGCTCCTTGGGAAAGAAGATAAGCTAGTTGAGTTTCTGTAGGCAAAGAGCCAATAATGAGGCTTCCAGTGTAGCGTCCACGTGTCCTTCTCATCCCTTTCTGCTCAGACGGAGATGTCAGGAACCACATGTGTACTTGAGAGACACGAGGTGGTAGGATGAAAGGTGTGTGGATGAGTGAGTTCTGCTGCTATTTCGTTGAACTGTTCCCTATCTTACCTTCACCCACGCAAGCCATGGTTACATTAAAGTCAAAGTGTGACAGAAGAGAAGACAGAAGACACAGTGAGGAAGTTGTATTGGGTGTGGCAGCTTAAGTTGTGTCCACAGAAGTGGCCATCAGAGCAAAGGGCTGATCAAGGGCATATGTCAGATTAAAGTTGTTTCCTACAGACCAGTGTCTCAGCTGCTTTCTAAGTCTAGGGACAAGTGACTTAACCTCTCTCATACTCCATTAAAAAACGTTGCTATGAGTATCACTTGTGACAGTTCAAGCTACAACCTGCCTGATTTCAAGAGACTCCATTCACATGCACTAGCCAACAAATTTAGTTTTTAAGGACCAGAACTGTGTTTTTAAGTTTTGCATAGCATATTCTTATTATTGAAATAATGAATTGTCATTGTAGTATAAAAGCAGCCAATGATAATACATAAATGAAAAGGCATATGTATGTTGCTAGAAAGCTTTATCTATGAGAATTGACATTTGAATGCCATGTAGTTTTCATGTAATACATTATTGTAATTTTGATTTTTCCCCCAACTATTTATAAATTGTGAAAATTTATAGAGACTTGTAGATGGTATCATAGTAAACAGTGCAACATATTTAGGTCCATAGGCCATGGTTTGCAGTACATAAATTAAAATCTGTCCAGTGTCCTCTACAAACATGCAGCATGGTGTACTGATTATTGTAAAGACCAAAGAGAATGCATGAAAATGATCATGATAGTGCCTGCCCTTCACCAAAGCTCAGCACTATCACTATTATTAGCTCTGTAAAAAAAAAAAAAAAAAAAAGGACATTGTCTAGTCTATTTACTACTGACTTTTGGAAAGAGAAACAGTCATAGTTTGGTTGTTCCTATTCTACTGCAAATAAAATATATTAAAATTTGAAAAATAACTGGTTTGGGGGAAGATGGCTTAGCCAGAGGACCAGAGTTTGATTGCTAGAACCCATGTTTTTAAAAGCTGAGCATGGTTATCATGCATTTGTTATCTTGGCTCTGGGATGGTAGAGACGGCAGATTCCTAAGGATTACTAACTGGTCAACCTTGCTTATTTGGAAAGCTCTAGGCCTGTAAAAGATCCTATCTCAAAAACAAATGAAAAATAAAAACAACAACCCTCCCAAAACCTCACAAAAATAGAACAAAAACAAGGTGGGTAGTGTCTGCAGAATGACATCTAAGGTTGTCCTTTGGCCTCTACTTCCATGTTCACACATAAAAATAATTAGTTCAGATAGGTAGGGGCTTTAATAAGCTACCTACTTGGGTTTTTTTCTTTCTATTTTAGTGATGCCTCATTAGCCGATAGATATTTCTTTAATGCTTGATCTGTGTTACCTGGTGCTCTAGGACTAAAGGAAATTGGGTCTTTCCTGTGAGAGAGTTTTCACTATTTCAGAAAGTGGTTATATGGGCCTCAGGGGTGCATAGGACCTTTCCTTCTAATTTTTTTTTTTTTTTTTTTTTTTTTTTGGTTTTTTCAAGACAGGGTTTCTCTGAATATCTCTGGCTGTCCTGGACTCGCTTTGTAGACCAGGCGGGCCTCGAACTCACAAAGATCCACCTGCCTCTGCCTCCCAAGTGCTGGGATTAAAGGCGTGCGCCACCACCGCCCGGCGTTCCTTCTAATTTTTAATGTTAGTCTTTAAAGCTTAATATATGTATTCTATAGTGTCCATACCATATCATAATTTTGCAATCTTGTACAGTTTCTAATTTATACATACAAAAAATCCAGATAATGTGTGTGTGTGTGTGTGTGTGTGTGTGTGTGTGTGTATGTGTCCTTAGATAGTTTTAAATGATGACATTGACCAAGCTTTGAGCCCACTGGAGTAGGAAGAAAACAGGTGCATACATCGCATTGAGAACCTGGAGTTGACTTGAGTGGTACAGACTCTTTATAGGGGCACAGGCATTATTCACACATGAATTGACATTTACTCTGGTGTCTGCTTTTGGGTAGACAGGAAGCAAGATACTTTAGATTTTTAATTTCATAAGAATATAACAGCAGAATAAGATAGATAGTATTATGTTCATTTTATAGACAAGAAAGGAGAGTTTAATTCAGAGACATTAAGCAACCTGCAAAGGTCACTTGAATGAATCAGAACTAACTATAAAACATATGACATTTTCTGCTCCAGCCTTCTTTGCATTGAAAAAGTTCATGGAAATGGATTATGTTTCTTTGGTGTTCCTAAACTCTTTGTTGTTGTTGCTTTTATATTTTCTAGAAAGGGTTTCTTTGTGTAGCTCTGGCTATCCTGGAACTATCTGCAGACCAGGCTGGTTTCAAACTCACAGAGATCTGTCTTCCTCTTTTCTAGAAAGGGTTTCTTTGTGTAGCTCTAGCCATCCTGGAACTATCTGCAGACCAGGCTGGTTTCAAACTCACAGAGATCTGTCTTCCTCTTTTCTAAAAAGGGTTTCTTTGTGTAGCTCTAGCCATTCTGGAACTATCTGCAGACCAGGCTGGTTTCAAACTCACAGAGATCTGTCTTCCTCCGCCTTCCTAGGGCTGGGATTAAGGGCGTGTGCCACCACTGCTTCTAGCGCCTAATTCTTAAATTAGGTTTTTTGTTTTGCTTGTTGATTGGTTGGCTGGTTGGTTGATTTGGTTCAGTTTTCATTACTCAGAACTGGGTCATTAAGTGCTAAACCAATAAGAGTTTCACTTCTTCAGAGTTCCTTGATCAAAACCCTCCCCCAGCTCCTTTGAACAGACTTCTTACTGCAGAGCATACCCTGGTCATTCCCCCTTATCTGTGTTACCCCATTTTATGTGCCTATACTAATACCCAAGAGTAGATACTTTTTATCAAAAGGTATTTTTTAAGGTTCTAGAGCCTGTGAGTCCCGGACTGAGGTTTGCCTCTGGAGCAGGTGTTGTGCTGCTGGGTTTGAACATGCAGCAGGCATCACTTCCTAAAACTCTGAGCTGCCTTTTATGGTACAGCCCTTCTTCTGGTCACTAACCCACCACTCCACTCATACATTAATTCCTCTGTGCACCTTCTTTAATCACCTTTCAATAGGCCCTACTGCTATGCCATTGGAGTTAAGTCTTCAACGCATGAATTTTGTAGGATCCGTTCAGATCATTGCAGTTATCCATGTCCATTTAAGACTCAGTATCCAGGGCACTTGGAGACATTGCCTAATAGATATGAGTGCTTGGTTTCTAAGAATGAGGATCTGAGCTCAAATCTTCACCACCTATGTTACAAACTGAGCATAGCTATGTATGCCCAGCTTCCGGCTCAGTGAGAGGGAATACGCATTAAGGAAGACATCAGATGTCCTTTTCTGGCTTCTACATGGGTACACATTCCACATACTCATATGAATGTACAACACAATACGTATACAATGTAAAACAGACAAAGAAAGAGAGAGAGAGACATAGAAAGACTGCCAGAGAGACCAGAGACATGAGAGAGAGAGAAATCATCTCATTTTCAAAGAAATTGTATTGACCTCACAGTCTCAATCTTTTGCCTCCCCTAGACTATGTTGGGTGCTGCTCACCATAGATAAAGTCCTTATAACATGTTATGAGGCTACACAGTTATATATTGCCCTTTTGTTACTTTCTGAACTGGAGCCTCTTAGGGCAGAATCTCACATTGACTACATTGTTTTACTAGTTTTCAGTGTAGTCATGTCATGCCCCGGACATATCAAGTAGGTTCTGTATAAATAATCATGGAAGGAAGTTTCTTTCACTGACTGAGAATCTTAGATAAAACTTGAGCAAAAAACTACATCAAAGTTTGTTTTTTCTAAGGATACTAGGGCAATAGATGGGTCAATTAACAGTAAAATGAAGAAAATAAGCTCTTATATGTGAAGGCTGTTTTCAGTATCTGTCAGAAACTAATAGAGAACCCACATATATAAACTCCAGTGAAATTTGTACAAGTGATATATGACTTTTGTATTGTCATATAATTCTATAAATACATGTGTATTAGTTAACATGAATGCCTAAGAGAATACTACCCTAGTTTTATAGGTAGTCTATAGATTGCTGAATGCTCAGCAAAAGACTAAAGTTCATTTCGATTCTCCAGGTGGCTGATCAATCTCAGTGAATTACCCACCCAGTTGTTCTGAATCTCCTTAATCTTAAAGCCATTTCCCTTCTGGAGGTATAAAGCTTTGCCTCTTTCTTAGAAGAGAATTAGCATTTACTAAGAGCTTTATGGTGTTCTAGGTACTTAGCAGAAGTGATCTCATTTAATCCTTAGACGTTTGCACAAGCCTGCAGGTCATGAACCCAAAAGAAAGTGGATCAAGTCAAGAGCAAATCAAGATTTTTTTTTCTAAAGGAAACAGGAAATCTTTACTAGTCAGGTAGGTGGGTGTCATGACTAAGTAGGCAATGTCGATTTAATAAATATTGTTAACTTCAGTTACATTATTTATATGGGACCAACACTAGATTAATTTATTGCCAATAAGACATTATCCCCATTAATGTGATATTTTGTACAAAGCAGAGGTTTTCTAGCTAACTCAGAACACAGCTTTCCTCTTCCCATTCCCCAGCTTGGCTATATGAAGAGCTTTCTTTAATTTGTTTTATGACAGAAACAAAATTAGAACATCTGTTCCCAGAATTTCATATTTTATGGACCAAAACCATTACAGAAAATAAACCTTTATAATTCAACAGATTTATCAACTTTATCCTCACCACTATTTCAGAAATAAAGATATAATAGCAAAAACAATAAAAAGGAAAAGTAAACAGGAGGAAGAGCGTAATCCTATAATAGAAGAAGGTTTTTTTGTTTGTTTGTTTGTTTGTTTTTCTGGGTGAGAAAATGCTGCAGCCTCTGACTTTTCATCATTCTTTTGACGACAAAGGTCAGGGATCAGGGTCTCAGAATCGCTCCGATGGACTTTGAAGTCATATAGATCTTCCTTTAAATCTCAGCCCACTAATTCCTTTGTGTCAGAATTGAAGCAGTTTACTGGACTTTTCTGAGGGGCAGAGCCTCATTCTTTACCTAAGCTTGGTGTCTGACCTCTGTGTGTTTCTGAAGGATGTTACAGCAGAGTGCATGGAGTCAGAATTAAGACAACAGAAGCTTGTTGTCTCGTGTTTCATGACGCCAGTAGCCTGTAGTCTCCTAGTGCCCGTGGCTTCTGTTCTCATTCTTCCATTACTATTCTTCTAAAGGTGCTAGGAAAAACAAACAAACAAACAAAAAACAAAAACAAAAACGCTGTCCGGGATCTTCTCCTGGATCCCACCAGTTCTTGTTTAGGAGTGTAACTACAGCCTCTCCTCAGCATTCTTTCTGTGTGCATGTCATTGTCTAAGAACAGTCACATTAGATTGGGAGTTCACCCTATTAACTATGACTTCACCTTAACTGGTTTTATCTGCAACATTCGAATTTTGAAATAAAGTCATACTAAGGTATTGTGCATAAGGACTTCAAAGATGTAAAATTGGTAGGGGGATGAAATTGAACCAACAATGACCACCCTTGAGGAATTATTCTACCCAGTCAAACATGAGAGATGCCCCGTACACTGTGAGATGGCTCTACAGAGCCAGGGCAATGCAAGTGTAGGATGGTTGTTTTATTAAGAAAATTAATAATTCAGAAAATTTTGTTACAAGAATGAACTGATTGTACAAATATGTGAAAAAAAGACTTTGTTTTTTGATACAGGGTTTCCTTTTGTAGCCCTCGTTATCTTGGAACTTGTTCTGTAGACCAGGCTGACCTAAAATTTAGAAATCCACCTGCCTCTGCCTACTGAGTGCGGGGATTAAATGTGTGTACCACCAACACCCAACAAAACCAAGACTTTTTTATGTTTATTTATTAATTCAAATTACATCTCCATCACAGTCCCCTTCCTCCACCCTTCCCTGTCCCATCCTCCCACCCTTTCCCCCTTCTCACACCTATCCTACTCCTCCACTGTGGGGTGCCCCCACATACCAGCCCCCTCAATTCATCAGTCACATGAGGGCTAAGAGCTTCCTCTTATACTGGGGGTCTACACGGCAGTTCTATGAGGGTAAAGTGTCCCTACTAACAGGTAACAAAGTCCATGTTCCTGTTCCTTTGGGCCTGTTGATTGTTGGATAGTTATCCTGTACTATATGGCTAAAATCCAGTTATAAGTGAATACATGTCATGTGCATCTTTCTGGACCTGGGTTAGCTCACTCAGGATGAACTTTTCTAGTTCCATCCATTTGGCAGCAAATTGCATGATTTCCTTGTTTCTGATAGCTGAATAATAGTCCATTGTGTAAATGTGCCACAGTTTTTTATCCATTCTTTGGTTGAAGGATACTTGGGTTGTTTCCAGTTTCTAGCTATTCCAAATAAAGCTGCTACAAACATAGTTGAGGAGATGTCCTTGTGGTTTGGTGAGGAATCTTTTGGGTATATGCCAGGAGTGGTATGGCTGGGTCTTGAGGTAGAGCTATTCCAAGTTTTCTAAGATATTACCTGACTGATTTCCATAATAAAACCAAGACATTTTAAAGTTAGGACTTTAAGCACATTCACTTCATATATAAAAGTATTATGTGGTAGACTGTGTTCTAGAGTTTGAATTCAATCACAGAGAAAACAGGCCAAGCCTTTGGCCTCACAGAGCAAGTCCAGAGTGGGTTGGGGGGAAGGCAGAGGTAAATGGAGGAACAGAGGATGCTGTCTGTCACTCTCCACTGAGAAGGAAAGACTTCAACCAGATACTCCCACCTGCAGACAGGAAACAAATCCTGAGTGAAATGAGATCCAATGTAGGAAGCTCTGGAGAACGTGCTGGGGCTGACTTTGGCTGCATTATAGAAAAGAGATTATAGAGAGCTATTAGCCAAAGCAAGTAAATCAGAAGGGCAGTGAAAAAATCTTGTGGAAGATGATTGTGGTATAAATGAGGAAGTTAAAGGTGGAGGTGGGAGAGATTCAAGATATAGTTTGAAGACAACATATTATGACAGATAAGGTTTGGGGTGTAAGATGAGAAGAGATGGGATTATCTCCGAGGTTTTGACCAAGCACAGCTAAGTAAATGATTATATTATTTACTGAAAAGTTCCACACCGAGGGGTTGGGGAGATAGTGAAGTATTTCCCAGTCAAGCATGAAGACCTGAGTTCTACCCTCAGAATCCATGTGAAATAACAGGATATGATGTCCTAGTACTAGTAAGGGAGAGACAGACACATTTTGGGGGCTTACTAGCCAGCCATCCTAGCCTTAATCAACTAGCTCCAGGTTAATCAAGTTAATGAGAGACCCTGTCTAAAAAAAAAAAGCATTGCTCACACAAAAATACACATATTGCAAATAGAGCATATTTGTTTTGGTGAGGAAACAAAGAGTTTGGTTTTAAACAATCAAGTGGAATTGCTTAGATATGGAAGTAGATAGATATGAGAGTCTGCAGGGTGGGGCACAGATGTCATTTGAACCTTGACACTAGACTATGTGGCCTTGTAAGTAACTGCAACCAAAGAGGTCTAATGATAAGCTGTAGGGGACTTTCTGTTTGGAAGGTTGGGATGTAGAAGACTCAGCTGAGAATACTTTAGAAGAATGAGTTAATGAGTGCTGCAAAGGTGATTGAGTTGTACAAGTACTGTCTGCACAAACACGAGGAGTTCAAATTCCCAGCACTCAAGTTAAAAGGCTTGGTGTGATCACATAGTCCTGTAACCCCAGAACTGTGGGGCACAGAGACAGGAGGATTACTGCTGTTTACTGGATACCAGCCTACTTCCAGATTCAGTTAGAGACCTTGTCTTAAAGGAATAAGATGAAGGTGATTAGAGCAGGACACCCAATGCCCCAATATGGTCTTCAGGCACACGTGTACTGCATGCTCACCCCCTCCCCCACACACATACACATCTACAATTTAAAAAGTAGAATGGACGTGTAATGTAGAAAAATCAAGGAGTCTGGGAAACAAAGGAAAGAGAAGAATAATTGAGTAAGGTGCTAATTGCTTCTACCAAGTGCTTGGCAGAGGTCATATAAACAGAGTTACACATTGACCATTGATTTTTGTCAATGAAAATGTCATCGTTTGCCTTAATGAAAGCAAACTTCATGGTACAGTGACCATAAAGTCACCCAAGGAAAGAAGAGGTGTGAGAAAGTAGACACACAAGTATATTATCTGCTGTTTCCATTTCATACAAGCTGTGGGTATAATAGTTAACGTTATTATTAATATTTATTGTAATTATTTAGGTGGGTTACTGGTATACACCTATTACTTCTAGCACTTGGGAGGTAAAAATGGGAATATGACAAGTTCAAGGCCAACCTGGGCTACATAGAAAGAACCTGTTTTGTTTTTGTCTTAAAGTGTGGAGGAGGGGAAATGAAAGAAAAAGAAACTGGTATCTTAAAGGTATACACTAACATTCTTTAATATTAAATATTATTAGTAATAGGCTCTGCTGTCTTAACTTTCGATTATTATTCTGACTGCCATGTATGAGTAGATCACCTCACCTTTCTAGCCACAATGTTCTCATCTACTAGAGGCAGTACAGTGTATTTCCAAAGGTGTTGTTGCTGGCAGAGGAGTTAAGTGAGATATGTGGGGGTTAGCATATCACCAGCTCAGATTAAGTACCCAATAAATATTAACCTCATCACTAATATTATATAAGCTGTATTTATACATGTTTGTATAATTTTAAGGCTCTGTATAACTCATTATGTCTGAGAGTAATTGGTGACACCAGGTAGTAATTACAAATGAATTTGCGTAAAGGTCTGATTACTCATCACAGGGTGGCTGGAAAATATGTGGAAGTTATAAATGCTCATCTGTATTAATTTTTTGTGGGGTATGCCAATGGGAAAGCTAAGTGGTGGGGAGAATGGACAAAAAAAGAAATGACTCCGGGGGGGGGGGGGCTGGCAGGATGGCCAACCAGGTAAAAGCAGTTGCTGCTAATGACATGAACTTAATCCCTAGGAATCAAATGGTAAAAGAAGAGAATGGACCCCTGCCTTGGGGGTTATCCTCTGACTGTGACAATGCACCAAGGCATGTGTGCACAAAAATACATAAATCAATGTAATTTTAAAGGAAAAGGAGTAGCTGCTAGGAGATTTGGGAGGATCATTGCAAGTCAAAGAGGCTGGAAAGCTTAGAAAGAATTAGGACCAAACTACTTCGGGTAATAATCGGTGGCTCACTGCTCCACACAGGAAGTAGCCACTGAAAATACAGTTGTCGTCTGCTCTTTGTTACACATGGTATTTATATTTGACTTTGCTTATGATCGTAGATGCTCAGTTCTCCCCACACCCTCAATTATATTGCAAACATTTGTTTCTACAGTGCCCAGTATTAAGAATGGCCATGAAAGGGGTGGGGGTACTTTGACCTGCATATTTTCCTTAGATACTTAGAGAATTTTAAAAATAAGGATAGGGGAGCCTGTGTGCGATCAAAGGGGACGGTATAGTCCGTGTGTGATTAAATTAAATTGACCACAAGTCACTCTCTGGAAATTAGAAAATGAGAAAGTTGGTCATGTGTAGACCTGCATTTTCCACATAGCATGCCAGCATCACTATATGCCCTAAGGGTTACCAACGAATGCTGGTTGCATACCTTTAAGACACCAGTTTCTTTTTGTTCAATTTCCTCTCCTCCACACCTTAAGACAAAAACAAAACAGATTCTTTCTATGAAGCCCAGGTTGGCCTTGAACTTGTCATATTCCCATTTCTACCTCCCAAGTGCTAGGAGTAATAGATGTGTAACAGTACCCCACCTAAAGAAAGCAGCTTCTTTTTACTCTCATGTGTATGTGTGAATGGTGTGCATATATGTGTGTATGCACACTCACATTTGTATGGGTGCATTTATGTGTGTGCGCATGCAAGTACATGCATATGGAGGCTGAAGGATACTGCAAATTGTCTTCCTCACACTTTCCACATTAAAGCAAGGTCTGGCAACCTAGAGCTCACCAGTATAGCTAATACACCTAGCCTGCTTGCTCTGGGGAATCTCTTGTCTCTAGAGCTGGAATTGCAAGTGGGCTGCTATACCCACCTGGCATTTATGTGGGCTCTGGGAATCCAAAACCTGGTTCTCATACTTGCTCTGCAATTGCTTTAACTGTTGAGTCATTTTCTTAGCCCTAAGATAGCAGTTTTTAATAGCAACAATAACAATTTATGCTGACTTCAGAAGAGTTGGACAAGAGAGACGCCTGTCTCCCCTGGCACACCTTGATTTAATGGCAGGAAATAATGGGTCCGTGCAAAAGTTCATTAGTTTTTATGGGTTTGGTGGCAGATGCTCATTTGAAATGAGGTCAAAAGCCGTCAATTAAGCATCAGAATAAATAGGGAACATACTCTACATGTGCTTTCTTAGACTGGTAAGTTCCTTTGAATAGTGGTGAAGTAGAAACAAACTAGTGAGCTTCACTGAGTGGAGTAGAAAGAAGAGGTGAAGTAGAGAGAAAGGGTGATGAGCTGATTGGGCAGCCCAGAGCGAGGCCCCTGTGGTCATCCATTCTCATCAGGAATCCTGCATCCTAGGGATGCTTGGCAGCCTGAATAACAGACATCTCTGGATTCCCGCCCTCTTTACTTTCATAACGTCCAGGAAGACTTCTTGGCAAAGAGTAGCTGACATTTAAAATCTACTTGGGAGAAAAGAAAAGTCATACATAAATATTCATAATATATGTGTGGTAAGAACAATACTACCAATTCGTGTACATGTGTTATAAAAAAATGGAGTACTATTTTTCTGATATACTCTGCTTAGTTTCTTGAGGTAGGCCTGAGTGTCCCCATTCTATAGATAAAGCAACAGCTTATATAGTCAGTTATTGACTATATAAGGGACAGCTTATATATTCAGTCCAAGTTCAGCAAACACCAAGAGTCCCTTGGCCTGTGATCTCTGGAACTTAAAAAAAAAATCAATTAACCACCAAGCCCACTATCTTATTATTTCTACTAAAGATCACCATCAATAAATGTGTCTATTGTCCATCAGTTTTGAGCAGCTTGATACAACTGTTCCCTATGTATGGTAGGACAGTGTGTGGGAGTTTGGGCTTCAAGCTAAACAGTCTAGAGAATGACTCCATCTCTGCTAGAAGATTGCTGACTCTCTCTGAATCCTGGTTCTTTTCATCAGTAATACATTTTTAGTGCTAGAATCCACTTCATAAGACCATGCTAAAGATTAAATGAATTAATACATGCTAAGCATTTAGAAAATTACTTGGCAGCCGGGCGTTGGTGGCGCATGCCTTTAATCCCAGCACATGGGAGGCAGAGGTAGGCGGATTTCTGTGAGTTCGAGGCCAGCCTGGTCTATAAAGTGAGTCTAGGACAGCCAGAGCTGTTATACAGAGAAACCCTGTCTCGAAAAACCAAAAAAAAAAAAAAAAGAAAATTACTTGGCATGTGTGCTCAATAGATAGTTGTCATTATTATGAAAATGTGCTTTCTAGGAGAATTGATACCGGATGAACCTAATGAGATTAAACCAACCTTGTCAGAGGTTCAAGCATGATGCTCACCTACAGTCCTCCTTTTAACAACTCTTGTTTAGTACTATTATTTCCTATTTCCATATCTTACAGTTTTCATGGCTTCCATTCTTTGGGGACAGCATAGGAGGATAGAAAGACTTTGTGCTTGACATCAGAGACTTAGGCTTAGGTTCAAGTTCCCTTCACTCTCAGGGATTATGAACTATGTGACCTGGGGAAGTCATTTGTCTTTCTTGCCACAATGTCTTGGCAGGCACAATGAGCAGGACGGATTTGTTAATCTCTAGGACTACTTGTCTCCTCCAAGTTCAGCAAACACCAAAAGTCCCTTGGCCTGTGATCTCTGGCATTTGGTTGTTCTGAAACCTTCCTAGTCACTGACAGAGTCATCTGAGTGGAAGTATTTGGTGCACTATGACATACTATGCCAATGTGGGGCTGGGTCTTTAGAAAGCTATAAAAATCAACCCTATCAAATAACACAGTTCGCTATGTGCGTGTGCCCTGCTTCAGGGGCTTCTCTCCACATTTCACTGTTTTTGCCTTCTCCCCACTGGTTGGGTGGATCCACCTTAGCAAGGTGTAGGGGAATACAAGCGGAGAATAAGAGTGCAGTACGGATGGTGGGAACACATCTTATTGGTTAGTACTGGTACATCCTAAACACCAATTACTGTCACTGACTGTGAAGCTGTTATGTTCTTTGAGATGAGTTTCAAGGAAATATATGTACCCGGCCAGCGAGCATGCTGCATGGTCACCCCCTGAGATGTAAAATATGAGCGTCTAGGAGGGGCTGTTTTATAATTCATCAGGTTCCGCTAGTGAGTTCTGCCGGAGTCTTAGTTATCAAGGCAAGTGTGAACCGGACAGGAGACGGGAGAATCTGGCACCAAGGAAACGGGGAAAGCTGCTTTCAGTGCCTCCTGCTTCTTCCCTGCTTTGTTCCCTAATTTTGTGCTCGGTAAGTTTCCTGGCTTTGACAGCCAATTGTTGTTGTTGAATAAGATGGGCAAATATATCTGTAGCTTGGAATAAGCACTTGCTGTCAGAAGTCTGTGTGTCAATGTTTGGGCTTCTGACAGATTCCACAATTTCCCTTTAATGAGGTAAATAGCTTAAAAGATGAAACAGAACCTGAGGAATCAATTATTCACCTTGATCTTTGAAAGGCTGCGTTCCGTGGTTGCTAAAGTTTCTCTTGTTTCATTCTGTCATTTGTTGGGTGAGCTTTGAAAAGAACAAGTCTCTTTGTCATAAAATTGGTTTTCTTTAGCTGCCAAAAACGAGGTATGTGTAGCGAGGTTTATTCATCCCCACCCCCCAACTGACTCCCCAGCGATCCGTAAATCTTAAAACAGACTGTTCGCCTGGTTACCAGCTCCGACCAAGCTGGACCTGTGCAAGGCAAGATTTAAATTGCAGTCTTTTGTGTGAACAGAACTGAGGGGCTGTGAATAATTGTCATTGTGGAAATTATTGTAAAACACGGCATGGTGGCCATCTCTACGTTCTGCTAGGCTGGAATCAGATTTGCATTTGCTGTGCCTATCAGTGATGGCTAGAGAGTGAGAGAGAAAGAGCCCCACATCGTGCCTGCAGGGCAGAAAGATGCAGAAGGCATGCCTGGATCTGTGTAACTTGTGGCTGTTTGCTCGAGTTTCTTCCCATTAGCAACTACCTGAAGCTGTGTTGTGGATCTCTGGATGTGTTCTGTATCCAGGTTCCAGGTCCTGGTTGCACAGAACGTGAGCTAACCCCTGGTCTGTGAACTGTACAGGATCATTTCTTTGCAAGGTTTTTCTTTTCACACTCCTCTCTGTCGTGCTTCTTTGCCTCTGATCTCTTGGAAACCAACAGCTTGATGTACTTTTTTTTTTTTTTTTGAGAAGCAGATTTAACTGTAGTGTCATATGGCATATTATATATGGAGAGGAATAGCAAAGACATTTGCTACATTATTTCAAGTGTGTCTGGCTTGTTGATGTTCCCTTTCTTTCACCTGCAAGAACCTACTGTCTTCTCATCCCTAATTGTATTGTCTGGGCAAAGTGTTTACCTTGTACATTGAGTGTACACTCTCTTTCTAGGTAGAATGTAGAGAAGATGGAAATACTCTTTATCCTCAAGGAGGGCAAATTTGCTTTAGCATCTCTCTGAAAAGGAAAATGTATACTTTTTTATTTCATCAGGAAACCTAGCTTCTTAGCTTACTCCTAGCTTCTCCCTAATAATTGTTTTGGTCATTGGAACTGTCACACTGCCCATAAAGTTGTGTCACTTCTCCCAGGATTCTTTCTGACTGTTCCAAAAGATTTGGAAAATTTGATATTACAGAATATATTTTTTCCACAAACACATTTCTCTCCCATACTTTTTTCTTCCACAAATAGGTTTTCTATATTTTTCCATTTCTCTGGATAGGTTCTGCTTAAAGAGCAGAGGGGTGATGTGTTGTGGTTGGCACTGAGGGTGTGTAACCTGAGACTTGGTTTCTGATCTGCAATCAGGTGTCTCAGGAGGTGTCTGTAAATTTTCTATGTTCAACTCAAAGCCTCTGGACTTTCACAGTAATGATTCAGGTAGGAAATCCAGAAAATCACTGCAGATATAAATGAACATCTGTGTTTAATGGTGCAGCCGGCCCACGACATTTTATAAAACTCAGGACACATGGCAAAAGGTTCCTAAAAGTGTGAGTCTACCTTACTGCCAAGAAAAATATAGTTATGACGTACCCTTGAGATATGTATTATACATTGAGTTTTATTGAGACACAATAAAAGGAAAAAAAATGGCATGCCAGAATCCAGACTTTATTATACAGTATCTATGTTTCAATTTATTTGGCTTTATAGAGAAACAAACCAATGTGCCAATCTCAGGAAGTAGTTTCTTCTCATCTGGTGATGGTTTTTCCATCTTTTCCACCCACAAAAGATGAGCTCTATTTATAAAAACAAAAGACAATTTAGTGTGAGTTATTCACATTTATACCAAGAGGGGCTGGCATGCAACTTAATTAGTAGAGTGCTTGCTTAGCATGCCCTGTGATTGATCACCATAAATGCAGCATGAAGTGACACACGTGTAATCCCAACAATTGGAGCTGGAGGCAAGAGGTTGTCCTTTACTGTGTACCAGGTCAAAGGTCAGCCTGAGTTATATGAGACTCTGTCTCCATAAGGGCTTTACAGCAAGACACCAACTGTGACAGAAATGTTCTGAGAAGGTACAAGATACACATAGACAAATCATGTGTCTCAAACGATTTATCATGAAATTGCTTTTTTTAACTGTCAAAATGACAATGTATTTACAGGGCCGTTTATTCATCCCACTCTCCAGCTGATCAAAAGCCAAAGTAGCAAACATGGATTTTGCCTTTGTAAACACATAGAATTTCCTTATAGAAGATGGGTAAAAGGGATAGAGGGAAGCAGGGTGCAAACGGAGAGGTCTGTCTCCTACCGAGTGTTAATGGGGTCTGTCTTGCCCTCCTTCTCTGTACAGTGGGACAGGAGGCAGGTGCAAACCTTAAGCCAAGTGGATGATATACAATAATCACAGAGCACAGTATTTGGCACAAAAGTCACACCTAGTAAAAAGGCAGACATAACTTTCATAAGTTGTGTTTTATAGATATTGTAACTTATTGTGATGAAAGTTAATTGTAGAAGAAATTAGACTGTAGATTCAGTAGACACAGCTGGTTTGAAAAGCTCTATTTCTGATAGCTTGATAATTTGTTTTTGTTTCTACTCCAAAAACTTAGTAAAGACAGTTATTGCATTTCTGTTGACTTTGAACTAATTTCTAGAATGGCCCCTAAATCCTCATGCAATTATTCAAAGAGTAAATTTCCTTTTGAGAAATAAGCATGACAATAAACTGAATCCAAGCCACAGATCGTAGCTCTTTAGTGCATCTGCCAAATGACAATTAGGCTACCGGCCCCATCCAACTCCACATCACAGCGCGGGGTTAGAAGAGTCGTATAATTTAGGATGTCCCAACCACTTTGAATGTTTCCTGCACATTTTCTCCTTTACTAATCCTCACAGCCCTACCTGGTACATTGTTTTTATTCTTTTGTCAACTGATAAAATGAAATTAGAGATAGGTTCATCCGAATATTACTAAATTGATGAGTTTAATGTAACATATGGTATTCCTAGGATTTAGACTCACATGTTTCTGATTCCAGAATCTACACTGTGACCTGTACCATAGATTTGCTCGACAGACTTTGCCAAGTTTTGCATGGTTCCATTTTTGGATCTTGGCCTTATAGCTTTAACTTTTTTTTTTTTTTTTGACTTGAATAGTTAATCCCTATCAGAGTTTGGATGTTGGGTTTTTTTTTGTTTTGTTTTGTTTTGTTTTAAACTGAAATTTAGAAATTTGTTTGCTCTCATTTCTTTCTTTACCAATTAAGATCATATTTTCTTAAGCTATCTTTCCTGTCTTTACCAAAGTATAAAATTGATCTAAGTTACAATTTTATTAAAATTCAGGGGAGGAAATGAAAGCTGCTCAGCAGTACAAGTCTATTTGCTTGGAGGAGTTCTCTTTCTAGAAGTCACATTCAGGGTAAATAGGACTCCAGCATTTCTTCTGCATGTGTTTATGTAGTTCTTGATATGAGTATTGATATGAAACTAAGTGGCTCCTATATGGGTAGAAAGTGGGGTAAGGGAATAGGGTATTGTTGATCACATGTTGGACGTCCTTATGTATGGAACCAAATTTTGTGATACAAGGAGAAACTGAGGAAAAGAAAAGCAACTGGCCTAGGAAGTGCCTCTATTGATGGTGCTGTCCTGTGTCCCCTAAAATACTGGGGACAACCCTGCCTTGAATTTCAAACTGTTCACTTATATTTCAGTGTAATAAGCCTAAGATTCCAGTGGATCGGTTTAGCTTCTCTTTTTAGCTTTGCTTTTTACTTTTCCCCTATTAAGTGAAAAAAAAAAAAAGAAAAGAAAAGGAAAGAAAACAATCACTTGAATAAGAAAGTGATGTAAAACTGTCAAACTAAAAGCTTCTAAAGCGCCGCTCCAGAATTGACAACAATTTGATCCATTAAGGATACGCATTGCTTTTCTTTACATCCAGAGGCATCGATTTACTTTGGCAAGCAATTTTTGAGGCCAACTGGATTGAAAGAAACCCTTTGCCATTTATCATTTATACCATTGGAAAACACGATCGCTTCGAAGAACCATAGTGAATTTCAAGTGTGCTATCTATGTCTATAGTTTTAAATTGTGGTTTGAAACCTGTGGGACTGGATACAACTAGAAGGTGCCAGAAGGAGCCTTGCCTTCCAAGTTGGCATGAAAGCAGCCACAGAATCCACAGCTCTCTCTGGCCGAATGGTTATTATTGCAGCTCCTTTTCAGTATTTCATTCTCTCAATACCTCCTTTTCATCTTGTGTTGTGTTTGAAACAAAGACCCACC
This sequence comes from Lophiomys imhausi, assembly GCA_907164525.1. Classification (NCBI taxonomy): domain Eukaryota; kingdom Metazoa; phylum Chordata; class Mammalia; order Rodentia; family Muridae; genus Lophiomys; species Lophiomys imhausi. The sequence goes on along the minus strand of CAJQZJ010013817.1, from coordinate 270,091 downwards.
TAGGGGGAATTAGTAGTTAGGAGTTCCAGGCAGCAGATCTCTGTAATTATTAAAAACCTGGAATTTTGTAGTTTTTTTTTCTTAATGCAATGAGAATTATGAAGCAAAAACATAAGTCATTTTTGCTTTTATTTTTGTAGTTGTTACTCTTATTTTCACAAGGTTTTCCATATGGAAAACGGGATATGTCTTAGGAAATATTTCCTGCCACTAAGCCTTGCAAACTTGCTTTTGTTTTGCCACAAAGTAAATATAGGAATTTCTTTCTTTCTATGCTATCACCAAAACAGGTCAATGTTATAACTTATATATGGGCATTAGCTGCTATTCATCCCTGTGCAAGTATATGGTACAGTCAATACTTAGTACATAGTGTATCTAGATTAAAATCTCTACTCAGTCTGAAACAGAAATAAAATGATGACTCTAATGTCTAATGTTGTATACACTAGATTTATTTTTCTTAGCAGAGACGGTGATAAGGATGGTCCAGGAAATTAAGAAATAAGGACAAAAATGGCCATTTCAGTCCCTAAATTGATGACTCTCAATAGGGCAAATATTGAATGGTAGTCCATTGCTTATTTTATTTTCTCTTTATGCTGTATATTTAAACTTTTATAACATGTGTTATTTATGCAGTTAGGGCAGGAGAGGAAAAACAGCTTTAAGTGAGTTTTGGAAATAACTAATGCTATATTAGAAGAGCACTCCAAGGAGATTCAAATCAGATGTGAAAAAAATGCAAAATAATTAATAAGGAGACGTGTTCTGACATGAGTAATGCAGACTGGTTTATTTTATATTGTCTCTTTGCTGTCTATTATGAGTTGTTTATTAAGTATGAACTTAAGAGTGAGATGACCTGCTAGGTGACAGTATTGCAAAGATGGAGATACTAATCCTAGAACTCAAAGAGCTTGTCATTTGAAAGCTGTATGGCTATGTGAGCCTGTGGTTCTATGAGATTCCTACCCTACCATGACAGGAGCAGGCAAAGTGGCTTTCTGTTGCAACTAACAAAAACCATGACTCAGACTGACTTGCTCAATAAAGGGAATATTGGTGGTTGTAACTTGAAAATACAACAGCCATTCCATGTACAAGAGGTCATATTCTATGGCTTGCAATGTTTCCAAGGTACCCATTTCTTTTGGTTTTACCACATTGCTGGGTCTTGTTCTATCCCAAGACTGACTTACTCATCTTGATAGCTATAGAATTGTTCCAAGGACTCCCAGACAACTTGTTTACATGGTCACATCCAGCCCAAAACAAATTTTGCCAGTGGTCCCTAGAATTCACTTTGCATGGGCTGATCTATATCTATTCTGAACATAAGAGCAAATCAGTTGCCTCATTCTGAAATGTAGAATAAAGATAGTCTTCCTAGGACTTTAAAGTCTCTAAATGATATTTGGCAGCTGCTGCTGCTGTTACCATCCTTAGGTGAGGATGGCAAAGACTGACAAAAGGTCTCAGGCTTCCACAACTTGTAAAGTGCAAAACACAATGGACAAATGTCCAGTGGAGTCAGTACATAGAATAATATACTGAAGGCCAACCATATCATATGATGCTTAATGCCCTTAAATTGACATCCAGGACAAGTAGGGGCTTTCCCGAGAGTAAGATAAAGTCAGGGTTGAGATGTAGCTCCGTGTCAGAGTGCTTGCCTAGCAGACACAAGCCTCCAGGCTTGATTCCCCAGCAATGAAATTTTAAATAAAAGAAGAAGAAAGGCTTCAAGGCACAGAATAAAATCTCTTTGCATTCATAGATACCAGACAGGTAGCTGTTCCCTTACCCTGGCACTATTACAAGAGTCACCAGCCAGAAGCCATCTGTCCCAAAATGTAATAAACACAAAATCTAATGTATGAGCATCACCAAACCTGGCTGTTTGATTCTGCCATAGACAAGCACTCGTGTGTTCTCTCTCTCTTTTTGTTTTCAGTATCAATACAAGTTTGGGTTCAGCTCAATGTGAACCTTAACATTTTCATCCCCAGGTTCCAAGTAATAGAACTTTAGAGCTGACCCATACCATCTTCCTCCTCATTGCTTGAGTTTCTCCTCTAATGAAACCTGAAGGAAGAGAGTTCCTAACTCACACAATACCTCAAATGTATTTGGATTTCAGTGTGGGGAAACTCAGGATGTTAAAATGTGGTAAGACAAATGGGTGTGTACTTCTGAGTCGATGTACTTCCCAGGTCACATGTATAGTGTGCACCACACTGAGAATGTCATAGAGCAGAGTGAAACATTTTATCCAAATACAAATATTCCATGTGAAATCAGAATTAATTGTGTTCTCTGCAGTACATATGGTTTATATAACTCACAAGGTATGCTTTTGATAATACTCATCCTTTCTTCCCATTGAGTAAATAAATTCATTTCCTTGATAAGGTTGTTCTAAATGGGCTTGTTAACAGTGTCCCACCCAAACTGCTGATTCCAAACTCAGTTAGCCCCCACTTGGGTCATTTGTAAGTTCATTACACAGAAGAGGAAGTTATAGGACTGTTGTTTGCTGTGTACAGGGATCAGTGTCAAACTGTTCATGATGTGCTGGCTTGATGAAACATTCCCCACTCCTGCAGCTTGTCTTGCTACTACTGTCAGTCCACCTACATGGTGTCCACGATTCTAAACAGTCGCTTGTCTGTCTAGCCTCTTCTCAGAGAACACTCAATAATGGCAAGGAACAAAATCACAGGATAAATCTTCTTACCATTTGCCTCAGAAATCAGCAGCCTGGGACAGGTGAAAGGTGTCCATCCAGCTGTATCAGTAAGTAACCTGAAACTTAGAGGAGGATTCAGAACCACATGGACTGTGCTCTCCAGGATGCTGGCGACTTCTTTTCAGGTTAACGTCCAAGTGAAGCTCAAAATGCAATATTGTGGAAGAGTGACAGCTAATGTTCATCTGCAAGCATAACCTAATCAAAGGTCTGTGCTTATCCACAGCACTGCCTCAGTTCCCTGAGGTATAAACCTGATAAAATTACTCAGTCTTCTTCTGGAGCTTTTTCATATGAGTCCAGAGACAGCCACTGAAACTGTTTCTTGGCTGAATTTCTTACTTCTCAGAAGTACTGTAGATGCTTACAAACGGGGCGATGGGAGCTGAAAGAGGATCAGGGACCAGTACTCATGCTCCTGAGGTGTGCAGTGCTTCTGGATCTTAAAACAGTGAAATACCGAGCACCTCACCTGGTAACAGCTTCTATGTAGAGTCCTCTGAGTGCTCCTCTCCCAGCTGCTTCAGACACCCCAGCCCCCAGAACTTGTATACTTCTCCATAGTTAAGAACTGAGTGTCAATGCGCAGCACTGCTGATTATTACAGAGGCATGGATTTTGTATAAGTCTGCCTTATGTTTTAAGTAGTGCAGTTGTAACTGGGTATGATAATAACAGCATTCAGATGTGGAAATAATTTGTAACTAAGCACTAAGATGTCTTGAAAAAAACCCTTTTTTTTTTTTTTTAATCCTGTGCATGAGGGTATGCATATTCAGGTGGCTGTGGAAGCTTGTGTGTGTGTAGGCTGGAGGCTGACTTTAGAAGTTTCTCCTGATTGCTTTTCACCTCATTCATTGAGGCAGTCTCTCAGTTGCAGCCAGGGTTTGTCTGTATGGACTACTCTGCCGTCCCAGCTTGATCTGTGGATCTTCTATATCTGCCTTCTTAGTTGTAGAATTACAGGCAGGCCACCAGAGCTACCTGGCATTTGTATGGGTTCTAGGCATCTGAACTCTGGTCCTTATGCTTGCAGAGCAAGCATTTTATCCTCTAATCCATTCCATCTCCATCACTGGCCCCTGTATTTTGGTTAAAAAATGAATGGGGGCTGTTATTTGAAACTGCCTGGAAGGATTTGCTAAGAAATGGATGTCATGGAAGCAATGAAGAGTGGCAGGCTTTGCAGTTTTTAGTCATTTGACAGAACAAAATTTCTAATTAAAAAAAAATTGTGTGTATGTGTGTGTGTGTGTGTTTGTGTAGGTCAGAGGACAACTTGGTCAGAGAAAACAATCAATTTCCTCCTTCGATGTGGGTACCAGGTATTAAGTGCAGTTCCTCAAACTTTGTGGCAGGCGCCTTTATCCACTGAGCTATCTCAATGCCCCCAATTTTTCTAAGTTTGTCACTTTGTTCAGAGCACTTGACATTCAGCATCACTTCTTCCTCAAAACAGCAGTATAGTGATAAAAGAGAAAGTGGCAATCATAGCTAGGAAGTGCCAGCACAGTCCACATGTTATTCATCACTGTCTAGTATAACCACCACAGTGTTTTAGGTGCCAGCATGGTGAATATGAAAATGCACTTTTCAACTTTTACTGGCCAATAGAATACTCTAAGAAGTGTTGGCAGCTACTTTCATAACAATTTATTGAATGAGAGCTCGCGAGCCTTCACCAATCAAGAACATCATTTCAAAACATGACTGAATAATGTTTTCTATATTTTATACATCAGTTGCCTTACTGCAATACAGAGGACAAGCCAAACTGATTACAATTTGATTATACAATCTTCCAGGATTAGTCTTCCCCTGACCATTGCATCATTTGGTGTTTTACAAAAAGAAATAGAATATATTATCCCATAAATGTTCTCCCTTGCTATCTTTAAATGAAAATGGAAAAGAAAAAAAAGACACAAGTAGCAAAGGGAAAAGAGATATAGAGAAATTTAAAACACAAATCAACTAATTTTAAAGACTGGACCTTACTCTATTTGAAGTCAAACACAGAGGCTAGAAGAGAGTATCAGGTACCCTGTATGTAACTGGAGTTACAGCCATTTGTGAGCTGCCATGCAAGTGCTGGAAACCCAACCTGATCCTCTGGAAGAGCAGCAAATGCTCTTAAACCACTGAGCCATCTCTCCAGTTCTGTAGATTTGGATGAATTCTGAACAGGCTTTCTCATGAGATCCTATATTCTGTCTTAGTTAATGTTCTACTGCTGTGAAGGGGCCTCATGACCAAGACAGCCTTCATTTTAAATAAAAAGCATTTAGTAGAGCCCTTCCTTACAGTTTAAGAGGGAGGGTTAGTCCATTATCACTATGGCAGGGGAGGCATACATGATGCTAAAGAAGTACCTGAGAGCTACACACTAATGCAGAGAAAGAGAGAGAGAGAGAGAGAGAGAGAGAGAGAGAGAGTTTCTGAGCCTAAGTGTGAGCTTAGGCACAGGCTTTTGAAGCATCAATGCCCATGTCTAATGACACACCTCCTCCAAGAAAGCCATACCTACTCCAACCAGGTCACACCTCCCAATCCTTCTCAAACAATTCCCCTAGCTAGGGACCAAGTATTCAAACATATGAGGCTATATAGGAGTCATTCAGATCACCATAGTTCCCTTGCTATGGTTTTAGGAACATCCTTTTGAATCCTTAATAAGTATTTATTTTATACCAGAAGCAATTATGGAATTAATAGGCTAGAGGAGGTGTTGCAGGATGATTTTGGCCAATGGTCTTGTTTTTGATCCAAACTATGTTGAAGCTATCAAGTCAAACAAAGTTCAGCCTCTGTTTACTGTTTGGAGAAGCTTTTAATCAAAGTAAATACTTCATGACAGTATGTAGTATTGGAAAAGACAGTTTTCTTGTATTTCCAAATCATTTATCAAATAACATTTAGTGTGTGTGTGTGTGTGTGTGTGTGTGTGTGTGTGTGTGTGTGTACACATGTGGTGTCTGTAAATGTTCATGTGTGAAGTCTTTATGCACAGGTGTGTGGAGACCTGGGTTGACTTTTAATGTCTTCCCCAATCCATCTCCATATTTATATTGAGTCATAATCTCTCACTGAACCAAGGTGGCCATTTAGGCTAGTCTGGCAAGTCATCCCATTCCAAACATGCTCTGTTTCCATTTCCCACATCCTGGGATTACAAATGACTAGACACATCTACTCAGCTTTAAGTAGACTCTAGGGATTCAAACTTCAGTCTTTACAATTGCCCAACCAGTGTTTTACTCACTGACCCATCTCTCCTTACCAGCCTGTGTACAAAAGAATCCATCTATTCTTCAGAGTTCTTAGTAACTGACTTGGGAATAATCTAGCAAGATTAGTTCATAAAAACACCCATAACATCCCCCAGAGAACCTGTTTCACAGACCAGATTGAATTTTCTATTTTTTAATGAAATTTCTTCATCTATGAAAACATAATAAATTTCCTTACATTTGAGAACTTCATGAGATGTTCCTATGATCAAGTCCAAAGGGGTTTGTTTATTTCCATGGTGTAGATGAAACTCCTGATATTGAATTGCAGATATGGGCTGTGTATACCAAGACTTATTATTATGGTGCCTAGCAAGCAAGCATAGTCTCCCCAGACAGAGCTATCTATCATTGGTGTATGTTTTATTTCTATATAGTAAGAGCCTAGCCCTCAGTGTGTGCTCAATATATGTCTGTTGATCTCTCTCACTTCATCCACCTTCCTCTATGAGCTTTATGGCCCATAACCACAAGCATCCAATTTATTTGTGATATGTAGTGTAAGCCCAGAGATGATAAAATCACAGGGACTGCAGAAGTATCTACAGAGCCCGGAAAGATTATTGAGGAATGTAGAGGCTAATTGGATCTCTGCTTACCCTCAGATTCACTGGAGCTCATTGAAATGTTCACAGTTCCTTGCATCTCCAGGATAATCTCCTTCCACTACATAAATGGGTTGGTCACATCTGTCAAAGTGTACATCATGTCCCTGAAAAGAAAGAAAACAAAGAATACATAGTAGAGCTGTAAGAATCTTTTGTTCCCCAGTGAGTTGTTGCTGTTATTGTTGCTTGGGTGTTTTTAATGTTGTTGGACTCAGAGTATTTGTTTGTTTGTTTGTTTTAGACAGAGTCTCCCCTGTAGCCCTGACTGTGTTGGAACTCAATATGTAGATAGTGCTGGTCTGGAATTCTGCATCTTTTGGGCTGGCTGAAAAACATAAAGATCTATTTTTCATTAAGTAAAGCCTAAGTTCGAAGGGCCTCAGGACCATTCTGCTCATGAGCAGATTGCTTCTTTTATGAGTCGTAATTGTATGGTGTAGCAAATGACCATGTACACAAAAATAAATATAGACTATACAGGGGCATCATGACACAAAGTGTTTCCTTATAGGTGTTCCAACTAAAGAATAACCAGTACCAGTTTGTTTTTACTTGTGGCTCTCTGAATTGAAATATTATTGCTAATGGCAAGAGTATTATTTTATAATAAGTTAGCAAACATGGGCAATTTGGGTGAATTTATGCAAAGAGAAGGGGCCTATGGAAGAAAGAACCATGTTTGTTTGTGCATCACCATCTTCCAAGACCTAACACAACTGGCACATAGTAGGCATTCAGTGAACAAACTGATCAACTAATACAAGCTCAGGACTGGGGAAATATTGTAATCATGGACTTTTTTGGGACACCTTTGGCCATAAAATAAAGAAATCGTTGTTAGATGTAAATTCTACTAAACTCAGCAAATAAATACTATCTTCTTATTTCTCGCAGGAATAAGGGATTAGGTGTTGAATGAAATCTGGGTCATGAACTTTACAAGCTCACAGTCTGAAAAAATGCCAGGTGTATATACATAATGGTTTAGCTCTAGTTTATTGTAATTTACATGACATCCAAAGGGCATGAGTGTGACTATTTTAGGATTAACAAAGTATAAGGATAATCCTGGGGGTGGGGTGTGATTACTTCTGCTTAGTGAGGCCAGGAGCAGCTTCGCTGAGTGTCTCCACAGTGTCTTAAAAACAAAAGACACCTCACGTATAAGAAGTACACTACAATAAGCAAACAAGCAAATTAATAAACAAACAAACAAATGGAGAGGTGAGGCAGCAAGGTATATTCTGGGGCCCATAAATAATTTTCAGTTTTCTTTTTATATTAAAAAAAAGTTCCTGTGATATGGAGAAAAAAACCCAAAAGCTCAAATGACAGCACATGCTGGTGAGGGTGTGGAGAAAGGGGAACCCTACTCCATTGGTGGTGGGAGTGCAGGCTTGTACAACCACTATGGAGGTCAGCCTGGCGATATCTTAGAAAACTTGGAATAGCTCTGCCTCAGGACCCAGCCATACCACTTCTGGGTATACATCCAAATGATTCCCCACCAAATCATAAGGAAGTTTCCTCATCTATGTTCATAGCAGCCTGATTTGTAATAGCTAGAAACTGGAAACAACCCAGATGTCCCTCAACCGAAGAATGGATTAAAAAACTGTGGTACATCTACACAATGGAATACTACTCAGCTATCAGAAACAATGAAATCATGCAATTTGCAGCCAAATGGATGGACCTAGAGAAGCTCATCCTGAGTGAGCTAACCCAGACTCAGAAGGATGCACATGGCATCTATTCACTTATAGTCAGATTTTAGCCATATAGTACAGGATAACTATACTACAACCAATGCACCAAAGGGAACATGGACATAGACTTTTTTTTTTTTTCTCCCTGTCAATGAGACACTTTTCCCTAGTGGTGCAGCCTTGTAGGCCTCCAGTGTATGAGGAGGCTCTTGGCCCTCATATGCTGAACTGGGGCAGGGGACTGTTATGTAGGGACACTCCACTCCAGAGGAGTAGGATGGAAGGGTTAGGGGGTAGAGGGTGGGAGGGCGGGACTGGGAGAGGTGGAAAGAGGATGACACTATGACGGAGATGTAACCTGAAGCATTAAATAAATACATTAAAAAAATTGAAGGAGACTCTCAGCAAAACAAACAAACAAAAACAAAAAACAAAAAAACCAAAGAGTGTGAAGTCTCTCTATTCTGTCTTGTTTCACTTAACTCCAGCCCTGCTTCAATGTTCACTACTATGATGACAAATATGGCCATTTCTACTCCTACCAATCTTTTCATCCTTGGACAATCGGCCCGAGAGCCGTCATTCTGATGTGTTTTGTCTTGTTTATTGGTCGGCTGATTTGTTTGTTTGAAGTAGAGTTTATGTAACTCAGGTTGGCCTCAATCTATATGTAGCTAAGGATAACCTTGTACTCCTCGTCATCCTGTATGCTGGTCGCACGTCCTGAGTACAAGTGCTGGGCACAGTACCTGCTTGTATTCACTGGTAGATAATAAAGCAGGGTGCTTACTGCCTGTAAGGAGTGCACTTTACCAAATTAGAGAGACTATGGTCCATCCCATGTTCTCACTTTATTTCCCTGGGAGGTTATGAAGTGTCTGGCAGTAAGGGCCAGGCTTTCTCTCCCTCCTTTTATTTCTTTATATGTCTAGTAGTAGACCCTAGTCCAATTAGAAGGAGGTTATTTTTGTCTGAAAAGGAGGTCACACCCCCCCCCCTCGGATCCTAAGAGTCTTAAACAAAGGAGTGCATTTTTTTGAACCAACTGTATTCAGTTGGTATTCAGTTGTATTCAGTTGCCTAGACCTTTGTATTCAGGTAACAGGAATTTGAGAAGATCACACAGAAATGCCCATTTTCAGACAGATGCCAGAGACCAGACAACTAAAGTTCAGTCTAAAAATCTGGTTTGATGGGGATGAAAATGGAATTGCTTACTAGGGAATCAGAAAATACATTAATGTCAAGCCAGCACCCTGCAGCAGCACACGTCAGCCTGAATGTCATACCCTTAGACAGCTATAATAAGCGTAGGTAAGGCAGCACTTGCAGATCACCTTTAGATGACAATAATTCTATCTCAAAGGGCAAATGAATGAAAAATGCCCTTGAAAGCTCATTGGACATGCCAAGAAAAGGTTATCTAAACACTACCAAACGCAAAACACGGAAACTTACCTTAAGTAATTTTTTTCTTAAAATCTCCTTTTGTCCTGATTTTATTCAGTGTCTTAGCCTATGCCCATGAGCACCTACATCTTTTATTATCAAAAGGCAGATGTGCTGAGAGAATTGAAAGGTTGTCAGTGCCATCAGTTTGTCTGGGCTAGTCTCCTTATATATTTGGACCTAGAAAACTATTGATCACAGGCAAACAGGACTGGAACAAGAGCATATTGTTTCTTTTCTTTTTTTGCCTTCTCATTTGGGAGGCAGATTCTAGCTATGTAGCCTAGGATATCCATGAACTCCTAGCTCAGTCTCCTGAATGGTATTACAGGCATGTAGCGCTATGTCTTAAGTCTTTGTTATACTTAGAAGTTGGATGGGGGGAGTGTCATAGAAAACTGATGTCTTAACCTTGAACTACGCACCTTCCAGTTATAAACACTAGGGCAAGCTGTAGACCTCTTATTTTGAGTATCGCTGCTTTTTAACCTGTAGTGGTGTCTTGTACTTAGTATATGTACGAGCTAGTTTTTTTTAGCTGCAATTACCTAGGTCTAAAGGTACCCACTTAGATGAAAAGGTCTGCAGACCATGTAAGTTTAACATGAGTCAAATCAGCCCTGGTTCCTCTTCTGATAAGAACTGCAGTCACACTGACATCATTCAGAAAAAGACGCCTTTTGATGAGATGACAGATTATAAACTTACTTTATATAACTGCAGAGGGCAGAAGTAGGTCTCGCTGGGAGGAAGTTGAAAGTATTTCAGTACTCTGTTAAGGAAAAAGAAAACTTTTAAGGAGTACCCATGTAGCAATGTGAAGCTAATCGGAAAACCAGTGTCAGTGAAAGTATGAAGATGTCTTGACAGAGATGTTCATAAAATCATCTAGGAGATACTGGTTAAGTGTGGAGGATCCCTACGAAAATCTCCAGTGGAAAGTGGTAAATAATTCTCCAATGTCTCCTATTATATATAATGCAATTCTGCAATGTCCCTTGTACCTTTGTAAGTGCCACTTCATTGTCTTTTTTTACTCTAAAAATCGCTGCAGTTAGCCAGGCACTGGTGGTGCATGCCTTTAATCTCAGCCCTCGGGGAAAGAATCTCTTTAATTTCGAGGCCAGACTGCTCTAAAGAGGAGAAACCCTGTCTTGAAAAACCAACAAACAAAAATCACTGCAGTTGGTAGAGAAATTCAGAGCCTCCTGGTTTTCTGGAAATGCAGTTGTATTCTCTCAGAACTTGCACAGTACCCCGGTGGAAGGGGCGCAGCAGTCATAACTTTCAGGTAGGTTGCCTAGTGATAGACAGAAATGCACATTGGATCTGCTGTCCCCCTCTCCAGGGCACATAATGGTTTGAATGCTTTTATTATAGTTTATGCAACAATTTGTGCATTTGAAAATATAAAAGGGAATGGTAGGCTTTGCAGTCCTACAGTTGTTTCTTACATATCACCTCCTTTAAGCTTGTTTAAGCCCTGTGTAACGTCTGGTTTACCCTTACATTATTTTTGGCAGTGTCAGAACACCCAAGAAATGATTTGCCCTCAAAAGTGCACTTGCAGTTTGTACCCTGCCTTGCTGTAAGACGTGGTTCTCTGTGGTAGCTGAGTACTTTTCTTGCACCTGTCTACTCAGAAGGGCGTTACAGCATAATGTCAGGCCCTTCTGACCAGATGTAGGGACTTTATCACCATTCTTTCCCTGTTACTGAGAGCAGCACTTGCTATCAGATGACAATGCACGCATGGTTGAGGAATGAAGGGAAACACATTTCTGGTTTTCTTATAACCATCTCTGCGTGCTGTTTCCCCAGTCTGATTCTCCCTTACACTCAGTAAAACCTTTTACCAGGAGCTCAGCTCCCTTGTCTTGGTTCCTCACAAGTTCTTTGTTTAAGCACCAGTTATTTCTTACAAAATATACGCTCCGTTTTTAGGACTCCTGGATTCCAATGCAGTCCATTTCTCTGACTTCTTTGACAAGACTTTATACTAGTTGTTTAATTAAGACGAACTACCTCTATGTATTTAGCTCTTGTTACAGTCAAGAAACTGCTGGATACTGAAGAACATTCGATCATGCAAGAAACATACTCTCTAATTTCTAAGTGCCAACATGTTCAGTAGGATGGGAAAATTCATAGAGCCTGCCAGGACTGCACTGAGTGCTCAGTAAATACTGGTGTTGCAGGACTGGGGTGATGGCAACCACAAGGATCTAAGCTGTATCCTCAGCACCTACATAAAAACTAGAAGGATACTACAAGCTCAGTGCCCAGCCACGCCTGCTCAATGAACTTGACGTTCACTAAGACCCTGTCTCAAAAACTGAGATTGGAAACAATTGAAGGCACCCAGGATAATCTCATAACCTGCACTATGTTCCTGTATACAGAGAGAGAGAGAGAGAGAGAGAGAGAGAGAGAGAGAGAGAGAGAGAGAGGAAGAGAGAGAGAGAGTCTTGATGGTGGTTTGATGAGCTTTTAGGGGAAGACTTTTCAACACCAAAAGGTCCAGATTCTATAGGAAACTCAGGTTTCAGTTATCATTGAAAACATGAGTCTAGATTATAAGACAAGTAGGAAACACAGGCCTTTTAAAGAAAGGTAACCTAATCTTCAACCTGATACTAATTTGTTAGTTCAACAAATAGTCACAGGACATCTGCTTCTTGCCACAGAGCTGAGATGAGTACTGTGAGTTTTCTGAGGTCAAGTGCAGTTCAGTTTTTTTCCTACTTCATCTTGAACTACCCATCTACCCATGACCTCATTCATTCCTGCAGCTTTAACTACTACCTTCCTTCACATGCAAAAAGAACCCAACTCTATCTGTCCACCCCCAGATTCTTGTAGTTAGTTTAATTTTGATTCTCCTCTTTATGGAAAATGGTTCTGTTGTGTCCACTCTGACCCAGTTGTCTTCACCCCCAACTCACACCCCCAAAAGGGTCCAGGCAGCATGAAGCCTATGAAAACTCCAGCAGACATACATTCACAATTGCATAGTACAATTGTGAATATGAAAGTGTGCTTTAGGCATCCTCTATACCACTGCTTCGAATCTGGGACTGGAGAGCATTGTTTACAAGTGTGGACCCGCCTGCAGGATGACAGCCTGTGTAAACACAGACCCTTACTTGGTGTTTATGCTGGCAACTCTGTTTTCATTCAGTGACCTCATGCCACAGTCCAGCTGCTGAACTAGAAACCTAGCTTAGCTGCGCAGAAGACTCTTAAGAGTTGCCAATACATATACCATTGCATCAGTCTGGCTTTTGTTACTAAAATGAAATTTCTATGGCCTGGTAATTTCATAAAGAAAAGATTGTTTAGCTCATTGTTTTGGAGGCTCAAGAGCATAACACTGGCGTCAGCGAGGCTGGTGTCATTGGTTTCATGGTAGAAGTGGGGAAAGGAGACAGAGACTCCATTATGACACAGCAGTCATAGGTGACTGGGGTCTGCCACCGGAGCTAATTTAAATCCCTTCGAAGCACATTCCTCCAGTGACATCAAAACTTCCTATTAAGCCCTTTCTCTCTCCTTAAAGTCTTACCACCTCTGAATGTTGCACATCAGGACCAAACTTCCACCACTTGATCTTTGGAGGACAGAGGTCACAACCAAAACAGAGCTACCATCAGATACAGGAGAAAACAGAGGCCATAGAAGCAAGGCACCTGAGGTTTCAAGGCTTTTAAAGTGCAAGAGTCAGCATGAGACCTAGACCTAACCAGTCCTAAACGTGATGTGCTTTGTACTATACCGTACTGGAAATGCACTAATTTTCAGTGCCTCCATCTTATCATTTGAAAAATGGGGGTAGATTTTGTCTCTACGTACCACACAATTACAGCGCCCTTGGCAGTGAAGTATCTCAAGGACAAGAAGCAGCCCTGTACCAGGACCCAGGAGGCTTTAGAAGTGATGTGTAGGATATAGGCATTAAGGTTAATGATATTACTATTCCACAAGCGCTTTCTGACCCGGTGACTTCTGATTCAGAGCACACGATCAGGAAATGAGTTTCTGGCGAAGCAAGACCAGTGAGCGTCCATTCAATCATTCTGTCAGTTTGTACTCTGTAAGCTGCAGCTCTCTGCCATCCACACGCTATATCTTCAGTGACGCTGAAGATACAAGGTACATCTTTGACAGGGAGTCTCAGCAGATCTAATACATATTTAATAAGCTGCTTATCTTGACAATTAACGTGTAGCTCCAATTTATGGAGATGGTTCCAGCTGCAGTTTGGCATACCAGCCGAAGGAAGGCTGAAAACAGTGCTTCACTCCTGAGATGATCCTGCGGCCGCAGCACAGGGGATTCTAGCCCCTGAAAGCCGAGCCTGAGCATAGACAGCAAACACACATTGGCGTGAAACAGTTCAGGAATCAGCACTCAGCCCCAAAAGCTGATACCTGGAGAGGAGATTTTCTACTGCCCCATCTCTGGGAGCTTCCATTTTACAACTGTGGGGAAGGGATAATAGTGCCCATTATAAATAGACAGCTCATTCACTCAGTTTAACATAGTTATTAAACATTGACCCACTTTGGAAACATGAGACCAGCAGTGAGTGGACCGTAGAGTGTGAAGCAAGGTAAGAAACGGTAGCACTGGTGACAGCTTAAATTAAGGTGACAAAACCTTAATTATTTATCTTAGGTAGTCAGCCATGTCTCTTTTTGCACCCCCAACACAAGTCACTGTGATTGCAAGGACATGAGCGGTGACTCTGCTGACATGAGATTCTGAAGTAGGGGTGCTCAGACTTCCCAGCCCTGCAGTCCAAGGGAAAAGATGAGGGTGCTGGGTTGAGGAGCGGTGCCGAGAGCCAGGGGACAGCAGCCACAACAATCACCTCCTGCATGCCAGGAACAGCTCTGGAGGTACAGGGAAACTAGGAGAGGAAAATCTGTTCCTCAAAGCTCACAGTTTGCTGTGGAAGATGGAATGAGTTCAGGCACTGACACACTTAGTAGAGCCAGTCACACAGCATTATTAGAAATAGAAGGAACCATGTCCCTTCTTTAGTATCTGGTCTAATAGACTACAGCCCTCTCTCTCTCCTGGGAGATTTCTGGTCAGAGAAAGTATTTGGGGATTAGAGAGGAAAGAACTCAGGTGAGTGGTTTCAGTTGACAGTACTTCCTTGTCATGGCCACATCTCAGTCTGCATTGAATTTGAATTCATTCGTTTCTACTTCAGAGCATATCCTCTCTCAGTGGGTATGGAAGTCATCTTTAAGGACACTTAGCTCTGTGTGTTGACTCATTACATGTGCATTGGAATACTGCAGTTCTATAGAGATATAAACAGTACCTGCTTACAGTAAGAGAAGATAGGCACGCATTATTATGTATACTTATATACACGATTCATTTACTTTGTCCCAAAGACTTGCCAGTCACTTACATATCTGCTTCCAAAGGAAAGTCACTCTGCTTTGCTCCCTGTTGTGAGTCAGAAGTCACGGCGCAGATGATTCATGTAACCTCTGCTCCAAGGCAGCTCTGCAGCGTCCATCTGAGTCTGGACAGGAAGTTGTCTTGAGCACTTGTAGTTGCCTTTGTCTGTATTCCAAGCTGTGAGCCACAGCAGGTGGGCATAAGCATTGTAGCCAGACAAGTCTGGGCCTCCTAATAAAGCCATAAATGTCAAGGTGCTTTCTTGTTCTACTGTCTATTTCCTCTCCTGAAACTCTGAATAAAGAAATTTAGCTTGCTACAGTATCAGGAGGATCAAGATGACAAATACAGATTGTCTTAGCCCACAGTAGTTGCTCTACAACACTAACTATTTACCCACTAATAAGATGTTATAGTATGCTTCCTCTTCTGTGGTTTTAATTTTTTCCTTACTATCATTCTGAATAATAACAACTGAGTATTTATGTTTTGGGTGGGTATTGTATTTAACCTCTGTAGTAACTATATTGAGTTGCATGAATAATATATAAATGGTGATAGCTTCATGAATGGTTACATGATTAATAACTATGTTAGTCTCATTTAATACATCTATGCCCTAAGCACAAGAGAGTATGAATAACTTGCTCAAGGTCACTGTACAATTTAAATGTCACAGGTACTATTTAAGTGCACACACTCCTCAGAGCCAGCAAATCCTCAAGACTCTCCTACACTAAACATTAACTTTGTGCAAACCAGGAGTATGTATTTGTCACTTAAATTTTTGTGTTATTAAGTGCAGGAAAAACATCATATAAAGAATATAGTGACTAGAATGTTTGATAGATGTCTTTATAGTAAAATAATATTAATATGTGGGGTTGTTGCTCATAAAATTTAATATAGTCTCTGACACTCTGCAGGTCCTTGCTGTAGAACTGTGGGTCTCATTGTGGAGTTAGGAAAGGGTGTGTGTGTGTGTGTGTGTGTGTGTGTGTGTGTGTGTGTGTGGTGGGAGAGGTGAGGGATGCAGGAAGGGATAGGATGTAGCATAGGGAGGATAGGATGTAGCATGGGAGGATAGGATGTAGCATGGGAGGATGGGATGTAGCATGGGAGGATGGGATGTAGCATAGGTAGCGATTGTACTTTTTTTAACTTCTTGGGTGGCCACAAATAGATGAAATTTTATGTGATATTTCTCAAATTTTAAATGTTATCCCTTATTCATGTTTTTGAAAACACTGTGAAGCCAAAGGAAATAGATGTTTCACATGGTTGGCAGGTTGCTGGTCCATGGCCTGCATAGCATCTTTTATCATAGAATATGAAATTCTTGATGACACATTCTTATTCCTATGTGTTCTCCCTTCTAAGCAAAGAACTCCTGATGGCTAGGTCTTAATTATTAATCTAACACATCAGCAGTGGCCATAACGTCAGCATATACTGTCGCAGACGCCCTCCCCCAAAGCTAGGTTGTACCTTGCTGACCTCACACATGATTCATGACCCCAGAACTAAGGTGTGCTGCTATAGATTTTATGTTTTATTAAAAGTACAAGCCTCTTTCTTCTCTAGACAAAACTTTTTGTCTTCATTTTTTTCAGCTGTATATTATTTATTTATAAATTATAGTGTATCTCACCATGAGTCAAGATAATAACTAACATTTGTAAACTATTTTATATTAGATAGTACTTTTATGGTCCATTTGAGATAGGAAATACAAAGTTCATCAAGTTTCTTTGTCCAGTTTTTAGGTTTGTGTATTTTGTGAAACTATGTAAGTGAAAGGCACATTTATGAACTTGAGGCATAAATATGCTTAAATCTTGTCATTGTCATTTAGCTAAGCAAATTTGGGCCTGCAATTTCACTTGTCTTATTTACTAAATGAGAATAACTATGCCTTGTCACAAGATAATTGAAAGAATTACATGGAGGCTGGAGATATGGATCAGTGGTTGAGAGTGCTTGCTGCTATTGCAGAGGACCCAGGTTTGGTTTCGGTACCCATGTGGTGGCTCTCAACCATCTGTAACTTCAGTTCCAGAGGATATAATGCCCTCTTCTGGCTTATGTGGGTACCCGGTACCCACACATTGCACATACATACGTGCAGGCAAGTACTCATACACATAAAATAAAATAAAATAAATCTTTAAAAATACAAAAACAGAAAGAAGAAATGTATTAAGGGTTGGTCTCTTCCCATCTCTGCCCATTCACCCATTCCCTCACAGATGTGCCCTGGAGTTTGTTTGTTCCCTGTATGATTCCATATTCTGTCAAATTAACAATCAATATTAACCATGAAAAGTTTACTCTTTGTCAACTTCCAAGCATATTTTAAAACAATATCTTCTGCTCCTTGTTTGATAAGCTCATTTATTCTAATGATACAAAATGCATCCACTATAACTATACATTCCCTCATACTTTTTAACCACTCTAACACTGTTTAAAGGTGCAAGTGCAGAGTGTCTTCTGAAACTCAGGCAATGCCTTAACTGTGAGTCCTATAACAGGGAAAACACATTACATACTTTTAACACATACTGACAGAGTATATATACTTCCACATTCCAAAACAGAAAAAGTGGACAAAGCAAAGATTCAACCAAAGCAAGACTGAAACCCAGCAGGTAAAATGCCAAATCCTGCAATTCCATGGTAGGCATCTGAGGCTCATGATGAAATTACTTGGGCTCCAAAGGTCTAGGTCACTCTACCCCTCCAGCTCGGCTGCCTCTTCTAGTTTCTCTCGCCTTTCCTCTCTCTCTTTCTCCTCCAAAAGTGAAAAGCACTTAAAAATGTGGGAAGTTGGAAAATACATGAAATCCCAGAGCTTTCAAAGAGAAAAAGCATTTTCTACATTTAGAGATAGCATAACAATATTACAGAAGTTAAGTGCACCATGTATGACTGATGTTATTATCTTTAATATTAGACCTTTGACAGAGATTTTAAAAGTGGATTCCTGATGGCATTTTTGAGTTGGGAAACTGGGTGGTTTTCAGTGTCTTCTGAATGAAGAATAGGTAATTACAAGCTGTCAAATGTGCTGAGATATCAGAAGGTCATCAGAAGGAAGATTGTAATTGAGTCATGTGATCTAGTGCTGTGGATTCAGATGTCAAGTGATGATGGTAGCTAAGTGAAAACAAGAGAAATCAGGGAGAGAGAGAGGGGGACTAAGGAGAGAAGGGGTGAAGGAAGACTGGAGTTTGTTCTTGGAAAGCTTTCTAGTGACCCAGAAATAAATCTCTGACTATGTTTATGCACACATCTAATCTGAGATGCGGCCTCTACTTTAGGATTTGGCAAGTAAAATGTCTAATGTTGAAATAGGTGTTCTGAGAGTCATGTGACATCTGATCCCATAAATACCAAACAATCAACCACATATGAAAAAGTATTTATGTAACAACACAGCTTAGAGTAAGGCAAGTATGGTGTGCTAGGATGCAATGCCATATGGCACAGTTTTTGTGTGGGACTGCACACAGATATGCCTGGGTGAGTATGAAAGAAATGGCGTTGTGTTGTGTGGATAAAATAAAGGTCAAGGTCTGGCGCCAGACAGTCTATGATTAAATCCAGATCCACTTTTGCACATCCTTTCCTCTCTCCAGCTTCCTCACCTATGAAATGAGGGTGACCCTTCCTCCACAGGGTTGTTATTCACAAAACAGTTAGATCCTCATTGGCATTTGGAACTGAATGGATAAAATTGTTGGAGAATCCAAACCTATTGATTGCTCAAAGAAAGGAGTCTTGTAGCACTTGAGAGAAAGACTTGCAAGTAGGATAAAGAAGGACAACACAACAACACACACACACACACACACAAAAACAAAGAACAAAAACAAAAGAGGTAGGTTTGAGTGTGTACTTAGAGAGAATATTAGGACTCCTGCATACCCTCTAATTTGATGTGTACTAAAGTGAGTTAAGGGCTCTCTGTCTCTCTCTCCATCTTCCCTCTCTCCCTCTTCCTTTTCTTGTCTCCCCCTCTCCCTGTCTCTTCTCGTTTTCTTTCCCTCTCTCCTTCCCTCACTCTCTCCCCCTGAAAGATGTTTAAAACATGGAAACCAGGAGAATTCTATGCAATCCCAGGGCTTCCCAAGAGAGAAGATATTTTTCTCAGTCCTTTATTAAGAGAAGCCATTAAGCAACGCAGGGCATTGTGAGGAGGAGGAGGATGGGTCAGACTGGGCAGAGGTGAATTTCACAAATCTGAAGTCATCTTTTGTTTCAAACAAGACAGTACACAGCAAATCACTTACAAAAAAATCAAGTCAAATGGTGTCATTACAACTGCAAAATATACAATTACTACTAAGAATAACTGTTAGCATTATCTCTGAAGGAGAGAACAGACTTGACTTTTGACCTCTTCGTAGACAGTTGAATATAATTAACATGACTGTGGCTGGTTGTTCTTATCATTTCTGGCAATGATTATTTTCTCTTCCCATATCTACAGGAGATGCATATTAGAACAGTAAAACTGTATTTTGTTCAAAAACAATGAGGTTTCAATGTGTTTGTTGGCATCTTTAGTAAGAAAAAAGAAACAATAAAAATGTAATCTCCCTGTGGGCTGGCAAGATGGCTCATCAGTTGAGAGCACTTGCTGTTCAATCATGAGATCCAGAGTTCGGATCCCAGCATCCACACTGTACAGCACAGAACGGCCTGTAACTCCAGCTCCAAGTAATTAGATAACCCTGTTCTGGCCTCTGTAGTCACCTGCATATACCTAAGGGCATACATTCACATTAATACACACACACACACACACACACACACACACACACACACACACACACACACAATTTTTTAAAATATAAATTTCCAAACCATCCCTTTACGAAGTGCCCGGTTGAAAATGTGTTGAGGACTTGGTATGAACTGTCAGTAGTAGGAAAACACTCTAAGGCTAAATGATAATTAAGAGATAGTACAGACGCTATCTTAGTAGCTGATTTTTTAGGGTATTTCCTGAGAAGTGTTTTCCAGACACCAGCTCTTGCATTCCTTTATCCATGCAGTCTAGCTTAGCATGGCTATTGTCCTTACCTCACAGAGGTTAGTTAACTTGCCTGAGGTCGCACAGCAAAGCCTCATCTTTCTTTCATAGTCATGTTCTTTGGTAGGTGTATTCACAAACAAAATCTGTGTTTATGTTCCATGGGCAGGTATTGGTGTTCTCTTGGCCTGGGGTGTTTTTGTTGTTGTTTTGTTTTGTTGTAGTGAGTAAAATAGAAGAAAAAAAAAGATGAGAGGAATACACATAAACCATGGACTATAACAAATAATGGTGGAACTAAGGCATCGTTTACTGATTAGATTTACGAAGTAAATAACTGATGAGCAAAGAATAGACCGCTGAGAAAGGGGAGCTTCAATTTCTGATGGTGTGTGTGAGCTTGGGGAAAATGTTCATAGCAAAAGAGAAATTAGAACCAAGGACTCATTGTTCTCAGGGTGCCACCAACTACTAGGTATCAGCTTTCTGTCTAGACAGTGTGCCTCACTCACCACATTCTTTCCAACTTTATCCCCAAGAATGGGCTGAAGGAGCTGGGGAAATCAACCTAAGAGGTCTGCTTTTTTAGCCATCCAAATGACTCTTCATATCAGACAATAAGCTTTAACACATCTTCATTGCAATTGATCATAGCAGTGGGAGATCACCAAGAGAATAAGACAAATCCGCAGTGCAGGTGTTCCAACAAAAGGCTATGGGAACGCAGGTGAAAGCGATTCTTGGCTCCTGAGGCTCCCTGGAGTGTGGACTACAAGAGGAGGCTTGTGCACTGGGTTGGGAGGAGAAGTAGGATTGCCAAAGGCTCTCCAGGAGGCAGCACAAAAGGAGGACCTTGTAGAGAGACCCGGAGGTGTGAAAATGTTAGCTATTAAAGCTTTATCTATAGATGAGGGTAGATGAAGATCCAGTGTGTGTGTGTGGGGGGGGGGGGGGGGGTGGTGACTTTGAGGTCTAGCACAACAGTCTGGGCTGGTGACCTGAGCGTCACTAGCCAGAGTTGGCATTGTGTACATTTGACCCTCTGTTCACAAAACAATATTTTGGTTCGCTAATGGCATCTAAAATACAACAAAATGTACTTTCAATAGGATGCATTAGAAGATTAATGTGTTCCATCATGGAGTAGAGGTAGAGAAAGGGAAGACGGGGGGGGGGGGGGGGGGGGGGGCTAGAGATTGATTTTCCATGAAAAAAAAAACCCAATTGTTAGTCTACTTGAAGGAGAAGGATGACTAAATGTCTACCATGAAGGGACTCTGACCAGTGGGATATCAAGGTGCCTATGTTCTCCACCATTCATTCTCCTTGACTTTCTCTCTCCCACATGTTCATTGGGGAGAAAAAGCAGACAGGGAAATGAATGCCAGGTTCTGGGAAGGATGTCAGTGACCTTGCTTCCTGCACCACCTACGGAGGCTAGGGAATCTGAAAGGGAGATTGATCAGGCCCAACCCAGAAAATGATGGGCAGAAAGCCCCTGAGCCCCGAAAAAAGTCCTCATTATCTGCGGAGCTTCAACCAGGCCTGGCATTACAGTCCCCTGGAGTAACTTTCATTCAAGCAGATTGACACTCTTTTGAAAGTTGATATTTTGTTGGGATGGGATTTTGCTAGAAATGGATTCAGTGATGACTCTTAATGAGTGTCACCCTGCTGATTTGATCAGGCTGTGTTCTGCCAGCCATCTGTTAGCACTGCAGAGCTCCCTGAAGCAAGAGCCATAAGACAGTCCCTGACCTGTGTGGTCTCCACAGTTACGGTCAGAGAAGCAGGCTGCATTGGGACAGCCTCTTAGAATTCAGGTTGTATCCATAGAATTCCTGTGGAACTCCTCTGTTTCAGCATCTTTGATGAAATGCCAGGGCTTGAAATGCCTCAAATCACTACCAAATCAGTGTGTGTCAAAGCCACGGAAATAAATTGTTTAACAGGCCTTTAGGATCTGAATTTAAGGAATGAAGCTTTAGTAATAAAATGGTAGTGGGATGATAGGCCAGAGCACATGGGTACAGGGATCTGTTTGGTGCTTTCAATTGATATAAACATCTTTAATCATTTTTTTAAAGGAACTGAATGATAAAACCAAACCTCTTAAGACTTTTCTGAGGATGTGAGTTATTGCTTCTTTTAAATTCACAGTACTGTGTGCACATACCCATAAATTCTCAGAGTTACAGAGCAATTACTGCTGAGGTCTGGGCAGAGAAATGGGATTTAGCCATCTGCTCTCAAAACATGTCCCAGCTGACCCAGAATACTCACTCTGACAACTCTCGTACCACACCAGAGCTAAACGTTTTTTGAATAAACATATATTGCCATAAAGCTGGAAACAATATCTATCCCATAATGCTCATAGTCACCACTTTGATTCTCATGAAAAGCTAAGTGAGGACTTGCAGGTTTGTGGCTGCTATCATCACTCCTTTTCATCTTTTAACCTTCTCTGTCTATTTAGGTATCGATCTGTCTAGAGTTGGAAATGCAGTAATATAAAAGTAGGTGCCAATATTCTAATCTTTAGTGGCATGGGACAGAGAAGTCACTCAATACAGTACAGATTAATGTCAGGTGAAGAGAAACACCGAATAGATGGCTGTAGGTATAGAGAGCATATCTTTATTCAGCATCCACCGTATGTCAGGTCACCTGGGGACATAGTTCGCCACACAGCTCACATAGGCCTGCCACAGAGCATCTGTGTTGTTGCTTATGGCGGGCTTTTGTTGTTGATGGTGATATTTTTTGTTGTTGTTGTTTGTTTGTGTTTTTGTGCATGCCTAGCCTATTCAGTCCCTGAGATATCTTACCCGTGTTATCTCCAGGTACTTCCAAAAATCTAGGAGCAAAGTCTTGTCCTATCACAAATGTGTTAATTAGTTGCTAGCCTACCCTAGCCTCGCTCTCAGAGCCCTAAGGAAAGTCTACCATATATTTGATTATCTTTCCAGTCCTGCAACAATTTTTAACACTCACTACATCCAAGATCATATGCTAGAAATTTTAAAGGAATAAGTAGGAAATGTCTCATACCCTTCCAGAATGTATCTTTCAGGACAGGGAGGGTATGGCTGTCATCGCAGACTGTTTGGTGACTGTGTAGCAGAAATGCCATTGCTTCACTGAGCCAGAAGACTAAGAGTGTATTGGGAGGAAGTGGCAGTTGTTCTGGGCCATAAAAGATTGGTTCAGTTGTCATGACAAAAAAAAAAAAATCATTATAAGAGACAGTAAAAGAGAATACCCACAAAAAATCATGAGTGGAGAAGCAGAGATTCTGCTCTGTAACACTCAGTGCATTAGGCTGCTGGAAGGAGAGCTGACCACAGGAGTTAAGATGGAGCTGAAAGCAGATCTCAGTAGCCTTGTGTGCCAAGCTATGGATTTGGAGCATTGACTATTATATTCTAGTTCCAATCTCATTAGATGACAGAGTCTACAGTGGCTCTTTAATTTAGCTGAAAACAGTGTGTTGCATATGAAGGCAAAGAACCAGTCTCCACCATAAGAACCCTCATTTTTGTGGACAACCAGTTGTATTGATGGAATTCTGTGAGACTGATATTAGGAAATGTATTTGTTGATTCACTCGCTCATTCAGTTGTTTTGTTTTGTTTTTTAAAGATAGACTCTGCATTGGCCGGGCCGTTCTCATACTCACTGTATAGCTAAGGATGACTTTCAGCCCATGATCCTCCTGCCTCCACTTTCCAAATGCTAAGATTATAGGCATGTACTACCATGCCCAACACACTCTGAAGTTTAATATTCATCAAATAAAAACACTTCAGCCTTCACCTCTGTGTGGTTTATTTCCTCACTCCTGCATGTGTGTGTCCACTTTCATCAACACATAAAATATATTTATTTCTTTCTAAAGACAGTTTCCCAAAGAAATCCCACTTCTGATAGAAATGAATAGTGTGATGAATATTATATAGGATTTTATGAACAGGCCTGTCATGAATGATAAATCATACATTCGACAATGCTTGGGGGTCCAAAAGTATAGTCTGCTTGGATTTATGGATAAGATATATGTAATTGAATACCAAGAACAATGCATAAAAAAGAGATGCATGCTGATTAAGAAGGTGTGGACTTGGGGAGGCAAGAAGGAGTGTTGTCTCTGGCATTTGAAAGATAGCCTATTTGTGACTGTGTCTTCTATTTGTAAAGATGACAAGGAAGGAGGAAGAGTACCCATTATTGGTCTTGTTCTATCTTTTAGTTGTCACATTTGCGTTTGATGTAGCCCACAGTGAATGTTAATCCCTGGTCTTCTGTTCATTGATCAGGCTCAGAACTGAAGGGGCATGAACCACTGCAATGCCGTTTCACCAGGGTTCTGCTTCTGCCCCCATCCACTTCTACTTCCTGGCCATATTTGGCCCTATTTCCCTATGTTCCCATAGATAAGCCATCCACATAGAGCCTTTGGAAGGATTAAAAGAAAGCACATGAAGAGTTCAGAGGAGTGGGAGTAGTTAGTGCAATATGAAACTCAATCTGAATAATGATGCCATAATGAAACTCGCAGACAGCACACTCAGAAAGCATGCAGCCACACTTCAACTGTACACAATCACTGTTCCTCTTAATCATGTCACTAAATGAGTAGCTTTCAGAGATTAGCTCTCTCCTCTCCCAAAATAGATAGAGGACAAACAACTGCATTGTGTTACCAGATACATACCCTCCAACATCATCTGCACTCCCTGCTTTGTAGTTCCAAGCTAAGGTACAAACTTCAGATGAATCTTATATAGCACTATTTCTGATAGCTTTTAGTAATGTAATGATTTTGCATTTATATCAGGATGAAATTTCTCTTCTGCAATGGATTCAGATCTTGAGCAAGGCCAAATTTGGTTCAACACAAGTTGAACTGATAATAAATGTCAACTTCAGGTGGCTTGTTTTTTGGTTTCTGAAATGCTGCTACTTCAAAGTTTCCTAGGGCTTCCACCAGCCAGAAAGCATGGTATCTCTCAGCCATATAGGGTAAGTCCCTCAAATAATCTAGCCCTTCAAGTGGTTTTAGAAGGAATATGTGCACATCTTGCTTTTAGCTGCCCTTTACTTTAAACCAAGCAGCATCACGATTTTTACTACCTGATGTATTCCCTTTCCATCTTGTGATTTAATAAAGTGAATGCAGTGGACATATTTTCCTTCCCTTTCCTCTTTCCTTTATTTGGCTCTTCTTCATACATCTTCACTGCTATTAATATCACCAGCGACTGATAGCAAACTAACTCTCTGAAAGAATTATACCAAGTATTGTTATCCTAAAGGAGCTTCGAGGGCTCTGTCAGCCCTGACTTAAAAACAAGAAGTGGGCATGAAGTAGTAGAACATTTGCCTGCTATGGGCATGGCCCCAGGGTTGATTTCTCACCATCTCCACCAAACAAACAAAATGAATAGATAACTAGAAAGGCATGAAGAAATTATCCAAAATTTTCAGTTTAATGAGGAGGCTAGACTTCATTTGGACTCGGACTCTGTGCAGCATCTTTGCATGTATCATCATCTACCCTCCCAGTAGACTTGGGATTGTACTTGACATTGTTTCCAGCTTAGAATAGCTAACCAATTTGCTCTTGCTTACCCTGGCAGTAAGCATGTGCCTCTGGTATACCTTCTAAGATTTCTTTTGGCCTCAAACTTGGTAGTCTTATTCAATTTAATTATATTGTATGAGCATGTGGTATGTACTTATACTAGGAGCTGAACATGCACAATTGTTGAATAAGATTTGCTGCTTTCTTCCATGTATTTCCAGATAAGAAGGGAAAACAAGTAAAAGAAACATACAAAAAGATGTCAAAAGTATCATCATGAACATCTTTGAGGCATGGAGCATAATAAAGAAGGGCATGACTAACTCCACTTGAGAGACTGGAAAAGATTTACTATCAAAGGAGACAGATAATTCATCATTCAAGGAAGGAAAGGGGGTAGACATAAAGAGTGGATGCTACATATAGCCTACTATATATAGAGAGAGAGTACATTGGTTGACTGGTTAGCTAGCTGGATAAATGGATATTGGTTGGTTTGGGGATTTTTTTTTTTGAGACAGTTCTCACTAAGGAGCCCAAGGTGACTTTGTACTTGTTATGTGGCCTCAACAAAATCTTCATTATTTGCGGCAACTAATTTGATAACTCTTACAGAGTTAAGAGGGCCACTAAGTGCTAGAAACCAGAAAGATAGGCTTCTATCTATGGGCATCAAATGAATCTTGAAGGAGGAGGTCATATTTTGTCTGAACCTGTGCTAGACCAAGGACATTCCAGAGACATGGGTTCTGTATTTTGAAGGGAGGTAGGCAGGTGGTTCTTGCTCACTGGACTACAACTTGCTCGATGACTGGGACAGTCTCAGATTTTCCATGATCCTCTTGCCTCTGCCTTCCAGGTGCTGAGATCACCCATTTTATGTGGTTCAAAGGATCAGTCCCAGGGCCTACACATGCTAAAGCAAGCACTCTGCAACTAAACCACATCCTCAGCCACCTGGTTTCTGTATCTTAACTGACTTATCCTCGCTTATTCTCTTGTTGGATCAACTCTTCCCTTTGGGCTTCATATTCCTCAACTGTAAAAACTAGGAGACTGGCATCTGTTCCAGTAAGCACCAGGATCAAGTTTCCAGTGTTGACTAGCACTTGCCGCTTACCTGTGTATCTCTTCAAGTCAGACCACTCACTGCTCTACTTCCTCATCTTCACTGCCGTCTTCATAATACTTCCTTCGTATCTTACTCCCTGCCCAGGCTTGTACGCAGCACCCCAGCTCAGAGATATATGGCCACATTCTTTTATGAAAAGACTTTGGACTCTTAACTTATTTTTTTTTATTTCCATATATTGTAGAAGAGTGGGTTGAGTTATTATTAGCAGAGATATAGAGAAGCCAGCTATGCAGAGTCTTTGCCTAAATATAGATAAATCACTTTTACTGTTTGAGTTCCTGAGAAAAGCATATTCAGAAGGAGATTGGCAGATGTGTAATCTATTATGGAATGATTCAGAGTCGATGTGCAGCAAAGGGGAGTAGGACCGGGCAGAAGAAGAATTTGAGTGTGGATGTAATCCCAAGGAGCACTCAGAAGGAAAGTACCAGGAAAGTTGCCCAGATTTGGGGCAAAGAGGTAGAGACAACTACATCACTCCACAATCACTCATTACCAGGCCACTACTGGAGGGAATAGCCGTGGCAATGCAGCCAGCCTTAAGTCAAGAGGCACTGAGGTCACTCAGCCTGGAAGCGAGATATGAAGTGCCGATGCCATATCTGAAGCAAAGAAACTTTGTGTTTCTCTAAAAGATTATTTCATTTCAGGCCATAGATTTTGTTGATAGCTTAGTTCTTGAATTTTCAAACCCAGAGGATGGGAGAATTTTATTAGTATCACACTGTTGTGCTAATGAGTTCCACAGAACTGAACAGCCCAAGACAATACAAATGTCTTCTCTTTTGCAGCTCCAGAGATTGGAAGTTGCAAATCATTTTCCCTAGACTGAAGTCTAGGTCTCAGCAGAGATTATATTCCCTGAAGACTAGGAGGAGATTATTTCGCTACTTTTTTTTTTTTAGCCTCCAGAGCCTCCTCAATTTGTTGTCTTCTTCATATCCCTGCAGCCTCTTGCTCCCATTGTCTCAAGTCTTGTTTCATCCTTCAACTTCCCTATATGGACTCATTTAACTACATTTAGGACCCAACTCTAATCTCCCTGTCTTGGAATCCTTAACATAATCTTACCTTCAAAATAGCTTTTGTGATATTAAGTAACTGTCTGTGGTTCTGGGGTTAGGATACAGATATTCTTGGAGTCCGTTATTCAGAGTACACAGCATTGAAGGCAAACCGTTTCACACTGACACTACCACTTGGGCATGCTTATGTAGTCATCATGAGGATGTCACTGTTAGCCCGCTCTTGTCTGCCTTTCTTCACAGCACCAAGATTACTGAGGGTAATAATTTATACTTCAGTGGTCACTAAAGTCAGAAAACGTATGCTCTCTGTTCTAAAGAAACAAAGCCCTTCTTTCCATTCCTAGCAAAGAAAACAAAACAAACAAAAAGGAATCTAGAGCAAGAACACATTAAAAAGCCTTCCAGTCTAGGTATATTTATACCTGCCTGTAATCCCAGATCTAAACAAACTAAGGCAATATGAAGAGGAGTTTGAGGCTAGCCTGGGCTAGGTAGAAGATCCTATATTAAACCAAGGGCTGGGGAAATGTCTTACTGGTGGAGCAGTTGTGTAATATACACAAAGCCCGTATTTCCATTCCTAGCATAGGAAACAAAACAAACAAACCAAAATTAAGTTTAATCTATAGAAATTATGAAGGAAAACAAGGAATTTTTGAAATGATAACTATGAGAGAAGAAGGGAGGAAGTCCTTGCTCCTATCTCTTCCTTTCCTGCTCCTGTCAGTACCTCCAATTGGCTGGACCTAGTGGAAGCCATTTTTTCCAATGAACTTGGGAGATATGAATGGTGTGGTGTGTGTGTGTGTGCGCGTGCGTGCGTGCGTGCGTGCGTGCGTGCGTGCGTGCGTGCGTGTGTGTGTGTGTGTGTGTTCAATAGTAGAACAAGAAAAGTGTTAGAAGTGGACATAGCAAACATACTCTAAATCTAAAACCCAAATCCCAAAATATCCCTTGAGGGACAAACTTCTTGCCAAGTAAATTGGTGCTTGTCAGTCCTATCTCGTTCCTCTAATATTGCCCAAACATATAGCCATTCCTTGTCAGCACACTTATTTCCTCTACCTGTATATTCCTACATCCTGAGTTATAAATAATGATGCTCTCCATTTGCATGATTTCAAGATTGCTCTCCTAACTGAGCCTTGGAATGTCTTAGCCGTTTCCCTTCCAGCAGCAGGAACAAATAGGACCTAGGAGAATCTGGAAGCTGTTGTCAAATGTTTGTCCACCACCGATTAGACCAGAGAACGGAACTTGAAAACAACATGCCCAGTGGAAACAAAACCCTGGTTCCTCAGTGGATTTGGATCATATGCTAAGTATCCAGAGTGTATTTTAAAATTCACCATGTTTCCTGAGTGTACAGGCTAGTTCTTTAAATATCCCACTCAATCCCACTTCCATCCAATCAGTGCCGTGCCTGGCCTCTAATCCAAATGATTACCAGGCCCAAGAGACTATCCAAATTGGATTTTAATTTCATCATAATCTTCAGGAGCACACTGAGTTCAATTCATTATGGTTCTAAATGGAGATTCAGAAGGAAGTTTCCTTTTACTAGCTCCTCCTGACTCTCCTCATCTTCCTCTTCTTCTCCCCTTTCCTCCTTACTTGTCTTTCCTCATATTTTTGCCTACTTAAATTCTTTACTTGTTAATATGGTAGATTTTTTAAAATCATGTATCTCTGTGTTAACCTGTGAAGAAAGTTTCAGAGGACCACCCTGGAGGCTCCTGCTTCTCTCTACTGTGCCTCCCCAGTATTGACACCATAAACTAGAGTGCTGTATCAAGCACAGACAGTCATCACAGCCCTCAAAGAGGAAGCTTCAATTCCCAAACTTAAGAGAAGACCCTGTGGATAGATACAGTGTATCTGCTGCCACGTGGTAACAGTTATTATAACCCCTTACAATGTCCCCAATCGCCTCACTAATGAAAGGGTTCCATTAGCAAGTTTCTCACGCAGCCAAGAGTTCATCCTACCTCAGTTTTATTTGGTAATTCAGAAGCCAAAGGCCTCATTAGAGGAGACTGTTTTCCATTTTTCTCTCAGACATTGACATAGAGTTGTACTGTCAAAAAATGACTCAGTCCCCTTTCTCAGCTCTTCCTCCTGATGAAAATAAATGTCTTCTGTTCAAAGACAGAAGAGAAATAAACCTTTGTCCCTACATGCTGTTCCCTCACTTTCATGCACTTCCGTCAGCCCTTTGCCTAGTCTCCCCTGCCCACCCACTGCTCCCTAATCTTCTTCAGTTAAGTCTAGCTGTCACCTCCTCTCCAGTTCCACCTCCTCTGTACCTCACAGGCTCACATGGTCGCCCCTGTCCTATACCCTCTGTGCTGACACAGTGCCCTGCTTATATCCTAACCTTTTGTGTCCTATGTTCCCTAAAAAACAATAAGCTCGTTGAAGTCAGACATTGAATAGTATAAGCCTTTATTTCAGTTTCTAGCACATTTAAAGTAGGTGAATAGATGGATTCAAGGATCCATTCTGTCTCTCTAGAAAGGTAGGAAAGAATGCTCCAGTGAAAACACAGCAAAGTCTTTGAAAATAAATGAATCCCAGTTTATCTCCTCCAGAGGTCCCCTGTACCTTTTGAGATTATTGTCAAGCTTGATACTTAGAATTCATACTAATGGCACACCTAGGTTCATTTGGCCTTGACAAGATAGACCAATGGCATGGAACCAAGATTAAAGGTAATAAGAGTTTAACATGAATTTTAAATTTATTCTTCAATGTGATGGTCTAAGTACCTGATTGTATTTCTGT
Organism: Lophiomys imhausi; assembly: GCA_907164525.1. NCBI lineage: Eukaryota > Metazoa > Chordata > Mammalia > Rodentia > Muridae > Lophiomys > Lophiomys imhausi. Next base: position 239,287 of record CAJQZJ010013817.1, on the reverse strand, counting down.
TCTCTTCTAAAATCCCACTCATATTAACAAGTAAAAGATTTAAATAGGCAAAAAATCTGAGTTCAAAAAGCTTTGGGTGAGCCCAATATACACAAAAGATATCAGGGAAACTTTGTAAGCTTCAGGAGCTAGACAACACTTGTGTGTCTGGAAGGTGGTGTGGCTGTGCTGACAACACAGAAGCCTGAGAGCCTCTGGGAACATGAGGCTTGGGAGAACTACAACATCGTGGTATTGAAGGCCCCGGGCATCTGAAGAAAGCAGTAAGTAGTGGCTGAAAATACAAAGATTCGTTAGATGCCTTATTAGGAGCAACTGGAGTCCCCCATTCCCTTCTCAACCTGCCAGTCATTCCCACCTCCAAGAAGTTGGTGTTTCCACTTTGGGAAAAACTGAATCAGGGAGTCTCTGCATGAGGAACATCATGCATAGAATAAAGTGCATAGAGAACAGGGGCACTGTGGAAGGTATGTAGTGAGTTACGTAATCACACAGCCCCACTCACTGTTCCATCTTCCTCCTTTTTCATACCTCAACAAGCAGACTTCTCATCTGAAATAAATGCTATTGAGAAATGCGAGACAAGCTAACCTAATCCTATACACAGAGACCTTAATTTGTAGACTTGGCCAAATGAGCATGTCTCCAGAGTCTGGACATGGGGACAAGAGATTAGGGACAAGCCTAAGCAGTGATCCTTTCCCAGGTTCACAAAGCTTCCAGTTCACATTTTAGTACCTCATTCTCTCTCTCTCCCTATCAAGGACTGGAGAACCTATGTCCTCTTAAGTGCTGACCAAGCACTCTGCCGTTAAGCTAGAATCCCAGCCCAAGTGCCACATTCATAATTTGGTTATGTTAGCAAGGATCGCCAGACAGCTGAGGCTATCCTTCCAACAAAACAGAGTCAAAAAGAATTCTGAGAAGTCGAAGACGATGCAGGGAATTATGGGAAGTTCCATATTCCCGGGAACTGATGCACATAAAGAGATTAATGAAGTAGGGGCCAAATCTGTTACATGGGAACTGTTGGTCAAGAGTGAGCTCCTGTTCAATTAAGTGTTTCAGATTATACGTAGACAATCAGGGTCACTTCTGAGTAGATACCCTTGTAAGAAAGGCATCAAGAAAGTAGAAGACTCCTGAATCCATTCAGTTTGCTCATATCTCTGATCACAGCAGATATCCCCTGCACCTTCAGGAGCAAACAGGAGGGTTTCAAACCAGAAATGAGTGAGATAGCCTGAATCATCAGCATGTGGGAGTGAATAGGATGGGTAAGAGGAAAAAAATCAAATAAAGAAGTGCTAAGTGACAGGAGAGGAAACATGGACAGAATACTTTTTGAACTGTCTGAAGGGGCACAGGGGCAGGCTGTAGAAGAGGAGAGGAGAGGCTTCACTTGAAGACAAGAAGAGCAGGGGAAATTATCCTCCACTCCACTCTTCTGTTCTTTCAAAGGCATCTGTAAAATAAGAAGCGATGACTTATGCTATGGGATGTCTTAGCCCATAGGAGATAAGACAAGGGTTTAAGATAAATGGTTAAAATAGGAAATTTAACAATTTGAGAAACAAATACTAAGGTTTTGTTGAAAGTTGGATTTTGAGCAGATATGTGGTGGTGCCGCCTTTAATCCTGGCACTTGGAAGGCAAAGGCAGGTAGATCTCTAAGTTCGAGACCAGCCTGGTCTACAGAGTGAGTTCTAGGACAGCCAGAGCTACACAGAGAAACCCTGTCTTGAAACAACAAATACAAAACAAAAAACAAAACAGAGAAGAAAAAAAGAAAGAAAATTGGCTCTTGCCTGGAAGAGTTCACACTATTATTTATCATGTTGAATCAAAAAATGAGACCTTCTATGTCTACAGTTCCCTATCGAGCAGAACAGGGGAGGTGAGGTGGGCTTTGGTTTGGTTTGGTTTGATTGTTTTTTTGTTTTTGTTTGTTTTGTGTGTGTGTGTGTGTGTGTGTGTGTGTGTGTGTGTGTGTGTGTGTGTATGCGTATGTATCAATGCATTCTAAATCAGGGTGATCATTGCCAGATTGTATTAAAAAGAGAGTTTTGTGTATTAATCCAGCTTACTATTGGATGAAATACAGAATTATCGACTGCGTTTTTCATGCCTCTGGGGTAAGAAGCACTCACACACTTTACAAGGCAGTCCTACAGGTACTTTCCCATCCCAGACTAAAGGAAACAAATTCCCAGCAAGAAAACAACTGAACAAACATAAGCTGGGACTGAGCTAAAATGGCCTCTAGACTTGAGCATCAGTCATCCTGCATCTTCTGCATTTTTAGCTTTTCATTGTAGAAACTATACATAATTGACACCAGGCTCTGACTCAGCTCTCTGATCCTCACCTTCTTGCTTCAGATTGGCTCCAATTATGGGAGCTCCTCCTACACCTGCAGAAGCAGCCTGCCCAGGATTCCTTTTTAAATTATTCATCAAGAGGAAAGATACTTTTACCTGATTCAGTTCTACTGGGATCAGTTTCCCCTAGCATATTTTTATTTGCTTCTAAATAAAAGTAAACTTTAATGCCTACTTACTTTTATTATTGCCTCATTTTCTCCCATGGATCTGGAGGATAGAATAATCAATTGATATGTGTTTAATTCATCCCTAATTATCACTGCAGGACAACCTGTTAACTTGACCTTTAGTCCAGAGAAATCTCTTGTTTCCTCATTTCTTCAGTTGCTAAGGCTGCATCTCTCATACTTCCTGTCACTGTAATTATGAATGCTTGAGACAAGACCCCCCAGGTCATAATGAGGCTGTTCTCTTAAAATTGATGTGTCTTAATGTGTTGTTTTATTTGTTCTAAGGTTATTTCCTTTGCTTCTCCAAATGAAGTCTTCTTTCTGTTCTCAGTCATTTAACCAAACTCCAAGCCAGAGTAAATACAAGACGTCTGTATTGTCCTTTATATGTGACATAGAGTTATTGAGCAGGGTCTCCTATTTTAACTTTATTATTCTGTCCATTCTTCTTCATTGCCATCAGACTCACTTGTCTTTAACCTAGACCTTCAAAAGACATGTCTACATTGCCTCTGTGTTTCTTTTCATTGTCCAGTCATTCTGTCATAAACCTGACAGCTCAATGACAAATGTCATAATCTTTTGAAAGACACTTAGTGATTATGTAATAAATCTTTGTTTCAGAATTCAAATTCTTACTACGTCACACTGGGAAGAGAACATTATAGTGTTACATTATTATATGTCTATCTTTTCTTGAATGGTAATTTTTCATTCACATGCACCTAGGAAAATTTCACTTTATTGATGATCTTTTGTCAAAAATAAAGGGAATGAAATGGGACAGGAAAGCAATAAAGAAACTTGATAAGGAGGGAGTTATTGGCCTTCTGGCTATGCTGTGGATAAGAATTCCAGATAGGTCTGGGAAGATGGCTAAGTTAATAAAATGCTTGCCATGAATGAATGATGATCTGAGTTTAACCCTCCTGGATCCACATTATAAAGCCAGGCATGTGGCACATACTTATAATCCCATAACTGAAGAGGCAGAGAGAGATGGATTCCTGGGACTCTGGGCATTCAAAATGTCTCCTTAGCAGGTCTCAACTCTATTAGGGGCCCTGTCTCAAAAAGTATGATGGACAGTGCCTGAAGGATGATGGCTGAGCTTGACATCTGGCTTCTATATCTATGTGCATATACATCTACACACGTGTGAACCTGCACACACACACACACACACACACACACACACATATACAGAATTGCAAACAGTACTCAAACTTTGGTCTAGACCTGGTTCTGGAATGGTCATATGCACAGCTCCTACATTAGATAGTAGAATTAGAGAGTCCTTTAGTGTGTCAGTCCTCGTGCCATTAGTACACCATTGATTATGCTTGATACTCAGGCAGTGTATTAATGAATTACATATGTTGCAGTATAGCACTTTCATACATATAGTTTAATTGCATAATGATACTAATCCTAGGTGTTACTATAACTTTGCAGAAAACAGGACTCAAATGATGGAGCTAAGAACACCCAGTCAGGTCTGCTTTTAAGAAAGAAAATATACACAGTATATTGAAATACATAAGTTTAGGTTTCTGATGAGGTCTCATGCTTGGGCTTGTTTTCTCTAATGCCCCATGCTGCTGTTTACTGCCACTGTTGGAAATTCCTGTGCTATACTGTCCCACTGCTTCTGGAGTTTGTAGGGGCAGGGATCAGATGTTTCCTCTCCTGACAATCACTTGTCTCCACACAACTGAAAAATTTCTGTCCTTGCCAGATGGACATTGTTACAGAGTGAACTTGCCAGTCAGCCCCAAAAGCACTCCCATAGCAATGAAGGCATCCATGAAACATAGGTGCCAACCGACTGGAAACCTTAAGCACAAAATGACCCTAATGACATCTGAAAAAGATTTTATTTTGAGTGGTATATTGAGAAAACCAAAGAAGGCTCTTTCATTTTTATCTTACCAACCCACCCATAGAATTCCCTATAATATAAATCAATAGGTAATGAGAAATTGACAATTGAATGGATACTTAGGGTGACTAATCTACACTGAGAAAGTTGTGGATAGGAGCAAAAGATAGAATGGCAGTCATTTGTAGAAGAAAGTGTAGAATCAATGAATGATGCTGGGAGCTTGCGGTGTAGCCTCAGATAAATTGGCTAGCCTTTCTGTGCTTCCATTTTCCTGTTTGTGTTTTCCTTGTACCTCCTTATCTAGGTATTGTAGAAATAATCAATTAAATTGTTTAACCAGTATTTATATTATCTTTAATTGGTCAGCAGTGTTAATCCTTAACCCGCAATTATAAATGAATACACACAGACACCAAGTTGATTTTAACAAGCTTAGGGCTGAATTGAACAATCTTGGCCCACCTAAGCTAGCTCTTAATTCTATTACCCAAATATGACCCCATATACATATACGTCCCCTTGGACTACCATTCTCCATGATATTCCTGGCCATGTGGAATGAGGTTCTTTTTTCTACCCCATGGTGTGTGTCCTTCTTCTTCCTGATCCTGGCTGGAAGGAATTAATCCTCTGTCTAAAGTGCAGGCTTCCTGTTCTAATCTCAGGAAGTCCCACCTTTCTCTGTCTTTGCCCAATATCAGGCCTCAGCATTTTATTTAACCAGTCAGTGTTAGTAACAGACAGCAAGCAGGACCAATTAATTAACATCTAGAATGCTTAACACTACACCATCAAGGGATAGGATGGTAGTTGTCCCATCCTGATAATACATGGGCATAAGTCTCAAGACACTATAAAAGGATACTCTGATGCCATAGAAACAAAGACAGATTGTCTCTCAAGTCACATTCAAGGAGACTGCCTAACCCTGCTTCCTGCTAATGCCAGAACTACTTTCTCTCTTGTTTCTATCTGGCAAGATTACTAGCCATTTTACTGAGCAAGATCTAACTGGTTATTATTTCAGGATGCAGGGAGCTGAAGCACCATGATTCTTATACAAGGGAACAGGGACACCCCATGAAATACCCAGACCCATGCCAAGCAAAGCCCAAACACTGTTCCTTAACTCATAAGGTGCAGCTTCCAGTAACACCCTTAGCATCATGGGCCTTGAGCTCACCACCAACTTCCCTTCTCTGAGCCTTTCTCTCACCCTGCCAACAAATTCTTTAGAGAGAATCACCATTGGCAGCAAGGCCTTCATACCTTCAGAGGTCTTCATTTTCCTCTTATCTCCACAGTGCAGACAAAAATTAAAATCCCCAGTTTTTGATAGGAATTTTCAATATTGAGGAGGAAGTGCTCTAGTAGGTAGGTTAGAAGTTTTAGAAAAGATTATATTGGTTCAACTGTTCCATTTGTCAAACATTTTGTATCAGTGTCTTTGTCTGACTTTCATTTTTACTTTTTAATGTAAGCAGAAGATCAGCACAATCTCTGTGTTCTGAAGAAGGATTGCCAAACCGTGACTTTTCCTTTCCATTTATCAGGGACCTAATGAGCTCCCGGAACAGCACTATGCCAGACATGAGTACTATCACACTTACTTCCCAGGCCACCTGATTCAGCAGGCGCTGCTTTCCTTTTTTCATACAAACAAGAAAACCAAGTTTTCTCTAGGTGGCAAAATCTATACCATAAATCAGTAGGAAATTTAAGATTCAAACAAGTCACTTTTATCATAGAGTCCATTTTTAACAACAAAAATCTATGCAGTACAGTATTCCCAATTACTTGGCCAAATAGAACTTGCAAATTCCAGGAAGTTTCTGTGGAAATTCTGTTTTCTAAGAAGACTAGTAATTTGCCTTTCTGGCTCCATTAAGCAGAACTTGCATTTATTCAAGAGGAAACTTGATACATCTGACATTCAGCATTACCACCTGTGTTGTATGAAATAATTGGTTGGGGATTAAGACTGTATTTTGCCTAGAAAAGTTACTTCACATGTTAAAGAATTCCTAAGTAGTTGCCTGAAACCCCTTTAAAGTTGTTCTCTAACTTCGCTGAGAAAAATTATTCCAGCTTTTATTTTTTCTAATCCAGTTCTGTTTGGAAATGAGAGGTGGTGGCAAGGGTAGGATTATGAGACACAATCTTAGTTCAGCTTGTTATTGAAATTTATTCTAAAAGGCTGATCCATTCGATAATAGGCAGGTTAGGTGATCAGTTTTCTTTTCCTAAAGTCTTTATTCAACTCATCAAATTCAATAGACACGTTAGCAGTTTAAAAGTCATAACTGGGTGCTACACTCTGTGTTCAGTGTTAGGGACAGAGAAAGAAGCGACTTCATTCATGTCCTCATGGTGTCCATGACAGAATTGCTCAGTAGTAGAGACTTACAAGAGATGTATACATTCTCCGATTGCCTGGAATTTCTTACTCAAACTGGATTCTGACAAACTTGGGTTGTAATCTCTTTGCATCTGTGTTACCCTCTGTTTCTATCACTTCTCTTATCTCTGTATCTCTCTCTCTCACACACACACACACACACACACATACACACACACACACATGCAGAGGGAGATGGGCAGAGCAAATGGAAAAAGCCATGTGTCCCTTTCAACTTAGAATAAGGTTGACAGCCTCCTGAAGGATGAGCTAAGTTGAGGGTTGAAGAAAGAGGCTAGAATAATCTTTATGCAGAAAAGCCAGCTTGGGAAGATGAACACTCAAAGTCCTGCCAGGGGCCATGCGTCAGCTCTCTTGACAACAGGTAGAAATTCAAGAGTGTAGCTAGAACGAAGCCATCATCCTAAAGTAGTTCATGGACTCAGCTCCCCTCCAGGCATAGGGACTTGTGAAGGGTCTGGAATGCAAAGCTCTACAGATAACTCTCCATCCTAGCAGAAGGAGGCTGGTCCCCTTCTGCGCCTATCAAGCTTTGAAGTCCCAGGACAAGGAAGGAAATAGGAAGTGGTGAAATGGAGGCTGTCGGATATGTTCTGAATAAATAAAATGAATTTTAAATCATATAAAAGGATTTTGGCAATGTATTACTTCTTTTTATATTAGTAAGTTCATTTATGTATTCATTTTATATCCTGATGGTAGCCCCTTCCTTCCCTCTCCTCCTCAGTGTCCCACCCTCTCACCCTTTTCCCCCATGCCCCTTTCCCTTCTCCTCAGAAAAGAGGAGCCTGCCCCCAGCCTTCCATACCATCCCACCCCAGTACTTCTTGAATGTGAACTACAGTAAGTGTTCTATATATAAGACTCCCTTGTATATAACTATTTAAGAGTGTAGTGTTGAGAGAGGGAGCCTGGGAAGGGAGAGAGAGGAGAGGGAGGGAGAGAGAGTGCACAGTCACATATTTGTTAGAGATTTTTCTAGTCTAAATTATTCATTATTATATATAGTGATTCAAAGACACCTTCATATCTGTGTAAAAGTACATCAGTGGTGGTATCAGAATGAGCCTTTGTTCACTTGTTTAAAACTGCCTGATCAACAGCTGGTACTTTTACAAGTCAATATTGCTTGGAATAATGAAAATAGAGTACAGCGTGTCAGATACTCAGAATGGCAGTGTGTAGGAACAGCAGTGGATTCCTCATTTCCCAAATGAGGAAACAGTGTCTCTAAGCAGATGGGAGATTTTCCTACCCTCTCAGAGTCAGGACTCCAGAAACTCCGCCTCCGGGGTACAGCTTTGAAATTCTAGTTTCTCTTTCCACACTGTAAATAACCAGCAGCTTTTCATAGAGATTAACTTGCCCCAGTTTGTCTCCAGTAGCTTAAACCTGACTGTGCAAGCTTATTCCAGGCAGAGGAGACCTTATAAGTAAGTAGTTACCATCTAAAAAGCATTCATTACTCTGTGCAGGGAGTGGGACCTTAAATGGCAGGTGTTCTTTTGCTATTCACAGGAAAATGAAAATTAGAAGCAGCCTTGAGGTGAAGACCCATCCAGTGGCTTTGGTACCCTTGCAGTTAGTATTGGATGTGGCTAAAGAACCAACCATTGAGGGATTAATGAAAGAAAGACGTTCCCCAAGCACAAATGCAAGCATTTATAGGTGCTCGCAGTGCCACACCTGTGGTGCAGTGATCTGAGACTGTGCTTAGAAGTGACATAAACTGTTAGTGCTACATCCTTTCCATGCATCATTCCTAGGTACTGATGGCAATGGCAGGCATGTCTAAGTAAATAATTGCGTGACCCCAGTAGAATGCACACCACTGACATTTATCCCAGCCCCATGAGGAGAGGCATTAAAGCTCCAATCCCTTAGCTTATCTACTACCACCAAGAACTCTTAGGTCTGCCTGTGTAAAACCCTTAGGCACATCACAGGGGGGCTCTTCAAAGCAGCTTCTGTGTAGTACTGGAATGGATGACTCAGCAGGAAAGCAGTCACTGTTGCTTGTATGTATGTACAGAAGCCCGTATACATGTCAGTGGATTTGCCCATTGCTCTCTGAGCTGTGTCCATAGTCATAAAGAATAAACAAGAAAAGGATGCTACCATCACCATCAGTGCCACTAAGGACTGGATTTGCATTCGTCCTGATGGGACCTACCATGGGGATAACCTCGAAATGTACAGGTGACTAAGCTGAGTCTTAGTAATTTCCTGAGGCCTTGTTATTAATTAGTAAATGGTATGATAAATCCCAAACTGTAGGCCTCCTCACCTACAGTTCTCTCTAGTCTGCTCTATTTCCTCGTAGTACCACACCTGTGGTGCAGTGATCTGATACTGTGCTTAGAAGTGACATAAACTGTTAGTGAGAAGCTAAGATGTTGAAATCATCTACATGTGGTCGTAGCTGAGTTGTACGAAATCAAGACTGAAGGGATGTGCTGTCCCCACCTCGCTTGGGAGGTGCTCATGCCTTAACCCGAAGTTCTTTCCTTCTCTCAGAAGCACATCACCTAAGTCAAGGATGCAAGCCTCTGGGCATCTTTAAACACTGGTATGCTAAGCAGAATATGCTTACTTTGTACTCTGGGTTTTCTTATTCACCCTTGACAAACTGCAAAGGAAATTGGAGTGTGGCAGAACTCACTGTATAATGTATGCTGTTCACACCCTATCACCCCACCGGAGTGTCCTTCAATGTTGAGATAATCCTGACAGATGAGGCCACTAAAACAACAGAAAACAGCAGTAGCATTAGAATTGGACATCGTCGTTCTGAGCTCCAAATACGTATGCATTTGTAGGAGAATCTTGTGGGTCATTTAATGTTCACCATGAAGGGACCAAGAATCCCAAAGTGTGGCCACCTTTGGCTTATTCCTTTTTGACCTGGTAAATATACTTCATAAGGTAGGGAGATGCTAAATCAGAGTGTTTTAGAAATGGACACAAGTTTCCACTCTACTTGATACTCAAAGACCTTATGATATTTTCAAGTAATGAACAAGAAGAGGTTATGAATTACACATAAAAACAGGAATGGCAGTCATTACCAACAGCCAGCTGTTCTGATCTATGAGCTCTCTGAAAATTTTCCCAACAGATCTTGAGATAGGCATCATCATTATTGCCATTTTGCTTATAAGAAAATTGAATCAAGAAAGGTTAATAACTTTACCAATGATGTGTAGCTCGTACACAGCTGGGCTAAGATATTTATACCATCTACATATTCCAAATCTTAAACTTTCCAATATTATCAAGCATCATGTGAAAATAGAAAAAAAAATCTAAACTGCCAAATGAGTGGTTACAATTAGAAACAATCAGATTTATTACTTTATTAAATGCTTAGAGAATTTTAATGTGACATATACACTAAGCACATTTTCTATAGGACATATTTTCTTTCTGTAAAAACTGAGTTTAGTAAAATTCTGTGCATTACTTCCATTCAGTCAATCAGTAAAGTCCTATTCAGTCCATTCATTTGACTGTAGCAGCATGCTGAGAAGGGCTCACTTTGAACCTGAAACTCTCACAGTTCCTGTATCTGCTCTAGAAGCAATTTTTCCCTCCCAGTGAGCACCATTGACTGAGGCTGCTTCTGCTGATCCCTTTAGCTACTTCATTTGGAACCCAATAAGTTTGCCCATTTAATTTTTTTTAAGTTGGCATGCAAAATAACAGGTTTCATTATGGCACTTCCATACATGGTTATTATTGGGTTTTTGTGTATGGCTTCTTCTTCTTCTTGCTTGTCCCTCACCATCTGGTCCCCTTCTTCCCTCTCTACAGTCTTTCTTTTGCCTTCATGTACAGTTGGATTTAAAAGTCTTAAGAATATAGAGGTAAAAAACACAAAGGTATCTGGGCTTCTCATGCATAGAGGACAGAGGGTTCACTGAATCCATAGTTTCCTGACACCTCTCTGAACACTCACTTAGGATGTAGTTTTCAGTGCTCCCATATGAGTTACAAAGGCATAAGAAGTATGAAATGATTTATGATTTCAGCATTCACTGACTGCCTTTTGCAAGCTAGGCAGTACAGAGCAAAGTGTTACCTTCTTATTGCAGGGCTTCACCTTAATCTTATCATGATTAACATCCTTGTAATGTCACATTCTGGAAGCAAATACGTTCAGGTTCTGTCTCGTTCCAAGCTAGATGGTGTAAAGATTAGCACTCAAAAAAAAAAAAAAATCTTAGTCGAATGGTCTCATGAGGTTTGAAATCAAGAGTGTTAGCAATTTGGCTGAAAAATAACCCAAAGGGAAGAACAGGGACAGGAGGGAAACATTGAAGGAGGAAACTGGGTTGATAAGGAGTGGGTGTATTAATTGTTTGTTGAATGGATTCTGAATACTTTGATAAGATGTAACGATTGGCATCACACTGTCTGTATAGATGTTTATTTCTAAAGCATTTCTAACCATAAGCTTGGTTTACCTCCATGAATTTGTAAACATGCAACTTCCCCCACCTGGGCCCCCACCCCATTTGTATCTGCGAACCTGTTGTTTGTATATTGGCTAAATTATGTGAACCTCTGTTTTCACTTTCAAAAGGTAAAAGATAAGTACCTATGAATACAAGTTTTGTGACTGAGATGAGTGTTAAAATGCTAAGCCTGGAATAGGAGAGATGTTAGATACAGAAAAGGCAGTGTAAGTTATAAGCTACAGAGAACTTAAACACTGTACAATACTACATGAAGGAGGGCAAGCAATGTAAGAACACAGCAGAAAGTATTCAGGGTATCTAATGAGCCATACAACAATGCAAATGAACTTTATTATTAAGGCAAATGTCCTGTCATAATGCACGCTGTAGTAGCACCATCCTAATGAGAGCCAATGAGCAAGTCCATTGATGTTCTTAATTGTGTGTAGGCTAAGCGTGAGAACTGTTTCCAGCACATGGCAAAACTGAGATGAAGAGAACAGACATTGCCTAGAGAGCAATAAAGACTGGAAGTGGCCATAATTTAACAACAACAACAACAAAAAAAAAAAAAATAGTGTGCACCTTGAGTGCTTGCTTTTGGAAAAGGAGATAGGCATATGCTACTTTCCTTCTCTTGCAAAATAATATTGAGAATTGACAATTTCTTTACTTGCAGGTATTTGATAACCAAGTTTATCTAATGTTTCTGCTCATTCCTCATTCATGAATAGTCATTCAGAAAAGGTGCTATGCACCTCTTATTAGCTCCCTTCTGGACCTACAGATTCCACGTCGTAAAAAGGGAATTCCTGCAATGGGACACGGGCTCATCCTAAGGGCCTCAGCGTAATGGAAACCAGTACCCACAGAAATAATTGCAAAATGGTACAATAGAGGCAATAACATAGCTCACTGAACAGATAGGGTGAGGCTCTGATTGTCAGATGCTGTGGGAAGACACTTGGTAGAATTTTGCTCTTTCAAGCGGGACATGGTGGCACAGGCCTTTAGTCCCAGCACTCGAGAGGCAGAAGCAGGCAGATCTCTGTGAGTTCAAAACCAGCCTGGTCCACATAGTGAGTCCAGGACAGCCAGGGCTGTTACACAGAGAAACCCTGTCTCGAAAGCAACAACCAAAACAATTTTTGGGCTCTTTCATCTTTCAAGTCTTCACGGTTGTGAAGCATAGAGTCTAATGTTTTTATGAAACCAAGTGACAACCAGGGTTGATCTTAATCTTCAGAGAGTAGTCATATGACATTGGTCTGAGGAAGCTGGAAGTTTCCACTCTTTCCCAAATCAGATCAATGCTTTTTCTACAATGTGGAAACACATGACTATAATTCTAGCACTCAGAAGACAGAGGCAGGAGGAACACAAGTTCAAAACAGATTGTGCTACGTATACACAATGAGTCCCATGGCAGCCTGAATTATATATCAAGACCTATTTTTAAAACATAAAAACAAAGTTCTAGTGGGGGCTGTATGGTTGTTATGTAAAGCATTGACCAGAACCTCTAATTGTGGTGCCATACTGATTCATCCCATAATGTGCACACATGCAGTAAGATGCTTACATCGTGAAGAGCAGCAGCACAGGCCTCAAGAAGACATGGTTCTCGTTAAACAAGTATAAATATAAAATGCTATTACAGAAAGTCATATTTACAGATTTGGTAGAAAGTAGCTAGCCATCCATGTCATACTGTTAAAAAGGAGAACGTCACCTTAGCACAATACATAGATGCAGTGCATGTGTGTGTGATCATGTGTTCACACGCATACCACAAGCATTCCCAGTGTACACCTCCCTCCCCTGATGAGCTTTGGGGAAGGGCATCTGTGAGGAAGAAGGCCGAGGCCTTTCTGTCTCCCTTCTGTGTTTATATAGTTGAGATTTTTTTTATAGCATCTGTAGGCTTTGTTTTGTCACATAGAAAAGAGATGCCCACAAAGCACAGCATGCATTGGGTGTAGTGTGGCCCTTTGTAAATGTTAGTTGATCCTTCTATGTAGCGAGTCAGTACAGCTTGCTCAAGATGGTATAAATGTGCAGACAGTATCACACGAATGCTCATAAGTGTTTTCTCTTGGAATGAAATGGACTGTTTTAGAGTAAGTCAATAGGTTTTAGATGAACTGTGTGATTAAGTCTATATTTGGTTTATTTAACCGTTTAAGGATGAATTATTATCATCAGGAAGTTTGCCAAATCTTCATAATTCCAGCCTGTATTCACCACCGGAAATTTCTAACCAATTATTATGGGTCTGTTTAGTCTTCAGAACTCAAACTTTTGTGTTTTACAGTGAAAACTTAATATTCTGTTAGCTATTGGCAAGCCCCATAGGGAAAGCCACCACACAATTATCAATACATGCCACATGATCTGAAATTCAAGTTGGCTTCATGGAACTTTTTAATTATAACGAACTTGAAACACAAGGCTGGAGAGATGGCCCAGCACTTAAGAGGATTTGCTGCATTCCCAGGAAACTCAAGTGTGTACTCGTACATAGCCACACACGCACACACACATAAATAAAAACGAAACGAATCCTTTAAAAATAATTTAAAACACTATCTGGGTAAATCAACTTTTATTGCATTAATTTAGTTATCTTTGTTTTTATGAAAAGTTGTCAATACTTTGAACTGAAAATCAAATTATTTTTAAATGTGCAGATGAATGACTGGAGTGGTGGCACACAGAGTTAATGCCAGCACTCAGGAGGCAAGGGCCAGCCTGATCTACATAACAAGTTCCAATTAGCCAGGGATACATAAAGTCTCTCTCTCTCTCTCTCTCTCTCTCTCTCTCTCTCTCTCTCTCTGTGTGTGTGTGTGTGTCTCTCTCTCTTTAACACACACTTGAGTAGAAATGAAACTGGAAAAAAACTGATTGAAATTAATAGTTTGTGTTCATTTCAATTTCCTGGTTATGCCAACATGCTATAGTTTTGAGAATCAGGGAAAACTGAGTAGGGGTATATGGAGCCTTAAACTTCTTACAAGTTGACATGTCATGGCTCTGTGTTCCTGGGGTGATTTTTTGGAAACTAACCCATCTCTCCTTTTCTTCCTGTGAATTGGTCAGTAAGAAGCATTAGTTGGCAGACCTAATGTTATGATGTTGAGCATCTCCCTGGTACTTGGCAGAGGAGCTAACAGCAGTGTTGGATCAGTAGGCTTTTCTCTGCAGCATGTCTAACTCTCAGAGGGCACGGAACCAAACTTGCCTTTTTTTCCTCCATTCCCAGATTACGCTCGATTTGAGGCCAAAATCCATGACCTACGAGAGCAGATGATGAACCACAGCATGAGCTCCGGGTCCGGGTCCCTTCGAACCAATCAGAAACGCTCCCTGTATGTCAGGTAGGCATTGGAACATTCCGCACTCAGATGTACTGGTCCTGAACTATTGGTCCTGAGCTATTGTCTGGGGGGGGGGCACAATTGCCATGCTTGCGTTCCCTTAGCCCATGTTTGTCAGTGTACTTCTCCCCAAAGGCCTTGAATTTAACCATTTTGAAGTAATTTTTGAAATGTTATCAGGTTAAAACACTTCTGGTTTCATCTTTTCTCTTGCAATTAAAGGTGGGGGGTTCTGTCTATGTAGCTCAAGTTGACAAATTGTAGAACTTTCTTGTTGCTGGAAACACAAGTACATACCACACCCCACTCTCAAGTTGTTCCTTGATAATATTTTAAAAAATGTTAAAGAGTAACATAGGTTGCATTTATGGCAAAGCTTGAATGCAAAGACTGATGCTCAGGACATTTGATTGCAGTCAGTCTTGAAAGAAAATATTCCTTATTATTTTCTGACCCTTCAGAGGTTGAGTGTTTTAGCTTTTGTGTATTTATTAGAATTTTCTATTAAAGAGTTATGTGTATTGCTTTTTTTTTCTGAAAGTTTTGATGGAAATACTTTCTTCAGTAGAATCTCAATACCAGTTATTTCTTGGGCCATAATAGTTCATTGTTTCCTGCCTGACTGAAACTCATCAATTAGTCTGGTGTGGTGACTCACTCCTGTAATCTCAGTACTTTGGAAATGGAGGCAAGGAGACCACCACAAATTTAAGACCAACCTGGGAATATAGTAAGTTCCAGGCTGGCCTTGGCTACAGAATGGGTGAATTCAAAGTGTCTGTTGGCATTTTATCCATGCAGAAACCTCTTAACTGAGTTATATAAATACTCAAGTATAATGTGCTCCACTTACTAACAGTAGCACCTGTACTACATCTAAATTTCTTCTCTGTGTGTGCACACACACACATGTGTTTTGAGTGTGTGTGTGTGGGGGCGGGTGTGTGTGTGTGTGTGTGTGTGTGTGTGTGTGTGTGTGAGTATTCATGTCCTTTGACCATGTGGGTTCTGGGAACTGAACTATGATTTTTTTTTTTTTTGTAAGCTCCTTTATCCACTAAGCCATTTAGTCAACACAGGACTTATAATAGCTAAACATGGTCCCTTGTGTGGTCAGCATGAATGTATGACTATTTGAAGGAATCAGGTCCTCAGTGTTTGGATGTCCACTGACAGCTCTGGCCCAGGATCTGACTGACAGCTAAGGCCATGTCTCCACCCAAATTTTCACTTTCTTTTCCAGCAAGAATCCCATGATATATATACTAAATGATGCATTTGAGTTGGATTTGTCTGAATTCCAAATGTCTATAAAGTTAACTTTAACTTTCCTGTGTATTACACATGGCAAGAAGAAAATAGAAGACCAATTTCAGGATGTTGCAGGCTCTCAGGGGGTTTAGTTTGCTGGATGTTCAGGCCATCATAGAAGGCCAGCCTGTCTGGGGATTTTCTATGCCTTATGACTCTTGAGACTTAAAACACATGATAGATGATGTTAGGTGGGTGGGTGGGTGGATGGATGGGTGGATGGATGGATGGATGGATGGATGGATGGATGGATAGATAGATAGATAGATATGATAGATAGATAATGATGATAGATGATAGATAGGTAGATAGATAGATCTAACAGACTGATAATCTTCCATAGTTAGCCAACTGTATTTTAGATTGCTTTGAAGTATTTTTTAAGTTGTAGAAAATTAAATGAAGGGCTATGATACAAAAAAAATCAAAAGACGTATTTGAAAGTATTGTAGATTAGAATCAGATCTTCATATTAAGAAATGGTAAACAAAAATATAACATGAAAGAAAATTGGAAATTTCAACTGATAGATTAAAAAAGAATAGACTTTCAAATGAGACTTAAACACACTTGACTTTCCATATGAAATTCCTCAGAGAAAATCCCTCTAATATTAAAATCTAGTATTTAGTCTTCCAAAATTCCATTCTGTAGTACCTACAGAGCTGACTTTAGCATCTAAATGAGTCTAAGAGACAGAGTGGTAGAAGAAATAAAGGCCACACAGAATAAGAGCTGAGAACAAGAGCTCTCAAGAGCACCTGGCCTTGTTCTTGCACAGTATGGTAAAATAGGCCAAAAAAGGAAGTAAGGATGTGAAATGGACTAGCAAAACCCAACAGACTCTTTACCAAAAATGGAACAAGTTGCCGTATCTGGAGCATGCCAACAGGAACTGTACCAAATTTGTCTATGTTTATTTTAGAACATCAACTACTCACACTCTCAAAATAATGAGTAGCAGTGTTCCTTGACTGTAGAAGTATAAGAGGGCGAGTGTGTCTTTCTGTTCTGGAAATGACATCCTGAAGTATTATTTTTCTCATCTTGCTTACCTTAGTCTGAAGGCTGGAAGGAACCTTAGCTCTTGTCAGGCCTGCTCTGAGGACCAAGAAGAAAACAGATGTGCCCGGGATCCTACATCACAACTCTCCCACTAGTCCTACATTTCACCCCACCTTGTTCCATCTCCCTCCATCGTGGTTCGTGGGTTCCAGCTGTTGAATATATTTTAGCTGTGGCTGCAAGTCTGTAGTTCCAGCTGTTGAATGTAT
>CAJQZJ010013817.1:198139-209490 GCA_907164525.1 Lophiomys imhausi | reverse complement strand
AATAATTTATTTTTTATTTCTTCAAGTTACATCTCAATCACAATCCGCTCCCTACTCCCCCCTCCAGTCCTACCCTTCCACCCTCCTCCCACTCAACCCCCTATCCTCTACCCTTTTTTATTTTTTTTAGTTTAAGGTATTTCTTTTCCCCCCCAGCAGCTCTCCCTTTCAGTCCAAAAAATGATTCTTTCTCTTATAACTATAAATACAATACAAAACAACAGAAATAAATAGGCCACAATTATGAGAGTTATATGGCTTAGCATACATTCCCAATGTCCAGTCCATATGTATTTGGCACCTGACTTTAACATTTTACTATCTAACCATCTCCATGAGTTTAAAGTTCTATATCTAACTCAGCTTTCATACTAACTTGCCTTACAATTTTAAAAATATTTTCTTAGATCCAGAACACCCTTTTGATCCCTAAACAACTCAAAAATTTAACTATGAGACTCTAGCTATCTATTCTTCAAACACCTCAGAGACCTGAGAGGGATAAATATATCAGATTATATAGAGATAAATATATCTGATTATATAGGAAGTGCAGGGCCTGCAGCTTCCAAGACTAAGAGATGACATACCAGTGGCTGCCTGGACAGTTCCCATTTTCTCTCCATACATTACAGCATCAATCGTCAGCCGTTTGGCCCCATTTCTCTAACAGACATTGATTGTAGAGCAGGAATTATGAAGGACTTACCTACTCTGTCTTGGCAGAGCTAGGCTGTCAACTTACCTGCTTCCAGGTTTTGTCCTTTTTGTACAGCAGTCTGTCTACAGTTGACGCAAGGGGTTTTCTTGCCAAGAGAAAGGCTTACCACCAATTCAACCATCTCCCACTAGAGAGTCTTCGATGCTCATCTTCTACTTGGAGTAGAATAGGGGTACTGTCAGGAGCTGAGATGTCTCGATGTCAAAAAATCTTAAGTTAAGAAAACATCTTTGAATGCCATATTCTGCAAATCTCTTGAGGTTTTTGAAGATGCCCTATCTATCTCTTATATTAGGTAAGCAAATGTTGCTTGTCTCTTAGCAACTTGATTTCTGAGTAGCTTAGAAAATAACTGTGATAGATTGTCATAGTAACTAACAAAATGACACGCTTGCATAACTATTAATTTCCATTTCTTAATTATCCTAAACAGTTTATGACAGTTGGTAACCAGAGGCCAAAACTTTACATTTCATTTTTAAGCGTTACTAGGTACAATACCTTTAAGAAGCATTACCCTTAATTTTGTATCAATATACAAAGATCGATACCTGTGTAGCACAATACAATCTTAATTTTGCATCAGTATACAAGGGTCAATACCATTGTGGCCAAATATAATCTTAATTTTGTATCAATATACAAAGATCAATACTGATGTAGTCCAATACAATCTTAATTTTGCATTGATATACAATGATCAATACCAATTTAGCCAAATATAATATTAATTTTGTATCAATATACAAAGGTATAAGGCCATATTCAACAATCTGTCCTTTTTTCTTGATCTTTCCTATACTATGTCTATGTCCCATTTTTTCTCAAGTCTATTCACTCCTACATAGGAGAGAAAGAAGGATACAGAAAAGAAAAAGAGAGAAGTCCCTGGGTCTAACCTCCAAAACCCATTTCACAAGACCATTTAACAGCTTGTAGTCTCTGCCCCTAAACAACAAAATTTTCTGTTATCCATCAAATAACCAAAGGGGGGGAAACACCCTCCCCACCTTCTGGGGATGGGATGTTGTTCTCTTAAAATGACTTCCTGCTGATTTGGGATGTAGTAAACCTGTTTGGGGCCCAAATAAGAATGGAAAAATGGTTAAAAATGTTAATAGTATCATTTGATGTTCAGTCCTTTTGTGCTCAGCTATTTAGATGTCCTAAGAAGTTCATAGACAGAAGCTGATCTTCAGGGCTTTACTGAAGTTTTCGCTGGAGCAGTCTGTGGAGCTGAAGGATCTTAGTGATTTTGAGTTGTTGTGGTTGAAGACTTTAGAGGAAACAGCTATTGAGGAAGTCTGCAAGGCTGGATCGTCTGGGCCACTTGTCTTCTTTGAGATCTGTTTTCTGCTGAGGTTTCCCTTGTCCAGTTGTCCCTGGATTCCTTGAATGGATGCTTTAAATCTCCTGAAAGATAAGAACAGAGCCCTGCCCTAATCCTAACTCTGGGACAATTACCTTTTTTTTGTGGGGGAGGGGGTCAGGTAATATTTTTCCTGGAGCAAATTTGGTTTTTTGACAATATATAAAGTATTAACTTTCAATCTGGATTAAAGAAGAAATTATTTTGATATTTTGGAGCTAAACAAACCTTTAGTGTATATATTTTGTGATCTCAAAGGACAATTTGTTTGAATTTCAGCATGCCTTTTGTAAGTAGCTTTTAAACTTAAATCCTTCCAAATCCTATGTGCCTGTCTCTGCATTCTAAATTTTGGGATCAAAGACATGTGGTTTCCAACTGATGGGATTAAAGATGTGCTCCACCACCCCTGGATTGAAGTTTTTCTCTATTTAGAGCTTGTTTTGTATCAGGCTGACCTTGAGCTCTGAGATCTGCCTGCTTCTGTCTCTAGTGTGTTGGGATTAAGGGTGTATTCTTCTTGAATGATGGGATTAAGGGTATGTACCATCACCACCCTGTTCCTTGTAACTCTAGACTTTATAAAGACAACTTACTCTATAGTGATCTTCCTGTCTCTGCTGGAGGTAAAGGCATGGGCTAACACCACGCCTTTCATGTATTTTACCTCAGCTCTAAGTTTTTTCAACTCTTGAAGGTTTGTAACCACAGCAATTCTTATAAAGGAAAACATTTAATTGGGTCTGGCTTACAGTTCAGAAGTTTGGTCCATTGTTGTCATGATGGGAAGCATGGCGGCACACAGGCGGACATGGTGCTGGAGAAGGAGCCAAAGCTCCTCATCTGCATTGGCAGGCAGCAGGAAGAAACAGTGGCACTGGAAGAAACAGTGGCACTGGGCCTGGCTTTAGTTTCTAGAACCCCAAAACCCAACCACTTGTGACACACTTCCACCAATAAGGCCACAGCTCCTAATACTGCCACTCCCTGGAGAACAAACATTCAAATCTATGAGCTTATGGGAGCCATTCCTTTTCAAGCCACCACCACCAGGTTCACACTACTTGGCATGAATTATCTCTATGGACTAAGCCGTAAAGCCAATCAGAGAGCAGTTGGTTATCCCTGTAACAGTACTGCCTGCCACTGTGACAGTACTCTACAACAGACCTAGCTGTGAATCATACATAAATATCAGGGAGGACATTTGTCATGTAATCCTGTTATTTGAATTATACTTGATACACCTTAAATGAGTTTTTAAAATGCTCTCTCTGTCTGTGTGTGCGTGCACGAGTGCACATGTGGGGGGAGGTGTATGTGTGTATACACATGTGGCATGGAGTCCCTAGTATTCAAAGGAGGTCAAAGAACTACTTGCTGTTGTTGGTTCCCTCCTTTCATGTGTGTCCCAGGAATCAAATTCAGTTGGTCAGGCTCCACAGCAAATATTTGTAATTGCTAAGCCATCTCATTGGTCCACTGAATGAGATTTTATAGTGAAATGAACATAGTGATTAAACAGAACATAGCTGGGCTGCCTTTTCTGACCTTGGTGGGAGAAGATGCGCCTAGTTCTTCTGAGACTTGATGTACCAGGATGGGTTGGTACCAATGGGGGGGGGGGGCTTCTCCTTCTCTGAGGATAAGGGAGGAATGAGGGGGTAAGGGTGGGGATGGGTCGAGAGGAGGGAGGGGGATTTTAATCAGGTTGTAAGGTGAATAAAATACACAAATAAGTGCTCACAAATGCTATAGTAATAAAATACAGCTAAGAATTTGCCTGCTGTATACCAGATAGATTCTGAAGTACTTCGGTTGGTTTATTTTACTCACTGTTTGCAGAAAATGAAGTGGGGGCTGCGATTAGACCTACTGCAGAGAAGAAAAAAGTGAGGTCAGATACGAGCTGAGTTTAGAACCTTCACATGTTGCTCTGTGTTCCTATTTACTATGCCATATGGCTCTAATGAACAGCTTTCACATGTTTATTTTTATTTAATATGGCATGTCTACAAATGGGTGTTATTTTCCACACTGTTACTGATGAAGAAATGGGTAGTTTAGAACACCAAGTTCTTTCTTCTTTTCTCCAAGTGGTCAAGTGCTTGACTGAGTCAAGCCTCTCTTCAAGTTTATGAATTCACTACCAGTGCATGCACTTCTCTAATGTATGCCTTGTAATTTGCTTATTGTCATGTCACATACTACATGAATTTAGGAACTTTCATTTTTTGGTTTGTTTGAATTTTTTTTTCTTTGAGACAGGTTCTCACTGTGTAGCCTAGACTACACCCAAATTCTCAATCCTATGGATCCAGTGTCCTCAGTACAAGGAGCAAATTATAGATGTTTGTCACCAGGCCCAGCTCGTAGTACATGGGTTTATATTATTATTATTATTATTATTATTATTATTATTATTATTACTATTACTGTTATTATACTTGTATGGGTGTTCTACCTACAATTAATGTCAGTGTACCATGTGCATGACTGGTGCCCAGGGAGGTCAGAAGAGGGCATTGGATCCCTTGGAGCTGGAGACACAGATAGTTGTGAGTCACTGGGGATCAAACCCAGGTCTACTGGAAGAGCAGCTTAACCACTAAACCATCTGTCCAGCCCCTAGTGCATACGTTTTTAATTTTTGTTTATTAGTAATCTTTGACAATTTCATGCATACATAATGCATTTTTCTGAATTACAGGCACCATTAACCTCTTTTATCTCCCTCTCCCACTGATCCCCATCTTGTTGAGTAGCTCATGAGTTTTAAAAGAACTACTCGTGCATCACTAAAGATTGAATGGGCTGTGGAGCACTACACAGTTGCTTCTCATGTACTCTCATTTGTGAACTTGTGATCAAATTCTTCATTCCCACATATTCCCAGTACAAGTGAGACAAGGCTCCTGGACCTCCTTTGCCATCCAGAATCTGAAGTCAGGATATATATCTCACAATAAAAGGATGCAGTTAACGTGCCTTTCACACATAGTTTCTTCTTGTGTGGCAGGACGTGCAGCCTGACTTCTGTACTTACCTCGTGATTACTGAAAATGAACTATGGAAAATGAAAAAGCAAGACAGTGCAAGCACAGGAAGAACGGGGCCCTGGGTAATGCAGCTCACATGCCTGTGGAAGCACTGCATTGTGTGTTCTCTTCAGCATGCAGTAGAGCAGGTGCCAATGGCAAAAAACCAAGACTGGGAACATTTTCAAAGATTCAAGCTTTGCCGTTTGCCTGAGAGAGTGCTTTATATGCATCATCCACATGCCTATTTATGATTTGTAGCAATACTATCACCAGCGCTTAATCCTTGAAAGTCCTTAAATCTCCACCTTCTCGGAGCTTTCAACAGCACTTTGAGTCATCTGCCTCCACTGAGGCAAAGCTTCCAAACTTTAGTAGGTATCATTAGCTCACAACTGCGGTACGCATCAGTCTTTCCATTCTCTTCCTCCTCCCTCACAGCTATCACCACCTGTCTTCAGCCCTACATTTTAAAGAAACTGTCTCAGAGGACCCTGAGAGTCATTTGTGCCAGTTAGGTGTTCTGGGTTTTGGCCTGACTTCTCCTCAGTACAGTCGTAAGTATAGATTTCTCCAACATGCAGCATTAGAGTTAGTATCAGGCACCTGGCATGGGATCAGCAACTCCATCAAGTAAGAAACCTAAAAATAATAGACCAATAACAACGCATACTTTAATTGAGTCTTTTTATTAATGCTACCATTTGAAAGAAGAAAAGGTGCTTTTGATGCAGAGAGAGAAAAATAAATATTATTTGAACAGCAGGAAAAGTCCTCAATTTTATGTTTATATTTTAAAAATCTTACTAGATGAATCTTCATATTTTTTCCTAGAAAATTTTTATTCTCCCTGACAGCATCTCTTGATATTGCATTAACCAATGACAAGTAATGACAGAAAATTACTTAGTTTTATATCATTTTCAAAAGTAGTAAGACATTATTTTTGAATTTAAAAAATGAAGTCCATAGATTCTTTCAAAAATACACTAGAAGGTTATAAAAAGTGACAATTTCACTATATGGAAATTTGACATCATAGGTCAGAATAACACATCTTGAACAAACTCTGTTAAAACTAGAGTTCCCCACTTCTCAGTGAAAACTTGTTTTACTTTTTGTGGTGCTGCAGGTGAAATCTGGGCCCTCACACTTGTTAGGCAAACTCTCTGCCACGGCACTGTACCCCAGCCTCAGAAGAAACTTTCTACCCCCTTTACCAGGCTTGTTAGCTTGTACTTGATACATGACTATGGTCTTTCCTGCTCAACTCTTCAGCTGAAAAGCAGATGTACAACCCTGGCACCACAGGAAACTGAGCCTCAAGTTCAGGAATATAACCTGACCTCTGGGACCAGTTATCTGGGTTGTTCCAGCCTGGATGGATTGTAAGTGAGGATCAAATGGACCAGGAAGTAGAGAGGATGCAAAACAATGGGCTGCTCCCTTTTCAGTCAAGCCATCCACAAGGCAGAAAAGCCGAAGGAGAAAGGAGCCTACAACATCTCCCCCTTTTCTTATTTGTTTTAATGCAGCTCTTCAATAACAAATGGATCTCAGCCCAGGTTTCTGATCCTAGTCATGCACTGTCAGGGTTGGCAGCACTCATCACTGTAGTATAAGTTGTATATTCATTAACAGGAACCACCAATAAATCCTGCAAAGAGGCCTCCAGCCTGAGATTTGCCTGTCATTTGTCATTTAGGGCTTTCATGGTAGGTGCTCTTCAGTCATCCCAAGAGATGGACTACTTCCTTGCTGTAATTTGTCTCAATTTGGAATGCTTCATTCAAAGGGTCAAGGGGCCAAATGTCTGCTGGGATATACCTCTGTCCCTGGTGATGACTACTCCCTCCCAGGATGCTGTACCCTCAACGATGTAATACGCATAGTCCTGGCCAGATTGCAAACAGGAGCTTCGAAATTTTCGGAGTTACTAAGGGCAGTGTCAATGAGTTAGTCCATGACCATCATGGTGACAGAGCACAGCAGTGGACAGGCCAGCAGGCCTCTGGAGCAGTGGCTGAGAGCTTGCATGTTGAAACAGCAACCACAGGGGTGGGAAGCGAGGCGGGGGAGAGACAGAGCACCGCTAGATGGAGAATCTCCATATTTTTTTATAATATCCAAAATCTTATGTTAGAACTTAGAAATTAATTCTGAATCCTTTAGCTCTAAAAGGCTGTAAGATCCCCAGGAGGCATTTGTTTTTATGATTCATCTTGGTCAACCTAGCTCTTTTGAATTTTCTTACTATTTATATTTCATTCCCCTTTTTCTGCAAATGGAAAACTGCTGTCTAGGCTTATATCAACTTGAAGGAAGCTAGAATCATCAGAGTGTAGGGAGTCTCAATTAAGAAAATGCCTCCATAAGATAGGCCTGTAGACAAATCTGTAGAGTATTTTCTTAATTCGTGATTGGTGTGGGAGGGCCTGGCCCATTATGTGGGAGGCCACCTCTAGACTGGTAGTCCTGGGTTCTGGGTTCTAGCAGAGAAAGCTATGTGAAGCAAGCCAGTAAGCAGGGTCCCTCCATGGCCTCTGCATCAGCTCCTGCCTCCAGGTTCCTGCCCTGCTTGACTTCCTGTCTTTACTTCCTTTGATGATGAACTGCAGTGTGGCAGTGTAGGCTGAATAAACTCTTTCCTCCCCAACTTGTTTTTGGTTATAGTGTTTCATTACAGCAATAGAAACCTTCACTAAGATAGAAGCCCAGACCTTTCCTCTGTAATAATTTGATACATTCCAGTGGTGGTTTTTGAAAGTTAAATGGATTTTCCATCATCAATACAATAATGATATGTGGTTAGTAAAATTAATTTATTATTATTTAGTGAGTGCCCCTCACTGAATGTAGACTTTCTCTGTACAGGTTAAAGGAAAGCTTCTTCCTACCTAACAGTGTGTTGAACAAACACTCCTTCTGATCTTTTATAGGATAATAACTATTCCTAAAAATATCTAAAATTTCTAAAAATTCTTTCCTCCTGCCCTTTCTGTTTTGAACAGTACCACCATAGTCCATACACTTCCACATCGTACTCCAACCTCCCATTTTGCAGTTAATGAAACTAAGGTTAGAGTGCTTGCATTACTGCTGGTATTCACACAGCCAAGGAAAAGAAAACAGTGATACAAACTCGGTTTTATCTGTGCTGAATTTCTACTCAGGTTTCCTTGTTCTTAGATATATCCAGTTTCATATGTGTTGGTCATGCGTTGTGCTAGTTATTGAATGAACAGCTTCCTCAAAGGTGGTCCACGGCAGATAACAACATGAAGTTATGCATTTGCACTGGCTTGAGTGAATATCATAGGATAGAGTTCTCACCCTGCCTTGACCGCACGTCCTCAGCAAAGAGTTAGTTATGAGGGTTCCTGCTGAGATGCTGTGCACAGGAGACTGGACTAGAAAACCTTTTGATTCACAGCCAGGAAGGTGCAGTAAACAGGGTGTGAATTTGAGTTTTATCAGCCCTGAAGACTGTTAATTATAAAGTTCTATGCAGGATAATATCTGTGATAAAAAGATGAATCAGATATGCACTCCTGGAACCAGCTACAGATAATTCCAAAAAAAGAAAAAGGAAAAAAAAAAAGAGTGAATTTGATAGGCTGTTATTCTGAACACAGACTCTGTCCTGAGATCTGACAGTATTATGTAAGGGATAGGAAAATTGAAAGATTTGAAAGACTAGCCACAGAGGAGCCTCTTACACAGGTTTTAAATACAAAGGGAAAGGTCTTCTTTAGCAGTGTTTCCTCCCTACAGAAAGCACACACACCTATAGAATATCAAGTCACCAAGCCACTCATTTGTCACTCCAGGACATAGAAGGATAGGTAATAAATAAATAAAGTAAAGCCTGGGGTTTGGAGCAGAAATGATATGTGGATCTAAATCCTAGACCTGTGGGAGAATCACTAGTTCATGGCCAGTTTTTAAAACAGAAAACAAAAAACAAACAAACAAACCAAAAGCCACCAAAGAACTAATAATAAAATGGAAATCAATCCTGACTGAGCCACTGACTTTTCTTTTTCTGAAATTCATTTCTTTCTTTCTGGGCCTCTACTTTGTCTACAGGATAAAAATAATAAACACGCAATTGTAGGCTTATAACAATTTTTGTAAATCACCATGTATTTTATACATATACCTAGAAATCAGTAAAGATAGGAAACTTGGTAGGCTTTTTTCTAATGTTAATGTTTCCTTAATATCAAAAATTAACAAGGCTATTATAAGAAAGAGAATTACAGTTCAATATAGTTCAAATCTCTATTTAAAACTTAATATAAGAAATCAAAGTAAAATATTAACCCAACTAATACAGGAATATTTAGAAAAATAATAATTACAAGAATAAAGTGATTGTATTACCTACCTGTCCCCCATTCTGGGATCCATTAAACCCAGAATTTGAAAGCAAATGCTCTTCCACTGAGCAACACACCCAGCCCTAAAGGCACTGTTAACAGTAGAAAACCACAGCATCAACACAACAGAGGCAGAGTCCCGTGATCTAGATATTACAGAAGACATTCAATAAGACATAAGCCCTGCCTATAATAAACTGTTCTTATTGAAAATCAACTCTCTAGAATTTATTTCACATGTTTGGCTCAAACATTTTGTCTTATCTTGAATAATAACTGACTCCCTTAATCTAAAGGGTGGATATCTCAAGCTGAGAATAGTTTGTGTGGTACTGAATGATCTTTCCCATCTTCACCCAAAATATAGCTCTTGCTATATACTTTTTAAAGCCACAGAGCCATCCATATTATACCAAGACATAAGGACTTCTTAAAATACTGGACTCTCAACAGATCAATATAGAAGTGGCACTCAGTGCTTTTAGAACTTAATCCTCTGCTCGAAGTCTCAATCAGTTTTCCACAGGGTCTCCCACATGCCTGATCAGACAGTAATTCCAAAAACACTTAAGTTCATTAGAGGACAAATGCTTGTCTTTGTTTTTCTTTTGTATTTCTTTGTTTGTGTTTTTGTTTCATTAAAGATATCTGCAGGTCCCTGCTCATGACATCGTGAACATATGTTAAGAAAAGACTCTTGTAAAAATCAGCTCTCTAGTGTTCATTTCACAGTTTGCCTCAAACATTTTGTTCATTTTAGAAAGAATTATTGATATTGTACATGCCAGACATTAAGACAGATCCGAGTTATTCAAGAGTAAGCATTTGGTGCTTGCTTTCAGTTCGGTTGGGGAAGAATGTGCAGGGTGGTCAAAAATACAAACATGAGGGCTGAAGAATTGGCTCAGCAGTCAAGAGCATTTGTTGTAGTTACAGAGAATCTGAGTTCAGTTCCCTACACCTACCTTGGGTGGTTAAGAACCACCTGTAGTGTCAGGACCAGGGGATCTGGTGCCCTCTTCTGGCTTCCATGGGCACATTCATTCATCTGGTGTATATTCAGGCAGCCAGACACACACATACACATATACTCATCAAACAAACAAACAAACAAAAACTCACAAAAATATCCACATCTTACCTCAGAACCCTACATTGGGTTTGGATAATGCTGTTATAGTGGAGAAAGAGCCACTATTGGGATAAGCCATATTTCTAGCCTCTCCCCTGCCTTATCCAGTCCTCACTGGTTTTCTTTCCTGATAAGGGCCCAACAGAAGCTCTAGTCCTGTTTTTTTCAATGCATCTTTTTTATTCATCCACCTTGGTTGCATTTTAGAATGAACTTGAGGGGATCTTGTAAAGCTCTCCTAGTAGTTCCAGTGTACAGGCAAATTAAAAAAAAAAAGCAATTCTTATATCCCTCTCTCTCCCCACACCTTCATTTCCTGGAGTAGTTCAGAAAATCTCCTTGCTCTCTATTGGAAGCTTCATGCACACCTGCAGCTAGTGTGGCAAGACTGACTCCTGGAAGGGCTCAGTTTTGACAGCATTAGCAGTAGCTGACCTAGAAAGCAATCTTGAACGTGATGCTGCAGGTGGCATCAAGACACTGGACAAAAATACAGTCTCCTAGTTCAAGGCTAAAATACATATAAAAGAGGATTGAATAGCTGTGAAGATTCTTCAGGAACCAGAGTTCTGACATTCATAATTTGATTTCTAGTGAATGAGAAACGTCTTAAATTATATGAAGTCCCTTTGAAAATGTCCTGAACTTCAAAAGACCCATCCGTGTGTGTGTGTGTGTGTGTGTGTGTGTGTGTGTGTGTGTGTGTGTG
>CAJQZJ010013817.1:179479-195264 GCA_907164525.1 Lophiomys imhausi | reverse complement strand
GTGTGTGTGTGTGTGTGTGTGTGTGTGTGTGTGTGTGTGTGTGTGTGAGGGTCTTCTCTGTAAGTCCTAGTTTTCTCATCTTTCTCTTATGCATATCCACAGCATCAAACTCCCGTTCATGTGGAATAAGTGAAATCACACATTTCATAAAATGCTCGACAGCAGCATTCAGCATTCTGCATATAAAAGGTGCTGGATACTTATTACTGTTAACTCAATGGATTGGTATAAGGATTAAATGAGATGGTGCATTAAGTTGTGTGACATTTTTCTAGACAGTCCAGAAGTGTGTCATAAACATGGCATCCATTATGGATGGATGCTAGCAATGGCTCCTTACTCTGTAACTATTCCGTAGTCTGTACAGGGAGTGCTGCCATTTCCCAAGATTCTCTTCAATCTGCGCTCATTTGCTCCAGTGCCAGTCAAACAGCAGGATGTCCTGACCATTGCATGACTTTTCCATTTCCCTTTTGTTGTGTTTCTAGTCATGCCTCACAGTAGACACATTTCACTGCCTATCCTGGTACAGATCAGTGTGGTACTGTGAGCTATGTGACCCTGTGCCTCCATTTCTGGCTCTCGTTTGTTTTTTTTCATGAGGACTGTACTAGCAGGACAAGGCTACCTCTGAAAACTCTTCCGGTCAGATACTTACTAACACTCAGTCTTCTTCAATGGTACCTCAGGAAAGCTGCAGAGAACAGAGACCTAGGTCTTGGGGACCTACTGTCTCCAAGTTTGAAATGTGTGCTTGGGGGCTCAATACACATAAAGGCTGAACAGAGTGACATGTACTTGTAACTCCAGTGCTAAGGGACAGAAAGGGGCAGATCTCTAGGTCCTGCCGGCCAGCTAGAATAGCTGAAATTGTGAGCAGGTTTAATAAGAGACCTCATCTCTAAAATGAAAGTGGAGAAGCAATTAAATAAATAATCCCAGTGTCAGCCTCTGGCCTCAGCACACATCCTCACAAGCAAGCATACCTACACAAGCATGTGCATACTCATACACACCTCACACGTGGCAAAGTATAATTACAATAAATAAAGATCAGACATGATTAGAGAAAGTTCTGATAGTATCACTATATACCTTCCACCTATTTTGTGAAGACATTAGCGTTGCAGTGTCGATGAAAACAGCTTCTTTGGGGAAAGAATCAGCTTTGTCAGGAGTTTAAGCATTCATAACTTGCAACGTGTCTCACAGAGTGTCAGGTATGTCCACCATCCATGTGGCAGTTCTTGGCCATAAAGCCTGATTTCATTGCTTATGAGAGGTAATACTGACTTAGGAAATCTAGCAGAAAGTACTGGGGCTCCAGTGTAGCTAGTTCACTGGCATTTTCCTTCCTTGGGAATAGAAAGGGATTATATTTCTATTTCCCAAGCGTCTCTCCGTTCTGTTGCTTCTTGGCTTTGTTAGCTCCAGTGCCAGTAACTATTTAAAATGTCAGGCTTTTTCATCACTAAGGTTGGCACAGGGAATCAAAGTGGGAGTGGGGAGAAGCCAGTGTGTATGCAAAGAGCTCCATGTTCTCTTTAGACGCTCCCACTATTGCCAGTAACGGAAAATGTGTTCCTATTTAGGGGCTTAATATCAATTCTTAAATGGTTTACCCATCTTAAATGTAGTTTCTTGTACGTTTTCATACGTGTGGCTGTAGAAAGCAAACCAGCCTCATGGAAAAACTCAACTGAACGTCCTGTCTCCTCCAGCTCCCAAGGCTCCTCCATCTGCACCATCTGCACTGGAACCAGGAAGGGGGAGGTGAGCCAGATTTCTCATTAGCAACAAACCTGCTGGGTCAGGGCAGGAAAGTATCTGTAACCCTGCTGGGGCACGTCCGGCACAAGGCTGGAGGTGGTTATCACTAATCTGAGACTTGTGTGCTGGGTAAAAGGGTGTGCCTAGGATTGAGGATTGCCTGGATCAGTATGCTTCCTACGTTCACTATGACTCAGGCTGTGTATGTATACCTTGGCAGACACTGGACCAGGGGAAGGACTCCTCTTGCCAGGTTCTTATTGGTCACCTTCTTCTCTGATTTAGTTCCTATGATTTGATATAAATATTAGATTGGAACATATAGAGCTTGCCAAGGTTCCATGTAGTTTAACCTAATATTTTATTTCATTTTTAATTATTGTTTCATTTTTCTGTTTATTCTGAGAGAAGGTCTCACTACATAGCCAGGGCTGGAGCTCTAGCCTGGAGCTCACTATGTAGACAAGGCTAGCCTCTATCTCACAGAGATACGCCTACCTCTGTATCCTGAGTAGAGGAATTAAAGGCACACACACTATACCCAATTTAATATTGTACTTTAAAGAGAGTTGCTTGGATATGCTGGCTGCTCTGCTTGCTATCACTCTGTTGGCAGAAAAAAAGCTTGGACACCAGGGGCTTCAGAATGGAAATGTGGGTATAACTCTTAACTGTAGTTGTTGAGGAGTCTGTTGTGTTGAGGAGTCTGCTGTGTTGAAGAAAAAGAGCTAATTGGGGACCCTTGGTTGTGTAACAGAACTCCAACATGGTATGTTACATTTTAAATTATAATCATAGAGCTATAAATAAGAAAGAAACTCTCCTTCCATTAGCCTGCTGTTGTAACAAATAGCATTGCCAACTCTGCTTTGGGCTGCATCAGAGCCAGCCACAATGTCTGAAGGCAGCCCTGATCTACTTAGCTGAAGTGTGATTACATAATGAAATACACAGATCAGTGGGTTGTAGTGAAAACATACTATTATAAAATCACACCATGCAGAACTTTCCAATACCCCAGGGCCATTCTGTCCTATCCAAGGCCTGACCCCTTACTCTGAAGGATAACCACTCTTCTGAACTTCACACTATAGATTAGTCTAGCCTATTCATATGAATTAGCCTGTGCAGTGTTTGTTCTTGTATATCTGGTTTATTTGACTGAACACAACGTTTTTTAAGAGCCTTTCATGTTTTCTGATATTCCAGTGGTCTGATGTAGTTTACAAATTGGCCTATCAGTCTATTGCATAAACACAATATATGCCACAGCAGGAGTGGTTATAGGACAACTGTAGGGAGTTAGTTGGTTCTCACCTTCTACCATTTATCCTTCTATTGAAGGGTTCTTGTATGATTTTCAACGGGGGGCTACTGTGAATAAAGCTGCTATAAACATTGTTGTACACATTTTGATGAAATGTACATGTTGTGTCTGATGTCTGTTGTGAGGATATATGTAAATACCTTAAGCAACCAGACAATTTTATATATTTGCTTTAAAATAAGCAGCTAGACACTTTTCTAAGAGCATTTACATGATTCATTGCAGTGGCCCTGCTACTATAAAAGATGAGAAGTAGAATGAATATTGGAGGCCAACGACCCTCACCATGGAGCTTATGACAATATCTCACGAGTGCATTTCCTGACAGGGTTTCTTGTGTGAATTCTGAGACCCTGAGATTGAAGCCCGGGTGTGTTTGTGAGCATTGATAGCCCTGCTTCTGGAAGTCAAGGTCAACTCCACAGAGGCCCTGCCAGCAGTGCTGGCCTGATGTTC
Source organism: Lophiomys imhausi (assembly GCA_907164525.1). Lineage (NCBI taxonomy): Eukaryota > Metazoa > Chordata > Mammalia > Rodentia > Muridae > Lophiomys > Lophiomys imhausi. Next base: position 191,711 of record CAJQZJ010013817.1, on the reverse strand, counting down.
CTGACCAACAGTGGATTGTTTTGATTTCAAGGAAATTTAGGGGTACCTCTGGGCCTTTTGCCCTTTGATTGGGTTATATTTTAGCTTCTGGGTACACCCTGCTCTTAGTAAGTAGGAAACGTCTACAGACTTCCATACGTGGTTATGAACTTGTTCCTTTGTTTTCTGCTCACCATAGGGGGCCTTTAAATTTTTCTGCTGAGAACTGATTTTTTTTGGGGGGGTGGGGGTTGTGAAGAGGTTAAAACTCTTCAGTCTCAGGTTTGCATAAATCTTTAAGGACATGAAAAGAAGTAGTTTGAGTTTTCAAGTGGGGCAGCACTTTCTTCAAGTGGAATTAAACACCCTGCCACTGACCCTACTGTGGAATGAGTCTGCAAGGCTGGAGTCTCCACAGTGAAATCACTCCCCAGTGTGTGCCCTGTCACCTAAGTGCCCATAGGATGGTGAAGCACAATGGCAGCCAAGTGAGATGCCCTCTGCACAAATGGCTACCAGGATTTTGTGTCCTTTTATGGCTTGACATTGGGGGTGCTGACTGCCATGAAATGACACAAGGCTCTCACATTCCTGAATGTTAATGAACCCCTAACTCACAGTACAGTACTCAGCAACTACCCTGACAGCTCTGTGGTACATTCTCAAGCCTGACCTTTAAATTCCTTACAAACAGTACAAACAGTAACAGTATGGAAGGTAAGAGACTGAAGCACAGCCCAGATAAACTTTTTACCACTTACAACAGCTCAGTTGTTACCAGGCAGTGTGATCCTGAACTATTTCCTAAACACCAAGTCTCAGTTGCAACTATGGAGAAAGCCTTAATGAGCACTGTTGTCCCTTAGGGCTCATAGAGTTTCTGTGGAGGTTAACATAGTACCGAGTAAGTACTCGCTGATGTCTTTTCTGGAACTTTCATTTCCCAGCTGCCATTGCTTGTTGCTTTAGAAACTACTACTCAGAATCTTTCTGTTTGTGTTTTTGTTTTTTGTTTCTTCCTTGCTTGTTATGGTTTGTTTCTTTGTTTCTTTGTTTCCCACATTCTTTAACAAGATTCCTGAATGGATCTTTGAAAGTTCATCTCCTTTGTTTAAAAGACAAAATGCTGGGGCTGGAGAGATGGCTCAGTGGTTAAGAACTGGCTGTTCTTCCAAAAGACCCAAGTTCAAATCCTAGAACCCATATGGTAGTGCACAGCTGTCTGTAATCGCTGGGTGTGGTGGTGCATGCCTTTAGTCCCAGCACTTGGGAGGCAAAGGCAAATGGATTTCTGTGAGTTCAAGGCTAGCCTGGTCTACAAAGTGAGTCCAGAATAGCCAGGGATACACAGAGAACTCTGACTCAAAAAAAAAAAAAATGCTCACAAGTTTTGTTCAAAGATCAGACTAGTTTTGGTGAACAATTTGTGAGGAAGGGAGCATTCCATCTAAAAATGCAAGGTAAGGTGCTCCAGGGAGTTGGGCAGAAGCAGAAAGGAACTGAAGAAAGCAGAAACAGGCAATGAAACCCGATAGGCCATTTCAAAGCTACCTTCCTGTCAGCAGAGGCTCCTAAGGGTGCTGACTCAGCTGAGCTGGGGCCCTTCTGATTGCTTGCTCTGAAACTCCTGGCTGGCTTGGAAAACTTCCTGTTTCAAAATTCTCTTCGACTGCACGGCACAGAGCACAGTCTCTTGAGCCTACAGCAGGGGCTCAGTCAAATCAATGACTCCCCATAAATTTCATTTAACACCTCTTAAAGTAAAAAAAAAAATCAATCCATCTGTAACTTTCAGTACAGTATATTTTTAGAGTAGTTTTAGGGTCACAGCAAACTGTAGGGAAAGTAGATGTTTCCATTTACTTCCTTCCCCACACATACAGACTCCACTGATGATTAAATCCTGCCCCAGTTGTGTCTACATTGATACATCTCTATCACCCAATGGCACATCATTATCATGTACAATTTACATTATTTCATAGGAGATTGGGGAAAATGTATAATAATAAAAAGCCCATCTGTGTTATACGTATGTATTATATGTTTGCTAGTATGAGAGTGGCAATCAGAGGTCTATATTGAGAGTTTCACTCCAGACATTCGATGATGAGTCTGTGCTAAACCTGGAGTCCACTGCTTTATCCATCTCTCTGCCTAACAGGTCCCTGGGATACTTGTCTGTCTGTCTCTATCCCCGAGTGCTAGATTCATGGTCGTGCTCTGCCACATCTGACCTCCAATTGGATGCCAAAGATCCAAAGTCAAATCGTCATGCTTGCGTAGGAAGCATTTTACCCACCGAGCCATCTCCATGGCTTGTAGATTTTTGATAGAACACATTTTTCAGTTCCAAGAAACGATTGCTCAAGAGAGAAATAGGTTTGTGTGTGTGGCGGGGTGTTTAGTTCCTCAAAAACCCAAAGATGAGTTGGCCAGAGTATGATTCCAAGGAGTACATTAAGGAGGGGGGAGATTTCAAAATAATTGCACTAAACTAAGAAATTACTCCCAGAAATTTTACTCTAAGATCACACTTGAAATCTAGTGATGAACCTGGTAACATTTGCCTGGGTGGTAAAGAGAACTTGACATTGATGTGTTTATGAGCAGAGGAAGCCGCTTGAAGTATTGTTGTGGTGGTATAGTAAATTACTGAAAATAAACTTTTTAGTATATTTGAAGTCTTGGCATGAGAGCTTTCATCACCACAGTGCTGACTTTTTGTTTTTAATTTAGTTTCATAAGCTCTTCAAGCTCATTCTGCAAGCGTGCACAAAGATGTTCTTGAATATAATTTTGCTGAGCTTTCTTTTGAAGTCTGTATTTGTAGGTAATAGCACCTCCAGTTTAGAGGATTGAAAGCCTTCAGATCTTATATCTGGAATTTCTAAAGTGAATGTGATGTGAATTGGGAAGAAGCAAATGTTGAGCATATCCACAGATGATAAAAGGCACTGTGTAGAATATTCCTCATGGGGAATTGTATAACAATCAAAAAGATTCACAAAACCCTATTGAAAAATAACCACAGACTTTAAAAAATAACACCATGCTTATAGACATATGAAAAATGTACTCCAGATTATTAACAATGAAGGAATTGCTAATTTAACTGCATTAAGGAGCTATTTCACATTTGCCAAATTAATAAAAACCACAAGTTCGATAGATCCAAGCACTGGAAAGGATAGAAACCTGGAAGAACTTTTCTCTATTGCAACAACTGCTGTGGAATCAAGTTGACAATATTTATTGAAACCTAAAGTTCAATACAACAACTCACTTATTAGATATGTACCTTAGATATTTGTATGTATGCATAATAGACACATAAAAGGATCATTGTGCCAATATGGTTAATGAAATCTAAAGATAACCTAATGTAAAAAGATAAATAAAACATGCTATATTAAAAAATTTAAGAGAATGAGTGAGCAATTGCTGCACACATCCACATGATGAGGCAAGACAAATAAAGTATGGACTCCAAGCAGTAAGACATAGTACATTTATAAGGTATGATTGTGTATATAGTCCAGACATCATTTAACATCTTTGTATGAAAGCACCATCCATAGAAATAATGTATTTTGCCATTAATTCATGAGAACTACCAAGGAAAATAGAGTGATTAGGTGGGAAACGGTAATGCGGATGGCATCCAGAGTAATTCTAAGGCACTGTTAATAGTGACATTTTGTATATTATAGTTTATTTTCTTCAAACTTTTTTCTCTCTGGGTGGAGTGGGGAGGGATATTGCACAGCTGTAAGTACTTGCCTTGCATGCGGGGGGCTATGGGTTTGCTCCCCAGCATTGCAGTCTAAAAGGAGAATACTGCTTACTGAGCGATCATGCTGCTTCAGCCTTCCTTTAAATATGTGAGACTGAATTATAAGTGCTGGCCAAAAAATATGGCACCTGGTCATCAGTGTTGAATTTCTACAACTATTTCCTAAGCATCTTCCTGAGCTCCCTGCTAAAACCCTAGGAAGCAAACCACAATCCAGCTTTGCTGAGGGGAGCCAAGGAGATATTCTGCAACTCAAATTCAGTTTGCAATGCCCAGACCCTGCTCTTCCCATTCTGACCCATCTTCTCTGTTTCTTGGACTAACATTTTTTTTTTCCTACAAGAAGTCAGTGTTAGAAATAATGTAGTTGAAGTCTTAGGGCAAATGACATCTTTATCACATCCTTTCTCTGTTGTAACTTTCCACAAGCATAAGCAGCTGACTACCACAGCATTCATGTATCTCCTGCTGAGAGGATGGTGCTGTGCCTTCCTGGAAAATAATGACCCACGAGGGCTAATGGGCATGAAGGCACATGCATTTCCCTCAGTGTTGTGTCGGGGCATGGGTCAATTCAATTACATTTTTCATAATGACCAGATTTTCATACTGGGACACGTCAAGTAATTGGCTGCAAGGAAAAATGCTGGGGATCATTTGTAAGAAAATTAATGAAGTCAGAAAGCACGAGGGCTCGTTCATCTCCAGAACTGATATTTGAAATCCAGAAATGCACTCCGTTAGTTTCCCCTGCCTGTGATTTATTTCCGCTACAGGACATTAATCTCTCTGCAGCTTTGCAGCAGTTGTATATACAGTCCTCATCTCTCCTCCCAGGCGACAGCACCCTGTGACAAAGCTCTTTGTAGATTGGAGTCTCACTTGCCAGGAAAAAGCCTGGCAAGTCTGACATCTCCACAAAATGCAGCCACAGTTCTGTTCTCAATACTTGATACTAGGCGCCAGAGAACTGAGCTTGGGGTGGGTATCAAGTCATTATTCATAAGAACTTCAGTGGACCATATTTATTTGCAGCAATAGTTCTCAAACTTGATTAATAAGACAAATTGCCTAGGAAGCTATCAATTGGCTCAAACAAATGAGAGAGTCCTCTTCCATCTCACAGTTAACTGGAGTTCAATATACATGGTACTTGTAAAAATTCAGCTATAGAAATTATTGGCTTGTCCAGTTTGATGTCCCAAACTCTTGGACGTGGCATTCAGTCTCCTTTGCAAAGCAATGTCAGACTGTTTCATGTCCTGCCCTTCCACATGAAGCCATTTCGCAACATTCCTTCAATAGCTGCTCCTTAGTCATCCATTATGTGCTGCATCCTATCATTTTATGTCAGGGTTGATATCAGGGGCTGGAACAGACTTCTGAGAAAAATCACAGCACAATGTAGCTTACACTAAATGATGATTTAAATGTATACCAAACATGTGAGCTACCTACAGGATATGCTTTTACCAATTTCCAAACCAACAGAGCTCCGCATTGTTCTCAGCAGTCTTTCTTCCCGCTCAAATCTGGAGGCAACTAGCGTCCTCATAGGCACTATCAGACCATCTGCTTTGGCACATGAGACAAAGCCTGCTGTTAGTCTCTCTTATGGACCATGTTTGAGGATTCTTCTAATTAGCTCCTCCATGCTTACTCCTAAGGAAGTAACTGAGCTTGAAATAGGAAAGAAGAGATTCCAAAGATACCAAAGGCTTGTGAGTCCAGATACTGGGTAGGGGGTGAGTTCCAGAATCACTGACCCAATAGCAAGGCTCCCTCTAGTGGAGTCACGTGTTGCTTGGCCCGAGGCTGATTCTACCTCTTCTGTCTGGATCACCTCTATGCAGACACTGACAGCATTCTCAACTCACCATTAACTATATGATGCAAAGTTGGAGGGATTTAAGTGTACACATTAATGAATAAGAATCAAGTTGTCACAGGAAAAATGAGGCAGGTGAGAATGAGAAGGGTTTTCAAGAAAAGCATTGCATTTTGCTCAACCAAAACTTAGCTTAATAGAGAAACACAAAACTGATAGTGCTCAAAAAGACCTTGGAAGTGGATATAGAGTTCATATGCTATGTCTGGTTCTTGATAAATGAGGACAAATCTTGTTCTTGAGTCACAAAGGCCAGAGGAGGTGAGCGATACATAGGTGACCACCTTAAAATATCTTCCTGGGGCTCTATGGTGTCACACAAAGTCCAGTTGTCATCTTTCTGGTTAGTGTACTAATGGCAGTTAGGCAAGATAGGTTTCTCCCAAATCTAAGATGGTTGAGTATATTTGGAAAGATTTATGTTGATCAGAAATCCTGGAACAGGAAGGGAAGCACTGATTGTCCCAGTCAAAGGCTGCAGTATGAGCAAGAAAGTGTCAGATAGCCCGTGCCTTCTAGAATCTGCTACAGGGAGGCGGGCAGCATGACTGGGGATTCACTGTGAGGAGTTAGGGAGGAAAAACTAGAAGTGACAAAGCTGTCTCACACCGGCATTTGTGCACATCTTGTATCATATAGTATAGGCAAGCTCTAGCTGACTGGATAGCCCCTGAAGGAAGTTTTTGTTTCTCTTATTTTTTTAAGTCTGAGAGCTAAAGAAACAAGATTTGGTTTTAGAAAATATATTCTTGCTGAGCACAGAGCTACAAAGGACTTGGAGACCATGCCAGAAATGGAAAAGTCATTGCTGTACACTGGTCCAGCAATCCCAGCCAGAAACTTAAGCTAAGGCTTGGAGAAAATGAAGGAAATGAGGCAGATGAAGTAACATCCACCAAATGATGTAACATGGCCTTCAAAGATGTGGCAGATTTAGGGCAGGGCCAGGCAGCTTCATCCCTCAGTAGCCTTGAAACATTGCTGCCTGATTCACATTGCCATAAGTGATCTGCACGACATCCAGGTGTCTTCAGACTCTGTAAAGTACAGCTTACAAGAAGTTCTGCCAGAACCCTGAATTTATATTAGTGTACAATTTTAATCAGTGGGTTTCACTACATGTGAAGATCTAAAAGTTGTATCATGTTTAATTATCTCTATGTGTATTACATATCATGTAAGTCTCAAAATAACCCTGCTGGAAATATGACATTGAATCCTAATGCACACAAGCAATCTAAAGCTGCAGTAGCCATGTTTGAGAGTCACCTGCCTGGAAGTGTTAGCCATTTGGACACTAAGGCCCAGTTGTTTGTTTGTTTGTTTGTTTTCTATTGCACAGTCACAAGACAGATCTGACACAATGAAAAGTCACATTCTCATTGAAATGGGAAGCTATTATATGTCACTAAACTATAGTCTGTACTTGGAGCCTGTCCCCTCCATCTCTTTATGCTGTTACTCAGGAATGTCTTAGATGGAAGTAAGTAAAAGATGAGACCTTCAAAATAAAGCTACCGAGAACAGACAGCACACATGTGGAGCTGACAAAACCACCAACATCAGCAGTCGGTGCTGCTCCCCCCCCCCCCACTTTCTCAGAAATGTGCAATTAGACACACCATCTTCCCCCTGTGAAGCATGAAACGACTGAAAAGTAGATACTAATACCAGGCAGAATCAACAACTTAAATAAGGAGTATCCAGAGTGAATTTAGTCCCTTACAAGCTCCTGCTTTTTGAGCCTGGCCAGGCCATTTAATAGTGTTCTGCCTCAAACTCATCAGCTGCAAAAGAGGAGTGATAATATTTGCCTTCTAGAGAATGTTATGAAGATGAACGTAAGAAATGTCAGTGTGTTGAAAGGTCAGATATTATGTACAAGAGCAGAGTTTATTTTATGAGTTTCTGGGTAGAGGTGGAAATTTTTCACTAATCCTTTTATTTTCTTCAGCTGGCATTTATTATGAGCAGAGGTATAATGTAACTTAGGCGTAGCTCTCACTTGAGGCTCGTGGTCTGACCACCCAGCACGTGACATAGGAACCATGCTGTCATTTGTGTTATTCAATCTTACTTTGTCTTTGAAGATAGAATAATAGATGGATATTTGTCCACCACCCCCCATTTCTAGGTGTGACTGTATAGTATTGGAGGTGACTGACATGGGACTAACATTGAGTATCCCAGCTCCCCAACCTTGGGTCTCACAGAATCACCTCACTCAGGAGAGAAAGTTCATGTACTCACAATGAGCTCCAGTGAAAATCTGATTCCAGTAAGGAATCTAAAGTTTGAACAGAAATCCAAGGAGCTCAGAAAAGGAAACAACTAATTTTAGATTGGGTTCATTTGTGGAATCTGTTCTCAACAGAAGAAACATTTAAGAGACTTGGTAGGATAACCAAAACAGACAGGAAAGAAAAGCATTTACTTTACATAGCTAAAAGAGTATAAACAAAAGAAAATACAGAAATAAGATTGAAAATTGAAAATATGAAATGTTCTTCATGTTGCCAACATACCTGTTATCCTAGAACTTTGTAGGTCAAGGCAAGAAGATCACATGTTCAAGGCCAGCCTGGGCTACAGCAAAACTCCCTCAAAAAACAAGACCAAAAATGTAGAGATGAGTAGGTAAATGATATGTTGGGGGAACAATAAATGTTGTATGATTAAAAAACAGTAGATTCAATTTTCTAACAAAGAATGTTAGTTTCAGGTCTGAAGTATCCTATTATGTACAGTAAGTTGAGATTCCCTTCAAACAATGAAGAGTTACAACAAAGGGAAGATGTTATACTGGTGATTCAGAAACCATCCTGATTGCAGTGGGAGGCTAGATTCTCAATGGCTTGGGTCTGAGTTTAGTAATCCAATGGGATGTATTACAGTTACAAGAGCAAAGACTCTTCATTTGAAAGAAGTTAAGGCCAAGACAGGTAGGATGAGTGAGCAAGACTGAAACAATATTTTAAAATAGACTCGATGGTAGCATTGTATTAGATTCAAAGGAAACGAGATCAGTGATGAGCCTGCAGGTTTGGGCATGGGTAAGTTGGGAAAATGGCCAAGAAAAGGGAATACAGGAGGTACTATTGTGTTACAAAGGGGATTTTTAGTATTATTTTTTGGTTAATACATAAATAACAGGTTCCATCCTGACCTTTTCATACATACACACCAATTTTCCTTACTCATTCACTCTCCTGAGCCTCCCCTGTCCCTCCCCACCCTCCCCATCAAGATTATTTCCTAATACATTGTCTTGATGGAGGATGCATGTGATACGTATGTACATGGAACCCAGAAGACAACCTTGGATGTTGTTTTCATTTGTTTGGTTTGGTTTAGTTTGATTTGAGACATGATATCACATTGGCCTTGAACTCATCAAGTAGACTAAACTGGGTGGCCAGTGAATCCCAGTGATCTGCCTTCCTCCATCTCCCCAGCACTGGGAGATAAGCATTCCACAGCTCCTAGCTAGTTTTACTTGGGTTCTGGGGTTGAACTCGTGTCCTTGTGTTGTACAGCAAGTTCTTTACCAATTAAGCTATCGCCTCAGTCTTAAGTAAGGAAGAGACTTCATCCACTTGGGTCACCAGAGTCAACAATGTTTTGCCATAGTAAACTATGAGCAGTGATCACACTTGCCTTAAATCTTGTTAGCCTGCATATTCTAACTTTCTTGCCTGGCACAAGCTAATCTTAGTGTGGATTTAATAGCTACTGCACTGAGTCTTCTGTCGATTCCGCAAATAAATTGATACGTTTTAAAGTCTTCATAAATTTTTTCTCTTAACATTGGAAACTATCTCTCCACCTGAATAATATTTTCACATATTGTCATATAATTTGCCTATTACAGCATCATCTCTGCCTAATCAAGGATTTAGCTATGAGATTAGGGGCCAGCAAATTGACAGAGGCAGACTGCAGTTTCCTTTGAAACTTTTGGCAACCTTCTATTTATTTGAATCTTCTATAAAATACTCATTGATATTTGATGTGTTAAAATAGTGAGCACTACAGTTAGATAGCATCTCTAAAAGGCAGAGGGATCAACAAAAAAAATTATGACATAATTCGCTTTGCTGGAGCTCAGCCCAGGACCACATTTGTAATAGCATTTCCAGCTTCGTGCAAATAACGATTGTGTGAAGAGCTATGGCAAGTCAGCACATGTAATTCAGTCTAGCTGAACACACAGAACCACTTGGACAGAGGCACTACCTAAAATGATGTCATTTGGATGTCATAGGGCTGGAGAGATGGCACAGCAGTTGAGAGCCAGCCCTCACAACATTAGTTCACAGTACTCACGTGGCTCACAGACATCTGTAACTCCTCTTTTAGGGAATCAGTGTGTTCTCTTCATCTTAGTAGGCACCAGGCATGTACACAATGTGCTGTACATGCAAGCATGCAGTCCAAACATGTATAAACAGGAAGTAGAAAGTCTTTAAATAATATCATTAATGATTTTACAGTAGTTAGTTTTAATCCTGAGAGTCTTAAAGATGAGAAAAGTGAGAAAGGTAGCCTATTCATCTCATTTCTTGTTCAGAACATAGCACACAACAGTTCTCGGCCGATCTCCTCATCTAAAAAACATGAATGACAATAGTCTATACAATTGAATTTTGATAATCAAAAGAAAAAACACATATATATGTATATTATATAGAGAGAAATATATGTAATTCTCTCTATATTTTTATATATTTGTATATATAGAAAAAGCACACACACATATGTGCCTTTTCTCTTTATTTATATTTTGATATATAGCAAAGATATAAATATTGACAAACATATTATATTAATATTATATATTAATATATAAATATAGTTATAGATATTGATAGATTTTTGTAGAGCCAAAAGAATCCCTTGTTCAGTAAAGTCAATAAAAAAATATGCCTAAAACCAGGAGAACTCCAAAATTGCCTCCCATCTGACATAAAGTTATCATGAGTCACATTAATTGCTGTGGTTCAGCAAGTGGCAGATTATTTGCCTTTTAGTTCTAATTCAGCTTAGCTGCCTTGAGTCACTTCATTTTTTTCCCCTGAAATCTGACCCATTTTCAAAGTTATATTAGGGATCTGAACAAATAGGCTCAGATTCTATATATGAAAACTCACAGTGGAAGCCCAATATCATAAGAATTGTTATGTTAAAGAATTTGATATTCAAAAGATTATAACTTTCCCAAGGATAGATCCCCCAATGATGCTCATGATGGCAGCTTAAGATTGAGAAGTTCCAAAGCCACTTCTTCTAGTCCATCTCTTCCTTCTGATGTGATTCATAATTCCTCTCTGAGGAGGTAGGGAGCCGGCTCTACGGGAAAAGCACTGATGTACGGGCACCTGGTCATGGATCCAGATCCCTAGTGTTCACATAGAAGCTGGGAATAAAGGCGTGTACTTGTGGCCTGATGCTGGCAGATGGAGTTAGGTACATCCTGCAAGCTCTCTAGCAAGTTATTTTGACCAATCAGTGAGCTCCAGATTCAGTGAGAGATTCTGTCTCAAAATATAAATTAGAGCTCAATCATAACATCACCCCTGGCTTCCAAACATGCTCCTTTCCATGGGTGAACTTATCCACATACATACACCACCCCCCAACACACACACATAAATGAAAATGAATTTCTCTTCTAATTATCCTTTATACTTGGTTTCTCTTAGTTCCTATTTCTAGGATCATCTCTGCTCTCTGTATCTAATAGAAACCTTGATTGCTACAATCTGAGGAAACAGCTTCTAATTTTATGCTTTTTGGACCAATTAAGTGCTCTCTAGGCATGTTGTAAGCTTAAACAACACCATGCATCTAAAATATCTATGTAAATGACACAAAAGTTTAAAACTACACCTCATGACTATATTAACCAGACTAAAGCAGACTTAGTGTAATAATAAATAACCTTTAAATTCGCTTAGCATGGTTTATGGTTACTTGTCATCACAAATGGAGATTGAGGCAAAGCTTTGCTCCAGGAAGTCACTCAACACCTAGAGTTGTAGCTGTGCCCTAGGAATAGGTCCTTGTCAGGTAGGCCAGAAGAGAAAAGATGGCACATTGAAATGTCACAGACCACTGATCAAAGCAAACCCAACCCCTGCTAAGCTGTAGGCTTCCCAGGAAACCAGGAGAGCACATGAATATTTGTAGAGTTGTGTATTGGTTATGTAAAACATTTCTATCCAGGCCAAGCAAAACAAAGAGCCTTATTTAAAAAACAAAACCAAACCAAAAAAACCCTTCCCTTTTAATCCTAAATTATTGTTATATTTAGGTTGATTTGGGGTTTAAAAATGACTTTTAAGTCATTGTGATAGGGACTTAGTCATGCTTTCTGAATAAAAGGGGTTATTTTTTGCTGCCACATATGGCATTATTTTATCATTTCTTTCCCAAGTGATGGGTACATTACGACCTAAAGAATTTTCTATCTTTATTCTTATAGCTAGGCAAATTTATATTGTGGTTTGATAAATACCAGCTTGTGTGTGTGTGTGTGTGTGTGTGTGTGTGTGTGTGTGTGTGTGTGT
>CAJQZJ010013817.1:155200-172917 GCA_907164525.1 Lophiomys imhausi | reverse complement strand
TGTGTGTGTGTGTGTGTGTGTGTGTGTGTGTGTGTGTGTGTGTGTGTATCACTAATGCAGTGGGGACTGTTTGTTTGTCACAGTCCTTTTATTTGCTTGCTTTCCAACATGGCTTGCTCGAAAAGGACAGAAAATACGGTGTGGCTATCTTCATAACAGGAGAATCGAACTATTCCCTGTTTATTTGGGCAAGATCCATACCTACCTTTGTGAGCCTTTGTGCCTAGTAGTACTCCATAAATATTTGCTGAATTGGTTATTGATCTAGAATTATCCTTTACCCTGAGGTAAGCTGTTTTCATGTTAGTTATGGCATTTGTTGATTGTTTTCGAGATTGCAAATTCTATTCATGTATTCATTCCTTTTCTTTTAAATTTTAACCACAGTCATATATGTTAATGAGGCAGGAAATAAGGTAGGGGGAAAACAAGAAACAAATTCTACTGACATTGCACAATGATATTGCAAATATTTCTTTTATCTTTTTTTTAATGTAATAAAATTGTAATTATATCTCTGGGAGCTGGGTATGTGGGACAGTTGGTAGAGTGCTTGCCTAGCACGCACAAAGTCCTCAGTTCATTCCCCAACCCCACAGGAACCTGGGAAGGTGAAAGAAGGATAATCAGAAGTTCAAGGTCATGCTCAGCTGTATAGAGAGTTCAAAGCTAGGCTGGCCTACAGGCAAATATTTCTTTAAGTAGCAACTCAACAAAGAAGCTTGATCAGGGTCTGGGAGAGGGCTTGGTAGGGAAGAATGCTTGCTCTGCAGCATGAGTCTTAGTGTGATACCCCCCTACTCCCAAGGCTGGGCATGGCCGCACTTACCTGTAATTCCAACCTCATGGAGTAGAGACACACAGATCCCTACAGCCTTCTGGTCAGCCAGCCTAGCTGAAATTACCAACTTCAAGTTCAGTGAGAGACCCTGTCTCAAGGCAGTTGTCAGAAAGTGACAAGGGAAAGATATGTGCTTTCCTGCTCTGACCTCTGTGTGAGCGTATGAGTGCGTATCCACATACTCATGTGCATGAAGAATGAGTGACACTCATGCATGTGCACACACCACAAAAAAACCCCACACAAAATAAAGGTGGATAAATGGGCTGAGGAAATGACTGGTGATTAAGATTGCAAGCATAAGAACCTAAGTTCAGATACCACAGCACCCACATAAAAAGCCAGGCTTAGGTGCTCTTTGTTGGGCTTGGTGGCCAGTGTAGCCAAAGCAGTAAGCTCCAGCTTCAGTAAGAGGCCCGACCACCCATCAGAGTGGCAAAGATCAAAAACCTCAAAAAATAGCACATGCTGGCAAGGATATGAAGAAAGAGGAGCACTCGTCCATTGCTGATGGGCATGCAAACTTGTACAACCACTTCGGAAATCAATCTGGAGATTTCTTAGAAAATTGGGAATAGTTCTACCTCAAGACCCAGCCATACCTCTCCTGGGCATATACCCAAAAGATTCTCCACCAACCACAAGGACATCGCCTCAACAATGTTCATACCAGCTTTATTTGTATTAGATAGAAACTGGAACCAACCCAGATGTCCTTCAACCAAAGAATGGATTAAAAAAAAAACTGTGATATATTTATACAATGGAATACTATATAGCTATCAGAAACAAGGAAATCATGCAACTTGGAACTCAATGGATGGAACTAGAAAAGCTCATCCTATGTGAACTAACTCAGACCTAGAAAGATACACATGGTGTGTACTCTCTTATAAGTAGATATAACCATATAGCACAGGACAACCATCCTACAACCCACAGGCCCAAGCAGACAGGAACCCAACATAACTATCCTATGAAAAATTCCACCCAACATTGAGTCATGGACCCTGTTACATGCTAGTGGAACACCTTACCATAGATGGACTGCCATATCAGGCCCTCGTACAAGAGGAAGCTCTTAGCCCTCACATGACTGATGAACTGAGGGAGTATGATATGTGGGGGCTCCCCTAATCTGAGGAGAAGGAGAGGAGGAAGATTAGGAATAGGGAGGGAGGGAAGGAGGGAGAGGATTGTGATTGAGATTTAACTTGAAAAAGTAAGTAAATTTAAAAAAAAAAATAGGACAGTAATAGAGGAAGACACGTCATACATAGGGAGAGATGAACACACCAGCACATACATGTACATGCTCCCACACACATAAAAGCGTGAAAATGTGATGGAGCAACAGGGACTCATATATATGATACTCTTAAGACTAATAACAAAAGCTGAGAAATTCTATAGAGTATGGAGTTACAATGAAGCTTTTTCTGTTTTTCATCCAGCAACATTTGCATATTTGTTGTCTTTAAAAATAAGTTTATTGTTTCCTACAAACTGGCTGTTTTCCTAATCCTTTTGTCTGATATCACTTTATCTGTGCTTTATTAAGATGTCTGTATAAATAATACCACATGTAAAGTTCAAGTATGACATCCTGCGCTTGATTGGCATAACAGCTTTCCTGGTTTTAATTAAAATCTGGATACAGTCATAGGGCTGTGACATACTCCTAATGTTATCCAGTATGTCAGTTTCCAGAAACACAATTGCTGTGAGTACATAGTTTAAAGCGTGGATTGTGTCAGAAAAAGGCGCCTTCATAAACATCAAACAGCCACAGAAGCTTGAGAAAGTAGGGCAGAAATACAGAAAGGACTTCTGGAGTCCTTTCCAGGCTTGCAAGTAATGTGTAAATGAAGAAAAGATATTTCACTCTTCAAGATGCCGACCATCCTAAAGTCTAAACAGGTGTCTTCCATTAAGGCTTTCGCTTACCACAGCACACTGCTTCAGTTGACTGGTCGTCAAAAAACTGCTTGCTCTTCACACTTTGTGAATCGTAGGAATGGAAACCACTTGCCTGCCAGACACATGTTACAGGTGAGGTAGGGGAGACTTCAGGAGACTCACAGACTAGAGGGAAAATCCCACACCTTGAAACTCACAGGAGGAAAGCAGGAGTTCGGGTTCCAGGAGGTTTTGGCCACTGCTCAGCTCTACTGCCAAGTGGTTACGTGGTCGAGAGTGTTCTTTGCATGACATGACTCCAGGTTTCATAACCTACCCTGTGAACTTTGTTTTGCTTTGTGATAGTTTTTCATTTGTGTGGATTTGTTGCACATTATGCCATTTCCACACATGTGTACCACTACATGTTCACAACTTCATTGCCACACTATACTTTTTATTGGCAAATGTTCCAAATGCACTTGGGTGGCACTGTGCTAGTCATAGCTGGGAACTCTCGAGGTGCAGTCAGGTTAGTGAGAGTGAGTAGTACTTACAAGGTCCCCCCCCCCATATGTTTTGAGGCTTTACATGTTGAAAGATTTAGGACTGTTACATCCCCTTGTTTAACATTATCAAATTACCTTCTTTGAAGTGGGCAGTAGTCTCTGCTCTGAAATATGCTTTTATTTTTCTGTTATCAGCATGTCCATTTCAGATCCTGTTGACTAATGTTAGCATGGTGTACCTTTCCATGTCGTTTTCATGTTTACTCAACTGTGTCAATATTTAGTGTATACTTCATACCCTCATTCAGCTGGATCCTCATCGTCTACTCTGAAACCTCTGCCTTATAACTGGGGTGTTTATAATCATTACATTTAAAATGACAATGAAGCCAAGTTTAGGTTGAAATACCTTGCTATTATTTTTGTCTCTCTTTGTGACTGTTTTGGGGGTGGTTCTTGGATAATTGTGACTGTGTCTCCTCCTTTGTTAACTCACTTGCTGTAGTTGTTGTTTACTGTTGTTATCTTAGCAGTTGCTATGCAGTTCTCCAGGTACCAGTGAACATCTTCTCTTATCCAGTCTAGCATAACCACCAAGTGCTGTGATGTTTGTGTGCAGTGTTAGAGCTTTGCAAAGTAGTTTCTGTCTTTCCACCTTTAGCAATGTCATCATCCATGTTATGTATTTATGTGCAGATAGATGGTTTTCCCTCTGTGTTTCTTGTCACTTGTGCTATTAAGACTTTTGAGTCTAAAGTTTCACATTTTTCAATAAAATTTGGGAAATTATCAGCCATGATTACTTCAAATACTTTTTCTCGCCCTGTCTTTAACCTCCCCTTTTCTGATTTCAGTTACATATATGTTCAGTTATCTGAAATGTAACTGATATTTGTTTCATTTTCCTCTTTATATGTAGTAACATGTATTTTAGATTTTTTTTAAGTATAGGAGATTGTTAAATCAGTTGGTAGCCATCTTAATATGCACATGTCATTTTTTACAAGTGATTTTTTCCACTATTTCTTTTGTATATTTCTCTTGTCTTCACTAATTTTTTCTCTGAAGCATCTAATTCTACACTTTTTTACAAATAGCATAGTTTTTATCATTGAAGGTTCCATTTGTTTCTTTTTAAATTAATTTTTCATATATCTGTTTTAACTTGTTGACCATCTGGAAATCAGTTATAGAAGTGTTATAATGTTCTTTTCTGGTAATTAAAACATTCATGTCAGTTTCAGATTAGTTTTCATTGGTTCTTTTTCTCCTCATGGGTCCTGTTTTTCTGTTTATGTGCATGCTTAGTAATCCATGATTTAATGCTAGTTATTGTAAACTTGGGGATTTCTTTTTGGATGGTGGCAATAGATACTCTATGTTCACATATATATTGAACTGCGTTCTAGACATGGTTAAAATATTTGGAAATGTTCTTTTTGTTTGGTTGGTTTTCTTTCTTTCTTTCTTTCTTTCTTTCTTTTTTTCTTTCTTTCTTTCTTTCTCTCTTTCTTTTCAAGACAGTTTTTCTCTGTGTAGCTCTGACTGTCCTGGAACTCACTTTATAGACCTGGCTGACCTGGAACTCATAGAGATCCGCCTGCCTCTGCCTCCCAAGTGCTGGGATTAAAGGTATGCACCACCATCACTGATCTTTTCAAGTCTTACTTTTAAGAGTTTTTTTAAAATTGTTGTTTGTTGTGGACCAAAGCAGTATTTAGTCTGTGGGTAATTATTGGTGAGGCAAGGAGCCTTGTGACTGTGCTGTTTGGTGCCCCAGAAAGTGTGCAGGGTTGTTGTTGTTGTTGTTTGGCTACTGAGAACTAGCATTGTTCCTAACTGGAATGCCAAGAACTAACCCTCCAATCCTTTTCATAGCTTCTGGTAATTTTCAGACAGACATACAAACACACACACACACACACACACACACACACACACACACACACCAGTTAGTACTCTGCTGAATATTGAAGAGTATCTGATATTTCCAGAATTTTTTTTTCTTCAACTCTCTTCTCTCTGGAATTTTATCCTACAAATGCTAACCATATTGAGCTCCTCAGATTCTTGGTTCTATCTCTGACTCAGGAGTCATCCAGACTTTTCCTAAGTTCTGTCTCCCCACAGTCTGAAGGCAGACACACTGTGGCCACAGGTTACCTAATTCATCCACTGTCTCTTTAAGGTCACTTCCCTCTCTGCCTTGTCTCTAGTGCCAGGAAAGTCGATATCTCTCATGATTTGCCTGATTTCATTTCCCCAGATTTGAGATGAGAGGTTAAACATGATTCCTGTCATCCTTCCTAAGAGAATAAAGGCCCTTCTCAAATCTCTGAAGGTGAGCACTGTACTCTGCCTTTCCTGTTAGCCCTTGTAGAGATGTTGTAGTTCTGGGCTGACACATGTCGTTTACAGTTTGTTAATCAAATACCCTGAACACAGTCTTGAGATAGAAACACAAGTTAGAAGCTGAAATTCTTTTGCCTCTCCCCCCACCCCAACACACACGGTAGCTGTAGAGATACTGGGTTTTTCTGGTTGTGCTATCAGAGCTCCCATTGTCTAGCCAACAGTTCCATGAACTTCAAGGGGTGGGGCTAAGAGTATCTTCTTTTTGCATTCACTCACCTAAGAGCTACATTGTATTCTTCAAATCAAGAGTGTTAGACAATCTCTGACTCTCTCTGAGCCTTTATCTCTTAACCTGTGTGTTCTCAAAGCCAGTCACTCAATTGGTGGGTCCTTAATCACTCTTCTAATTGATTACGTCAGAGGCAGCAGCTCACTCTGCAGTAGGCTTTGGGAACTAGTTCCGTTCAGGGTAAAGTGATTCATTGATGCCTTGACTATTCCTCTGATCAGAGGCATATAACCATGCATATAGACCACCTGAAAACAGACACAACCGTTCCTCGAGAAACTATCAACTCTCAGCAAATGAAACAAACAAACAAACAAAAAAAGGCTTTTAAAAAGTCAGGGTGGTTATGTGAACACTTTTATGCAGTCATTTCCTCCCTTAAGAAATAACATCTTCACCATTGAGGGTCCACGGGTCAAAACCAAATGACAGCAGAGGGACTATTGGAAAGAAGAATAATTACAATGCAAGCAGTGACAGAGGGCATTGGGGAGGTGTTGAAAATGCCCCAAATTCTATGCATACAAATATGAAATTGTCAAAGAACAAAAATAAATAAATAGTAAGTAAGTAAAGGAAGAAAACAATGCCAAGAGTGGTAACACATACCTGGATTCCAGGACTCAGGAAACATAGGTAGCATAGTCTCTGAAGTATCAAAGCCTGTTTGGTCTAACTATATCAAGATCTGGGCCAGCCAGGACTGTATAATGAGATCATATCTTAAAAAAAAAAAGAAGGATATAGATAGGTGGTCTTCAAAAACCTCAAGAGATCTATAGAATATGGCATTCAAAGATGTTCTCTTAAGATTTTTTTTGATATTGAGACATGTCAGCTCCTGACAGCACCCCCTATTCTACTCCAAGGAGAGGATGAACATCAAAGAATCTCCATTTGGAGATGGTTGCATTAGTGGCAAGCTTGTCACTGGACAAGAGAAAGCCCTTGGTTCAACTATAGACAGAATGCTGTCCAAAAAGGACAAAACTTGGGAGCAGGTAAGTTGACAGCCTAGCTCTGCCTAGACAGGGTAGGCAAGTCCTTCTTAATTCTTGCTTTACAATTATTGTCTGTCAGAGATATTGGATCAAAAGGCTGAAGATAAATGCTCCAACATTATAGAGTGAAATTGGGGACTGTCTAGGCAACCAGTTATCTGTCATTTCTTAGTTATGGAAGCTGATGGCTCTGCACTTCCTGTTTATTCAATATATTTACCTTTCTCAGGTCTCTGATGTGGTTGAAGACTAGATAGTTATAGTCTCACAGTTAAGTTTTAAGTTGTTTAGGAATTAAAAGGAGATTCTAGGTCTAAGAAGATGTTTTTAAGTTGGTAATGCAAGTTAGGATGGAAACTGAGTTAGGTACAGAACTTTAAACTCACCGAGATAGATAGGTAATAGAATATTAGTATCAGTTGCCAAATACGTATAGACTGGACATTGAGGATGTCTGTCCTTTGAGGAAATAAATAAATGTTTGGGGAAAAAAACAAAAGAAAAGAAAGAAAAAAAAGTAAGGATGAGGGGGAACACAAAAATGCTTAATTGTGGAAAGCTCTGGATATAAAAGCTGCTATCTAAACTTTTTTAAAAATTTATTTATTTATTGCTTCAGGTTACATCTCCATCATGTGTCCTCTTTCGACCCTTCCCAGTCCCGGCCTCCCACCTTCTACCCCCTAACCCTATCTAAACTTTAACTTCAGTATATTTTCCTCATTTTTGCTTTACTTAAATTCTTAACTATTAACTTTTAAAAAGTCTCTTACATGAACTCACAGCAGCTACAGTTACCTGCACAAGATTGGACCTGTCAGCAGTCAGCCATGGATGGAGGAGCTCATGGGGCCCTCCCATCCCAGGTGTACTTTTAGCTATTGGTGGATTCTGTGAGGAGGAGAGTCATTAAACTCAATGGTGGAGCTACTGTTGAGCCTACCATGCTGCAAAGGAAAGGTCTAGACCCACGCTCATGTGGACAGTCTTGGTTAAACTCCATGGGACACAAACCAAAGCAAAAGGACATAAAGGAAAAGAGGATTCACTGGGAAGGAATAGAGATTGACATGCGTGGGAAAGAGGAAGTAAGGCCCTAGTTGGGGCTGAAAGTAATCAGAATATACTTTATACAGTTATGAAGTTGTCAAAGAACAAATTTAATTAAAACAAAAATATAGTGTCTTAGGAGCAGCATTAGCACTTTTGTTGTTTTGTCAAATATATGCTTGGTGTTTGTGCATACAAGAAAATTACATCAAACTATTTTATATTGTCAACAGAGGCAATTTAAACTGATGTCCAAATGGTCTTTAGGATCAATACATGCTGATGTAGCTGATGTATTTTATTTACTTTTCTGTTGCTGTGATAAAATAGCCTCGCGAAAGCCACTTAAGGAAGAAAGGGTTTGTTCTTGGCTCAGGGATGCAAGGAAAAAGAGTCTGTCCTGGCGGAGAAAGCACAGAAAGTCAGGGTAGACATAGCAGCAAGAGCAGGAAGCTGTTTGGTCCATCTTCATCCATACACAGGGAGAAGAAAGACAGAGAAAATGGGGAATGGGGTAAGATGAGAAACACTCATCGTCCCACAGCAAGGTTTCACTTCCTAAATGCTCCATACACTCCCCCAAACAGTCCCACCATCTGGAGACGAATTATGTAACTCCTTGAGCCTATGGGGACATTTCTCATTCAAACAAGTGTGTCTGCAAAAGACAAAGAGTTCTGTTTCAGCTTCATTTGGCTTCGAAGTACTTTTCACATTCCTTCATCCTCAAATTCATAACTGCCTACCAAAGGATGTGGTGATAGGAGGGCTTGTCTAGGTTAGCTGTAAAGTTTGAAGTTTGAAATTTAGCAATCTAGCGTGTTTGTTATGTTTGGGCTTTGATAAATGGCTTTGTATATTCATCTAATCATCACAGTGACCTCATGAGTATATTTTAGTATTATTTTAAATGTAGAAAACTTCGTGAGACTCTAAGGCTCACAAACCCAATAGAGAATAAAGCTACAATTAAGACCAAACCTAGCTATTTTAAAGCCTCTATTGTTTCCACTTTGCTCCAGTCCTTCCAAATGCTATATTTAAGTTAACTTTGATTCTCCAGGACCAAAACATATTTGTATTGAGTAAGTCTCCATCCATTGTTCACTCAATACACTTAAGGATGCATCGTAACAGGGTAACTGTCTTCCTAGTACAACTAAAGGGTTCCAATCCTTTAGCAGACGATGAAGTGTACATAATAAAATTCCTACTGATTGATAATTAAGTAGTATTCTTAATAAAGTTTTATCTTCAGTGGGTCACATTTATTAGATTTTTCTCTTAGTTTTCAGAAGTTGATGTTTCAAGGATTAAATAATTTAATTATGTCTCTGTCTCTGTAGGGTTTGAGACAGTGAGTGTTCTATAAAAGAGGAAGAAGCTTTGCAACATTCACTAAAATGGTTTCAGTTCCAAATAGATTTTTGATATGAGAATGAAAGGACTTCAGTACTGCCTCTGAGTCATATTAATGCCAGCTAAACTACTATAGCTCTCTGATGATGAGCTCAGTATTAGGGATATTGTAGCCACATCCCTTGCCTGTCTGATGATATGGGTGCCTAAGATCTGAATCTAAAATTGATTTAAACTCTTTTTCAAAGAGGGTTTTTTTTAATACCTACTATGGATACAGTCATTACTTTGAGATTACCTTTTGCAATCACTGTGATAAAAAAAAAACCAAATTACTTATGATTATAAATTGATTCTAACATTGTGGCACTTTTTTTTTTTTACTTTAAAAGCAAACAGGTGAAAGTGACTTATTAATTGGGTTAAACTAGCAAGTTACTTAATTAGGAAATAGGAGTAAAAGAGGATATAATTTTCAAATCTTAGGCAGCTGTTAAAGAACTAGATGGCACACAAAACATTTAATCTGACAGAAACATTCTGAGGAACCAGAAAGCCTTTATGGTACTATGGAATAGTGGGGAGAGAGGGACTCTGTTGATACTGGGAACATCAAGTTCAAGTTGTTAGTGTTACATAAGTATTTGGGTGATTAGCATACAAAGGCAGGTGAGTTTACAATCTGTATCCAGAGTCAGGGCATTGGTTCAGAGTAAGAAAGAATATCCCAGAATAGTGGGTATCAATCTGTGGATCTCAACCCATTTTGGGGTCAACTGACCATTTCACAGGGGTCCT
This sequence comes from Lophiomys imhausi, assembly GCA_907164525.1. NCBI lineage: Eukaryota > Metazoa > Chordata > Mammalia > Rodentia > Muridae > Lophiomys > Lophiomys imhausi. The sequence continues at coordinate 162,816 of CAJQZJ010013817.1, read as the reverse complement.
GTATCTGATGTCTGGCATATCAGATATTTACATTACAATTCATAACAGTAGCAAAGCTACAGATATGAAGTATCAACAAAATGTTATGGTTGGGGGCTACCACAACATGAGGAACTGTATTAAAGGGTCGCAGCATTAGGAAGGCTGAGAACCACTGGCACAGAGAAAAGGTTTGGGCGATTACAAGTAGAGAAAATAGATTTCAGACCAGATGTTTTTCCTTTAGAATTCTAATGCTCTTAATGTATTACTGTCTGGCCTCTTGTATGTCATGCTGGGCTAATAAATGCTTACTGACAAAATTATTTGATTTAAAAAAATAACACGAGTGTATAGCAAAGGGCAAAAATCACACATAACTATGTAAATACCTGTCATTTGACCCAAGCATAGCTTCCCCTCCATTATCCCCTCATTGTTACTTACCTCTGGAAGTTTTTCAAAAGAAAACGGGTAAGAAAATTGATTAAACTCTTTTAAAAAGGCATCTTAATGAAAGTATCTTTTCATGGAGATTCTAAAAATACCAAAAGGCCTTGATAACACTATCAGGGATGAGACTCTTTCGCAACCAGGAACCCATGCAGCTCAGGTAGCATTGGTGTTATTTTGTTCCATTGTAATGGGAATTTGTATCTCTATCACAAAGTTTCATAAACTATAGATCTCAGATTCACTTCTCATATTTCCCAGCAGACCTTTTAAAATTTCTGTTTGCTTTAAATGGGCTGCAGGTTAAAATGCTAAACAATATTATCCTGGTCTATGTCCTTGACATTCACGGGTCATTGTAAAAGTGGTAGCAGATAAGGACTAAGCAGGTACCATGTCCCAAGCACTACCCAACCCCAACCTCATGCACTCATAATCCCCTCTGTCTCGGCTGACTCATGAAGAGAGGAATGCCTGGAGTTTTACCCTCTCTGTCCTCTTTGTTGGCATTATATCCTAGGAAATTATTAAGAGTCAGAGATTAACATCTCAGATGGGCTTCTCTGCCACAGTTTCAGGTTATGCTACCATGGTAGAGGAAGCCACTTCACCATTGTAAGCCTCAATTTCCTCATGTGTAAAATGGGATAAAGGAATAGAAATAAAATGGAGTGATGGAAAGGACCTGACAGCACGAACTCAGTGAGGTGGCCATTATCGTTTGGATACTTACTGTGATACTAGACCACTAGACACCCCCTGACCTGAAGTTTCTGAACTAAGATGTTAGAAAAAATTGCATTGTGATTGACAATGGCCTTCAAGTACAGCCTTAAGGTTATGGAGATAGCTTGCTGTTTTGTTTTGTTTTCTCTAACAAATCAAATTTAGGGCAAGACAACAGCAAGAAGAATAGAAATCTTTCAATAACAACATGTTATTAAAACCTAGGAAAAAGGTGATGGTTGTTGTTTTAAAAGAAAATTTGTAAATGACTTGTTGAGAGCACAGTTGTTCAAAGGCAGAAAGCCCTGAATTTCAGGTCCCTGAAGGGGTCCAATGATTGGACTCAAAATTGGGAAGAGAAATTGGGAAGCTGTAAAATCATTATTACTTCATGATCATAGCAAGCAATTTCACTCTAGTTTAATTTTCTTTTTAATAATCGGGCTTTTGTTTAAGCTCTTAAATCCTCTGTTGAAGCAGACACTCCCTCTTTCTGTTGTACTTTGCCTGGGGAGTTTCTTCTGATCTCATCCAATAACTAAAATGATTGTTAAGCTATGTAAGAAAAACCTAAAACAACAGTGACTTAAACATGAGGTTACTTTCTCTTCTCGTATTTGGTGGTGAGCTGCTCATAGCTAGTGCGGCAGTGCAGCAGATCTATCAGGGCCTCTAGACTTCTCTAAACACGTTGATCTGCCACTCCTAGGGGAGGCTCCATGTCCTCTGCATCAAACATGAATGTTGGAGTGTCAGTCACCTGTGCTTCACTAAAAGCCATGGCATGGGTGGAAGAATGGGGCCTCTTCCCTTTGCCATGTACCACAACTAATTGCATTTTAGGTGTCAAAGTGTAGTCTTGTTAATATATTTTGCTTCTAAAAAATAGGGGAAGAGAAGTCTTGTGAAAAAGTATGCAACGTGGTAACCATGGCAGTGCTAAACTCTTGAGGTTCCTTTGAGAGAGAGGATAGGAGGCAAATCATGGCCTCACCATGAAGCTAATAATGTAAGCCCATTTCTAGCCCTGACATGCTGATTAGACAGCTTTTCATTTCTAGTCACCTCTTTGAGTTCTCCAGTAACACCACACCCAAAATGGAGGCCATTTAATGAATCTCACAAATAAAGAAGTGTCAGTGCTTCCCAGACATACACAGGGCCAGTGAAGTCGTGAAAGTGGTACCCTCTTGGGATATAGTGGTTTTGGCTCCTGCCTATGCTAGCCTCCATCTGCTTTGCCAGCCACACATCTAACCACATATCCAAGCAAACTCACTAAACTCTAGGATTCATGGACAGAACATACATCTCTAATCCCAAACCATTCTTTTATAGCTAAATACTTTTGTCTTCTAGTTTCCTGGCCTCTTGGTGCTTTGTTTACTTGATTTCTCCAGCCAAGTTAGATCCATTCCTCAAGACTTTCCACAAAGGCCAGCTCTCTGCCTCTCCACAGCTGGACTTGGTGTCCTCTGTCAGTTTATTCGCCAGCGTGCGGTTCTCCGCAGTCTTACACACTCCTCACAGCATGTCTTGTCCTGTAGTTCGTACAGTTTCCACCACACTAGACTTACCTACACTGAAGGACACAGCCACCCAGGCTTCATTCATGGCCTTAGCACTAGTCCTTTGCACATAGAATGTGGTTAGCTTGTGCATGCTGAACAAAGGGATGTTGATTTGACAATAAAGTTTTATGATTAATCAAGCACTTCATGAGGGGTAGAGGTGTGATGGTTCTCTTCTCCTGGACAAAAGACACTCTACAAAGGCTGAGTTATGATGGAGAAAGACACAAGAGAAAAGCAGACCAGGCTCAGGTCCAATTCTGCAACGTACATGGTATGTACGTTGATGTCATACAATGAACCTATGCTCATGTGATGTCATGTATGTGGCTATCTTCTCCTATTTGTAAAATGAAGAGAATAATGCTAAATCCACAGTGCTCTTACTATGCCATGCTAACATCTGGAAATGGCTATTGTAGTGGTAACCTATGCTGTTTCCAGTAACTGTTTCCTTCCTCATTGCTTCCATTTCTTAATCCCATGCTAGCTAACAGTAAGTTCTCTGGGGTTCCACTACCTGAAAAGGGGAAAAAAAGTGATAACAGGTTTTTATTTATAAAAAAGATTGAAAGTAAGTGTAAACATGATTGAAACTATTTAAATCCACCAGATTTGTTAAATGTATCAGGTATTGAAGGATAGAGACTCAAAGATACATGTAAATGATCCCAGTGGGAGACTTTGTGCAAACAAAAGACCATGCTAGACATGATTTAGAGTGATCATAAACCTCTATCTGTGTGGATTATTAAGTAAATTACTTCTCACATACATATTTCTCTGGCTATCTTGTAGATATCCTTTCCCAGTCAGAGTTAGTAACTCCATCTTCTTCTAACTGATTATATGAAACTTAAAAAGGCCCCTTGTGGATATCCCTTCTTGTCAAAATTGATCTCAGCCTGTAGGCAAGAGCTTCCTGCTTGCTGAACTGGCTACATTGATTAATTTAACAACAGGGTACTTCCCTTCAGATGTCTGCTGGTCTGCAAAGGAAAGATCTCCCTTCCCCCGAAATTGGTACTCAATAAGGGCATTTTATAAATTTACCATCTAAACTTTTTACTATTTGTTTACTTATTTATTTATTTATTTATTTTTGAGACAGGTTCTCTCTATATAGCCTTGGCTGGCCTGGAACTCACTTATGTACAGCAAGCAGGAACATATAGAGATCTACTTGCCTCTGCCTCCCAAGTGCTGGGATTAAAGGCATACACGGCTACACCCAGCCCTACAAATGGCATTTTTTAAAAAATGCAACACTAACTATCTTTTTGGAGAATTTAATGAGAATCTTAAATTTATCTTACCTATTTATTGCATAGCTTATTATTGGTATATATAAATTCAATGATGAGGACTCTATATTTTTCTATTTTTTTCTAACCTTTGCTTCAAGATAGGAAACACATGGCCAAGATGCAGATCTGAGACTGAATCTTCCTTTGCAACATTTACCAAATAATCCCAGTAAAATTAGAGGTAACTTGAGAATTTCTAAACACAGGTGAAATTTCAACAGATATTTATCATCCAGAACTTGGGTTGTAAAGCTTTTCTCTTTTACTATATTTAACACCCATTAAGCACCTTCGTATCTTGCAGAGCAGAGAATCTTGCTAGCCCAGTAAAGGCTCACAGCCAGAGAGATTGGTCACCATCAGCATTCAGAGTGGGCAAGCCTTTGTTTTCTCTACAGATCCTACAAGCTTCTCTGTGATACTTAACAAACTCAAAATATAATTGGTCTGCTTGCAGTACTGTCCAGCCCACTAGATTCATAGATTGACTATAGATGGACTGCTAGCTTCTTCTGCCTTTATCTTCAGCATTGAGCACACTCTTTAAGATAAGCAAGAAGCCTGTACTATCCTCTGAGGCCCAGAGGACAATACAGAGCATGCAGAGAATGGGTAATGGACAGAGGCCAGCTCCATGGTAGTTCCTGGAGAGTTTATTAGGATGGCTGTGTGAAAGCCGACTGCAATGCAGAAAATGGAAATGGTGACTTCACTCCGACTGCTTCTCAGCTCTGCCTTCTCATCTACATATCTCTAACACTATCCCAGCTTGCATGCCACTGGGGATAGATTATTCTAGGAACAGCTAGCGTATATAGCCCAGTTCCTCTTATGTTTTCCTGTACATATTTCTCACTTCTGTCAGAGCTGGTGGACCAAATTCATGGTGGTTTTTCTATTCATGTCTTAATCAAATCTGGGCTTTGACTAACATGGGAAAACTCTGAGTAGAGGTCTCTCATTCCGTTGCCTCTTTGGTCAGTCCTTGCACGTGCACACAGGGTGATGTGCCTGTGCTTCCTCCTGGAACCTCTCTCTTATTCCCTACGAATGGAACAAATTTCTACAAGTATTTCTCTTCTTCCAAGAACCTACCTTCTGCTCCTCATCACAGAGAGCCTCTCAACAGAAAGGACCCTTCTTAGACCACACACAAGAAACACCTACTGAATTGATTTCTGCTGAGTGGCTATGCATTCTCCTAGCAATGGCTAACAGCACTTCCATTCTTCTGAGTTCCTGTATCTAGAACTCAGGACACCTCAGCATTTCTCTAGTTGCCTTGAGAATCCCTTGTTAAATACCCCAAAAATGCTTCAAAGAGAATTTCCATCAGGCGTTCATTTTGAAACCCAATGGACATCTGTGAGATTCCAAATGAGCTTGGGGATGACAGGGCATCTGGGCATCTGTAAAAGAGAGCGTTCATCATTTTAAGTATCTGGAAATAGATGCTCTGGCATGAAAGTTTTTGAGCTTTGATTTAATGATAGCCAGAACTCTTCATAGGGACCTTAGGGCTACTGAGCACCAGGAGTGAAAACAGGCCACAAGTTATCTTTCCCTCTGTTCAGTCAGCATTTCAGATGTTGTTTCTAGAAATGTTTTTGGAAGAAAAAGCAGTGATTTATTCTGGCAGCTAAACTTTGAGACTTGCACATAAATTATGTAGAGAGTGCCAAAGCAAGTATCTGAACCTCCACTAGTCTTGCCATGTGAAACTGAGTGACCCCCACCTTGCCCAGAGTTGGGTTCATTTCTCTCCAGTACATATATTCATATATTACTTATTCATCTGATTTTTATGAAGCATAATACTGGTAATTATTTCTTCTGCAATTGTCATTCCTATAAAATCCATAGCGCATTGTTTTCCATATTCACCTCCATAGTCTCCCAATATCTGCCATTATACTCATAATGGATGAAAGTTGAATAAATTTGAAAGTACGTTCACATGGCTTTTAGCATCTAAAAGTTACATTAACTGCCTTCACAGCTACCACAATAGGTGGTCCAATCAGTGTCTCCCTTGTAAACACAACACCATCCTGTGATCCATCCTGAATCCTGCTGGCTTTTACTGCTAGTAGAACCATGAGCCCTGGATCTGGCATTTAAGAAGAATCAGATTACTGCTACGTGAATCAATATTTAGACAATGGTGAAAAGGAATGAATCATTGTCATAGTCCCTAAACGTTGAGTTTTAGCATAGTAGCCTGGACCTGTACATATTATTCTTGCCACTTACCAAGTGTCTATACACCAAGCCCCTTGTGTGAGTTTTACCCAAGTTGCCTTGGCACCACCATTGTCTAGCAGACAGTATTAGCCTGCAATTTGCAAAATAGGAAACAGAGTTTTAAGGACCTTTGTTACAGCTACAGAGCAGGTGAGTGGCAGATGACAGAACTGGGAAGTGCTTCCAGTCCCAGCTGGCATGTCTCATTATTCTGTTGCAGAGCACATAGTAGTTAGTCAGTGTATTTATTACTGAATGAATGGGTGGATGACTGGCACTGAGTACATGTTCTCTCCCTTTAGTACTGAGGTTAAAATGTTTGCTATTGGAAAATACAAATAATGTTTACGCAAACTATAAATAAATGTATATATACCAACTTACTGCTTTTATTAGCCTTCATTTCTCTTTAAATATCTGAGCTATTTGAAAAGCTAGAGACATTTCTTATAGAAATTATACCCAATTAACTAGAGGTGCTACACAAAGCTCACAACAATCAAAACTCAGACCACTACACGGTTTTGAGCCTCTCAGTCCTTCAGTATGTTTGAAGTCTAGTGTCTAGTGTCTTCAAAAAATTATCTATAAGAAGAGATAATGAAGTGAGTCTAAGTGACAAGCCATCTATAGTGCAACAACAGTAGCAGCATGTATACACACACACAGACACACACACAGACACACACACACTGCCATGTACCACTCTGGGGCTTTTTTCCTCCCACATCTCATTAACCATTATAAGCTGTGAAATAATTTTCTCTGATGTAGGTTGTCCCTGTTAGTGACACATTCACCTTATGTGTCACCAACAAAAGTAAAATTCTATCAGTTAAATTATAAGATGGCATTGATGATTAAACAGCCTCACTTTAGGTGTTAGAGTGAAAGCAAGTAGGAAAATGAATGTAAAAATACTGGTACCTTTTAATCCCACTTTACAGATGAGGGAACCACAGGAGACCCAAGGAAATGAAGTAATTTCCCGAAGGTCACACACGTTGGGCTCTTACTTCAGTTAAATTCACCCCATCCTTTGGTGGAAGACCACAGAGATGAGCGGCACTGCTCCTCATTCTCCTAAGTGGAGAGGCCAGAAAGGAAAATATAACTACAGTCAAGGAAACCGAATGTGCAGTATGGGACTTAACAGAGAGTGGGGAAGCTATGGGGTTCTCTGGACAGACTGACAGAGGAAGGTTTCTAGAGAAAGTTATGGCTGTCTCCTGAATTGACTGAAATTTGCAGAATGCTTTAAACACACACACACACACACACACACAATAGATAGATAGATAGATAGATAGATAGATAGATAGATAGATAGATAGAT
>CAJQZJ010013817.1:139030-150023 GCA_907164525.1 Lophiomys imhausi | reverse complement strand
TCCTCCTCCTCCTCCTCCTCCTCCTCCTCCTCCTCCTCCTCCTCCTCCTCTTCTTCTTCTTCTTCTTCTTCTTCATTATAGTCAAGCTATAACACAAAGAAGATAAGATGGTAAGATTACAAGGTAGGACTGTGTTCAGCCCTGTCCCTTCACTCTACTCGATTAACTTCTGCTTCCAGTATACCCTCTATGTTCTTAAAACACTCTTCATTATATTCATGAGTAAGTAAATGAGTGTTTTTATTTTTATTTTTTAGTGTTTTTTTAAATAAATTTATTTATTTGTTGCTTCAGGTTACATCTCCATCATATTGTCCTTTTCCCCCCCTTCCCAGCCCCGCCCTCCCATCCTCTGTCCCCTAACCCTTCCATCCTGCTCTTCTGGAATGGAGTGTCCCTACATAACAGTCCCTCGCCCCAGTTCAGAAGTCATATGAGAGCCAAGAGCCTCTTCATACACTGGGGGCCTACAAGGCAGTACCAACAGTGAAAAGTGTCTCATTGCTAGGGAGGGAAAACTAAAAAACAGACCAACAAACAAACAAAAACAAACAACAAAAAAATAAAAAGTCTATGTCCATGTTCCCTTTGGTGTGTTTGCTGTAGTACAGATATCCTGTACTATATAGCTAAAATCCTACTATAAGTGAATAGATGCCATGTGCATCCTTCTGAGTCTGGGTTAGCTCACTCAGGATGAGCTTCTCTAGTTCCATCCATTTGGCTGCAAATTGCATAATTTCATTGTTTCTGATAGCTGAGTAATATTCCATTGTGTAGATGTACCACAGTTTTTTAATCCATTCTTCAGTTGAGGGACATCTGGGTTGTTTCCTGTTTCTAGCTGTTACAAATAAGGCTACTATGAACATAGATGAGGAGACTTCCTTATGATTCCGTGAGGAGTCATTTGGATGTCTACGGCCATACCACCCTGAACGCACCCGATGTCGTCTAAATGAATGTTTTTAAATGGAAAAAACAGATGGAATGTTCTGATTTTTCAAATAAGAGCAACTAAAGCTCATGTCTTTCTGCTCAGTCTTGTTTTCCTCCCCACATACTCCAGAGGGAAAACATTTTGAGAAAGTTTACTATGTATGTCTTTTTGTTTGTTTGTTTATTGCTTCAAGTTACATCTCCATTACAGTGCCTTCATTCCACCCCTCCCAGTTCCACCCTCTCCTCCCTCTGTCTTTTTATATCACATTAAAAAGACACCATCTCCAATTGCCATTGGTGTAGTTAAGAAATAGCCTTTAACTCCTTTCATCAGGGAAGAGGTGGGGTAAAGGGACTCTTGGCCCAAGGTGGTCCTGAAGGTTCCCTATGTTATCTCATTGAATCTCTGCAAATATGTGACATACAGAAGTGATTGACTCCATTTTGTAAAAAATAATAATAATAATAATAATAATAATAATAATAATAATAATGAGACTTAACCTCCCTGCAATAATTTCCTCAGTGACAGCCTTTGAGAAAGACGTGGCCTGACTTGAATGTGTCTCTTTAGTATAATGTCTTTGCACTGTCCACAGTGACTCACCTTAATGTTAAAATGGAACATGTCCATCCAGAAAAGTAGAATAGGACTGGGCATAGGGTAGACTTCATATATTTTGTTTCTTTGGCTCTTTCTCTTGTTGCACAGAAGGGTGAGAGATAGGTCTCCTCTAATACAGCAGAGGTCTGGATTTCTAAGGACAAAGGAAATTGAGTTGAAGCACTCTGTTTCTTGAGCCTTAAAGTTGTCATGGAAACAACAGCTTCTCCAGCCCAAACAAGTTCACAGCACAGAAGGGAGTACTGCTGATTCACTCCTTCTTTTACAAATGCTTTTGCAGAGCTTCTGCTCAGGCTGGATCCAGGAGACACTGACATGCAATGACTTCTGATCCAGGACAGGAGGTGAAAGTCATTCCTAATGTAGATTCTTAGTGTAGTCTACCCCAAAGCTACCAAGGGCAGAGTGCTTTGCAACTTTAGAGGAGAAACAGGTCTGCTGCTTCTATGCTTTGGGTTCCTAATTAAGTAAAACAGATGTTGATTTCATAATGTTTCATAAGAATTAGATAGAGTATAGAAATAATCATCTGTGTATTTGTGGAAATGGAATTATATAAAGCAAAAGTACTTTGCATATGACCAAGCCATATTATACACTCAGAAGGTTTTTTACTGTTGCTTAATAATTGTTTTTTATTCCAAAGAATCAGTAATGGGTGAGAGGACAATCAGACAAGTAGCTTGTCCTTACTCCCTTGCCCTACAATCTACAATTATTATGATGCTTATTTTAATCGCCTGTATTAGTTCTCCGTCACTGCTGAAACAAATTCTCTTCTTCCAGGTCAGGTCCTCACTTCAGTCCTTGTGTCAGTCTCTATCAGCTTCACGTTGCCTCTTTCATTTCCAAGGACTCATGTGCTCTGGCTGAGCCCACCTAGATAACCCAAGAGTCTCCTGATCTTACTCCTACGTGCCTGGATTGTAGGCACATCTGTATGTCCTTTATCTCACATAAATTTATAGAGCAGTGGTTCTCAGCCTCCCTAATTCTGCCACACTTTTACAGTACTTCATGGTACAGTGAGCCACAACCATAAAATTATTTTTGTTGCTACTTCACAACTATAATTTTGCTACTGTTATGAATAAATATCTGATATGCAGGATATTTGATATGCAACCCCTGTGAAGTGATCCTTTGACCACAGGTTGTGAACCAACTGTTCAAGTGACTAACACATGGACACTTTAGAGGCAGGGAGCCATTTTTGTTTCTACCACAATCTGCCTTCTAGTTCCCACAAAACTGCAGGTTCCTATCCCACTACCAGTTTTTACCATTTCCTGGTTTGCAGTACCATAGTCTCACACACACATGCCCCAAGCCCAGAATTCTGCAGAAAGTCTGCAAAGTTTCACTGACTCATCTTTTTTTTTTCAGAGTTTCACATTTATTTCAGTGGTTCAGCAAATACACACACACACACATGCATGTACATATACATACATATATGCCATATATGCATATGCAGAGATTATGACATTAAAAAAAAAAACCATAGGAAGACACTAAAATTGGGAATCTAGCTAACGAGTGTGGGAAAGTTCATTGTACCGCCTAGCTCCTTGTCTGTAGCTTTGGGATTTTTAAACGCAAGGACACAGGTTTCAATAATCACATAAAGCTAACTTACCCTGTTTACTATCGCCAGTAGAAACACTGGCAATAAAGTGATAATTCAGGACTATGGAATTCTGGGAAGGATAAGCTTATGAGGGAGAGCCTCACAGAAGCTTCTGATACTGCAAGTGTCTCCATTCGAGTATGAATGGTGGATTTTCTTTTCTCGTTATTAATTATATAGTCTACATTTTTTCTGAGTATATATCTCCAAACTAGGAATAGGTCTTATAAAATGGAATGAAGTGTATAAAATTTTTCAACTTTTTATTGATTCCTTGTGAATTTCACATCATGCAGCCCAATCCCACTCATCTCCCCATCCCTTCATATCCACCCCTTGTCCTTACAACCTCCCCTCTGCAAAGAAAATAAAACAACAAAAAATCTTGTCATGGAAGCTGCAGTGTGCCACAGTATGTCACACAGTATACCCTTCTGTCCACACATCTTTACCTGAAAATTTTCATTACAATGTGATGTTGGTCTGGTTAGAGGCCTCTGGCTTCTGCTTCACTATCAATTCTGGATCCTCACTGAAACCCTTCTTGGATATCCTCTTGTTATCCTGTGTCATGGAGATCCTGTAGCTATGAGTCTACAGGACCAGACTTTTCACATGCTCCAGCATATCATGGATGGGGTAGATGTTGGGGTGGGCCAACTCAAAACCTGGGAGGTAGCTGAGTTGGTCAGCCCACCAGCTCTCCTGCACCTGCACCACCAGGGCCAGCTCTCCAGCATTTCCCCAGGTAGCTCACCCAATGTCACATCTGGCAAGGGGAAGGATCAGCTCTCCTGTTCTCACATCGAGGACTGGCTCACCCACTGTCCTGCCACCAAGGTCAGCTCTACTGTGCTGCCTAGACGAGTAGCAGGGGCCCACTCTCCTGAGTCCTGCAGCTTGTGAGGGACAGGGACAGCTCTCCCACTCTCATGACCTTGGGAGAGAGATCTTCCAGTTCTCTCACCTGCCTCAGGCAGCAGGGAGTGGGGGCATCACAACAGATGTAGGGTGGAGCCAGCTCCCCTACACTCACGCTCTGAGGGCCAGAGCCAGCTAACTGGCCACACTGCCATCTTTGTCAGCTTTATGGTGCTGCCCTCACTGGCTCATCTTAATATCTTTATTTCTGCTGGCATTTGTTCCAGGTAATAGAGGCTTTTTCTACTATGTGTCTCAGCATTCTTCTAGCCTCTTCCCAGGGTCCAATTCCAAAGCTGCTCCTAGGTATGTGTTATACATTACCCCTTGTCTGGCACCAAAACAAGTGCTAGTTTTGTGTTGTTACCATCACAATTTATTCTACATCTAAGAATTACAAACAACACAAATGTCTGAACGTATAGTTCTGTGGGCCACTGCAGAATCAAAAGAAGCTGTCAGTGGCTGTACCTGCTATGGAGGCTGTAGGAGAGAATCTGCTTTCCACTTGTCTTGATTGTTGGCAGAATCTAATTCCTTAATGCCATCAAGTTCTATTTAAATTACATCTCTCTCGTGTACTCCTATACTTTCCTCTTCCACTGGTAAGGACTCTTGCGATTAAATTGAGCACACTCAGCTAATGCAGGGAAATCTCCCCAAGTTAAAACCTTCAACTTAACCACATCCACAAGTATCTTTTTTGCCATATAATGCAACATATTCACAAAACTGTGGAAATTAAGGTATAGCCATTTTGAAGGTTAGGTTAGGATCATTGTCCTTGCTCCCACATCCTTTATAAGCAGGAGACACAACAAATAGTTTTTGATATTTCTGGCACCCCCTCTGGCAATCTTACCCTTTCATCATTCGCTACTATCCTAGTTTGAAAAGGTAGGTCAAAATTCTCACCAGCGTAGAAAACGTCAGTACTGTCATGGCTCATGATTGTTAGATATTACCACAGTCTAAGCTCTGAAAGAAAGTGTAAGTGTTTGGATTTAGATGAGTGTGGCTTGTAGAAAAAAAGAACACATGGGTTGGTACAGTTGGAAGTTCACAAGTCCCAGAGTCAGTTTTAAAGTCCTCATCTTTCCTCTATACATACTGGATATCTCTTCTGACACTGGGTATATTACTTATATTATACAACTTTACTTCTTTGTCAATAATGAAAGGCTAATATGTATATTGCAAACTAGCTGCAAGAACTGATTGTGTACCCAATAGACTGCTGATGACTCTCTCAAATATGATCCATGGTGTCAATATAAATGTTGTCACCAAATCATGGGTCCCTTAGGAATAATTAGCTCTAAACACCACTCTTACTGGGAGTTTCTAGAACTCTAACATTAGGGGCATGAACTTTTGAATCAGATACATCTATCTGCATTTAAACCCTCATTCTGCCACTAGTTTTTCATTTTAGCTCTTTGTTTCTTATTTCCTTCAAAGACCAAATGCTTTTGTGGTGGAGTTGCTGCCAGAAATAATCAAGTAGACCTCCATCTGTGCTGGGCACCTACTGCATCGTCCTGTTGCTGCAGCTCTGCACCATTCTATGAAATGAAATTCTATTAAATCATTATGTGCATCTCCTCACTAAAAAAAAAAAAAAAAAAAAAAAAAAAAAAAAAAAAAAAGTCATCTATGGTTAAGTGGCCATCACTCTAAGAGGTTAGGTGACATTTCACAGATGACCCAGGATCGCATAAGGAATGGTGGAATCTGGATCAAAACCCAGGTCTCTCAGAAGACAGGCATATGACCCATATGACCCATGTACTTTCTTGCCTACCTAGTAACTTGAGCAAGGCAGGAAAAAGGAAATGTCTAGCATATAGTTGGACACTTCAGATGCACTGTATCGTTGGGTGCCTTTATATTTTGCAGCTAACTATGTACAGCCACAAGAACGAGCAAGCAGCAGCTTCACTCTTTCTTTCCTAGACTTCTCAATTGGCAAAGAGGCACTGCACATTTCAGGAGGGGGAGGGGGATGAGAATGCCATTGCATTATTTGTGTCAAATTCCACTGTCTTAATGGACTTGTTAAAAAAGCACCCTGGGTGGTAAGTGTGAATCTTAATGGCATTTTATAAAAGCTGTTGTGATGAATTAGCACATAAAGCAAATTAAAAACATCTTATCGCTTCTTAAATTAGGTGTAGCATGTTTCCAAGACATGGAGATCCATTAATATCCAAAGGAGACAAAAACCAGAATGTGTCAGTTTCTGGGGCTTAGGAACTTGAAAAGCCTGAATCAGTGTAATCCTAGAGGGGCAGAATGGACAAGATAAACATAGCACATGGAAAGAACACCATGCTAGGTTCCTCATCCAGGGTATCTACTACCTCAAACAGAAGCAAAAAACTGCCCTTTGGACACTCTTAGGAATGGATGGTACATTAGGGCTAGTATTTGACCTGTTGAGGACTGCTGGGAGTAATCTCACATCCCTACTCATCACATATGAAGACAGAGAGGTGTGAGGAAAGGGGGCTGTCAGTGGTGACCTGGACCATTTCCAGAGACGTATATGGAGGCTCTCAAAAGAGCCTTATGTTAAATTGGGTCCAGAAGCCAGAAAGGGTCACTTAATACGTCTTTGCACACCATATGGAAGATAGGTAGTAGATAGCACAAGAGTGACCCAGACATACTCTGGAAGCCATGGGGCTCTGAATTATGTTGTTGAGCACTGTCTGGGATCAAGCAAGCACTTTGCTATTTTGCATATTTGTTTTCGTTTAATTCTCACCCCAACTCTTAAAGTCAGTTGTTACTATTTTACAGTTTAAATAAACTTTAGGCCCAGCAAACTCAAGCAGTCTAACCCTGTCTTCTTGACTACCCCATGAGGGCTCCCCTTTTCTTTTCTCTGTCCCCAAAACTTAGAGCCAAGCTGGTAAGCAGTACTTTTGGGGTGATAAATGCTCAGATAAGAATTAATAAGGGAGCTTTAGAAGTTTATATACAATGAGGAAGTCAGTCTTGAAGGAAAAATCTAAAGTCATTGGCACTGCTTGATCTTGGCCAGGGGGCGACAGGCTGGGAAAATTAGCTGCAAAGTGAAAGGGCCACAGAAGTATGTTTTGGAGTCTGACAGGCATCACAGTACATTCATTCTCCAACACATGTACATATATGACCTGGGACAAGTCCATTAGTTACCTGAGATTCCTTTCCTTGTACCTAAGATAAGACCACTAATTTTTACTTGTACCAACCGGTGTTAGGCATTGTCTGCTGCAGTTGGAGACCCAGAATACAAGGTTTGTGCTGGGAGCTTCCTGGAGCAGAACACAGCAATTTTCAGCCCAAGCGATAATATTGAAACAGAACACAGAATTACTAGTCCAAAACTAGTGGGAATCCTTACAAAATCCAGGTTCCTAGATATCAGCTAAAGGACACACTTGCAGCCTTGCAGGAGTCTTTTTAAGGACGATTGTCTCGAGTCTAGTATATTAATTTTTTTTTCACAAAGTGCAATCGATAGACAGGAATGTTGTTGGAATCCACTCTAAAGGGGAAAATAGTTCATAATTGTAGTTAGCCACTGTAAGCTAGGCACTGTTGTGCATGCTTTATGTGTTTTGCATTATACAATTTACCCAGAGAGGCAACCCTCATCACCATACATAATATTATCAGCAACTGAAGCCTAGGGGGGATAATAAAGTAGCTTCCCTTGATAACCAGCTGTGGGACCATTAAGGCACAGTAGAAACAGGGCATGGCCTCAGTAGTAGTTCCTCACCATTATACTTCCTTCTGTTGCATAGTACCTACCACATGCTAGATGTTGCCTGTGTTCTTTCCATTATGGGAGGTAATTGTGTATTGAACACATTTGGCTCTGCAATGTTAATTGCTTTCTGTCTTATCACACAATGCATTGCCATCAGCAGGAGTGGTGTCTGTCCTCACCCACCCCCTTTTTCTGGGTTGAGGTTTTGTGTGAGTCCTTGATAGGGAAGATGCAGATGGTCAAGGAAGAAATAATTTATTCTGGGCACTCAGACCAAAAAACTCTCTCCAAATTACACCACGTGGGGATCCTGGAAATGGCTATATTGTAAGCTTTTTGACTTCTATAATATTTGAGAGTTAAATGCTATCTTCAGCCCCTTTTGGTTACCATGGCAGCAGATGTGACATTTCTTTGACGGATGGCAGTGGGGAGAGAGGAAGAAAGAAAATGAGCCAGGGTTGGCCCTAATGATTTTAGAAAATTCTACTCCAAATCGAGCTTGTTTTACATGCATGCTGCTTACAATATAAAGAGATCCTCAGAGCATAGTGAAAAGAATTCATGGGTACGTGGTAGAACCTGCTTCTTCTGGGAAGCCTTAGACACTATGTGTGGTGGTGGGCTTTGAGATGTGGGGAATATATCAGAAATAGACAGTAGAGTACTCGAAATCAGTTGTCACATTCTTATAACTTCAGCTACTCTGTGTTCCCCGTTTTGATTCTGCTTCCCACTCTGGTGCTGCACTGGCTTGGAAATTGCAGTGCACTGGCTGTAGCAAAGGCTCAGCAGAACCTCTTCCATGACAACGAAGGATTACAATTCAGAGTGATAAGCACAATGATGAGGCAGACCTGGGTTTTATGGAAGTAAAAAGAGCAGAATATTTATTGTTCAAAGGATTTTGTTCTGTGCACATGGATACACGATTTTTTTTTCACTTTTCACATTTTAAG
The DNA here is from genome assembly GCA_907164525.1 of Lophiomys imhausi. NCBI lineage: Eukaryota > Metazoa > Chordata > Mammalia > Rodentia > Muridae > Lophiomys > Lophiomys imhausi. The sequence continues at coordinate 141,183 of CAJQZJ010013817.1, read as the reverse complement.
CACTTATTCAGGTCATTACAGTGACCCCTTCAAGCACTCAGGATTGGTGATAGATAACTCAATATTATTTTGTTGGGGGGAGTCAGTAACTCTGGGTAGAAATTTTACATTTTTATCACCTTTATAAAGGATGGAGTCTGTAAGCTACTATAGTGAATTACAGAATTTATTTATAGCACAAAGAATTTAAGAAAGATAGCCATGTTTTTCTTTTTGCTTATTTTTCATTTGTAAAATGTGATTCTAATAGGAAGAAAAAATATCTCAATTGAGTAATGAACTGAGGGTCTATTCTGTCACTATCATTTACCTTGTTAGATGTGATGGTATCCAAGAAATAAAGAAATTGACTCTAGTTATAGGGACCAATGGGCCATCCCTGCAACCAGCAAGGAAAAGCAAGAAGTAACCTCAGTACTACCCCATCCACCCCACCTACTCCCCTTCTCTCAAAAAAAAAGAAAGAAAACTGTGTAGCACAATCCAGGAAGCCACACAGGAGATGATGGAATTTCAGGGCAAGAGCTGAAATTCAAAAGTGTGTACTTTAAATCAGTGACACCAGTGTCCTAACCATACCATAATTTGTCCTTTTCTTTCAGAGCCATGTTTGACTATGACAAGAGCAAGGACAGTGGGCTGCCTAGCCAAGGACTTAGTTTTAAATATGGAGACATCCTCCATGTCATCAATGCTTCCGATGATGAATGGTGGCAAGCCAGAAGGGTCACACTAGATGGGGACAGCGAGGAGATGGGTGTCATTCCCAGCAAGCGAAGGTAAGGATGCCTTCTGTGTATCAGAGCATGTGTGCATAGGAGGGAGAGAGAGGGGGGAGAGAGGGAGAGAGGGGGTAGTGGGGGAGAGGGAGGGGGAGGGGGAGAGAGCAGGAGAGAGAGAATGTGTGTGTTAGGGAGTAGAAATGCAGGGAGGGATGGGGAGACTGTACACAAAATAACTATTTAAGTGTGATAGGCATTCTACAGGAAAATTGTCAATGGTGACAGGTGACAGGAATAAAAAATTCTCATTCTCTGCATGTTAGGATTTTACCAAATTTGGTGAATGTGATGAGGCATAAAGGGAAAAAGGAAGAGCTGCTGAGATGATACTCCTGGCAGCTAATATGCTTTTGAGCCTGCGTGCCCATTCACTGATACCCTTGGTTCAACATTTACCTATAAATTTACAGAAAGGCCAAATATAGAAGGCAACTTAATACCCAGATGCTTGAGATCTGAGCTGTCCTATAGCTGGGCAGATGGGTATCTTTTACTCAGTCCTGTTCCCCATCCAGCATTCTCTTTAGTAGCTCAGATTTTAGATCTATGTATTTCTTTATTTATTCATTAATTCATTTATTTATTCATTTTACTTCCTGCCTGCAGCCCCCTCCCATATCTCCACTTGTTTCTACCCTCTCCTTCCTCTCCCCTCCCCTTCCACTAAGAAAACGTAACCCTCCCCCCAGTTAACTCACCCCAGCTCTTCAAGTCACAACCAGACTAAAAGCATCTTCTTCCACTGAGGCCAGACAAGGGAGCCCAGCTAGGGTAAGGTAATCCACAAACAGACAATAGAATCCATGTTAGGGACAGTCTCCACTCCACTTGCTAGGGGATCTACATGAAGACCAAGCTGTTTATCACCTATATGTATGTAGGGGGCCTAGGTCCAGATCATATATGCTTTTTGGTTGGTGCTTCAGTCTCTATAAAGCCCCAGGGGCCTAGGTTAGTTGACTCTGATGGTCTTCTTGTGAAGTTCTTGTCCCCTTTGGATCCCTCTATTCTTCCTCCCACTCTTCTACAAGACTACCTAAGCTCCACCTAATGTTTAGCTGTGAGTCTGAGCATCTGTTTTGTAGATCTATGTATTTCTTAAGCATATCAAGCCCTTCTCCAAATGCTTCCTCAAATCTGTTTTTGAAAGGCAGAAATATTTCTCAGACAAGCTAACTCTTTATGTCCTAGCAACCTCTAATGACCACTAGGAATTTCCCTTCTCATGAGTATCCTTCTGGCACAAGACATGGTCTAAGAAGCAAAACTGACTATATCAAATCAAAAGTAGGTCAGCGTTCTAGCATAGGTGGGGTTGGTCAGTGTTCTAGCATAGGTGGGGTTGGTCAGCGTTCTAGCATAGGAGGGGTT
>CAJQZJ010013817.1:107591-129108 GCA_907164525.1 Lophiomys imhausi | reverse complement strand
TGTGTGTGTGTGTGTGTGTGTGTGTGTGTGTGTGTGTGTGTGTGTGTGTGTGTGTGTGTGTGTGTGCATGGAAGGGTGAACGTGTCTAATGTCAGAAATCTCCTTCCATTTCTCTCTCACCTTTGAGGTAGTGCCTCTCAGTCAAACCTGTAACTTGACAATACCACTAGTCTTGCTAGCCAGCTTGACCTGGGGATCAGTCCCTGCTTGCTAAGTTTAGAATTACAGGCAGGCCTTCACACCCAGGAAGCATTGGCGAAGGTTTTGAAGATCTAAGCTCTGGTCTTGAACTCGTGACAAGCACTTCAACTACTGAACCATCTCCCTACCCCTGGACTTTTTCTTTAAAGAGTTTTTCAGATAAATGCCTTCCTAACATTTTTTTTTTCAGTTTTCTCTGTTCTCTTCCTATTCTCTTGACAATGTTCTTTGAGATACAAAGGCTTTTATTTTGATTATTTCCAATTTATTTTTTTCTTTTGTTGCTTTTTAGTGCAATGTCTAAGAAACATTGCCTAATACAAGGTTATGAAGGTTTATGTCGTACTTTCTTGTATGAAGGTTGCAATTTCAACTCCTATGTTAAGGTGTTAGTCAATTTTGAGTAATTTTGTTCACGGAGAGGCACTTGATTCCAATTGCATTTCTTTGCATGTAAATTATTTGCTTAATTTCATTTTAGATCATTCATGACAAATGTGTAGAAATATAATTATCACTTCATGTAGATCTTATATCCTATCACATCTGTAGTTTTGATAGTTTTAGTGAATTTCTCAAATTTTCTTATATAGAAGATACATCATATGCAAAAAGAGAATTTTCCTTTTTTTAACCCCCTCAATGTGAGTGACTTTTCTTACTTAATCCCCTTGGCCAGAACACAATGATAGAAGTGTCAATGGAGAGAGGGGTAAAAGGCAAGTCTCTTTGTCTTACTCTTGATCTCAGAGAAAACAGTTTAGGTTTTTGGGGTTTTTTGTTTTTGTTTTTAATCATTCGGTGTGACATTGGCTGTACCTTTACTGTCTTTTTTAAAAATATAGTTCTTGAAAAGGCAATACTAGTTCTCTGGTCACTCCGAGGCCGGTTAATCTGGAGACTCACAGCTCTAGAACATACTAGTCAGGGTTTTTATAGGCTGCCATGTTAACACTAATCGATTCTAAGGTTCTCCTGCTGAAGTAACCATGATGCTTGCTCACCCTGAACTGCTCAGGACACTTGGTGCTCTGCAATGTCAGTGAATGATAAGGGTATTCACAATACCCCTCCCCTTTCTCATTCCCAATGGTTTTCCCCTTCGGTGCAATGTTGAATTTATCGCCTTCCCATAAAGGACCATACTACTGTCTTGTGGCTGTGCTGTAAAATAACTCCTTCTTCTTTTTTACATCCCATTCTTTTCTTCATCTTTTTTGCTTGGGTTTTCTTCCCTAATAATTGTGGCTTGTGGGTGGGTGGGGGGAACAAACACCACAAGTTATAGTCAATAGGTGTCACTATGATAGTAGGTAGGGTAGATCATTTGCCAAGGCTTTTGTTAACCAAGCCACAAAGTTGTCCTTTGTATATTAACTAGAAGTGTCACCGAGAAGCCCAGTCACTGACATAGTATTTTACTTTGTCCAAAAATATTTAAGTGAAATAGAAATTCATGTATGTATTCATATATATATATATATATGGTGTCATTCTTTTTTTTTTTACTTTATTTTTTATTTCTTCAAGTTACATCTCAATTGAAATCCCCTCCCTACCCTGCCTCCAGTCCCACCCTCCCACCCTCTTCCGCCTCAACCCACCCATCCCCTTCCTTTTTTTTAAGTTTAAGATATATCTTTTCCCCCCAACAGCTCCCCCTTTCAGTCCAACAAATGGCTCCTGCTCCTATAATAATAAATACAATACAAAACAACAGAGGTAATTAGGCCAAAATTATGAGAGTTATATGGCTTGGCATACAATCCCAATGTCCAGTCTATATGTATTTGGCACCTGACTTCAACATTCTACTGTCGACCTATCTCCATGAGTTTAAAGTTCTATATCCAACTCAAGTTTCATCACAATTTAAAAAGCATCTTCTTAGAACACCCTCTTGATTCCCAAACAACTCAAAATTTAACTATGAGACTCTAGCTATCTATTCTTCAACCACCTCAGAGACCTGAGAGGGACAAATATATCTGATTATATAGGAAGTGCAGGGCTGCAGCTTCCCAAACTAAGAAATGACATACCAGTGGCTGCCTGGACAGCTCCCATTTTCAATAGCTGTCTCCATCGGGGGCCTGCAACCACCACTGCAATCCAGTGTCGCTGGGACCGTTCAGCTCTACACAATGCCCCAGCCAGAACCTCAGTGAAGCCTGCAAGATCAGCTTCTGCCTACAAACCCCTTAGGTCATCTAAACAGCTGAGAACAGAAGGACTGAACATAAAAGGATTGTACTAACATTTTTAATCATTTTTCCCATTTGGGTTGGGGCCCCAAACAGGTCTACTACGACCCAAATCAGCAGGAAGTCACTTTAAGAGAGCGACGTCCCATGCCCAGAGGGTGGGGAGGGTGTTTCTCCGCCCATCTTTTTGGTTATTTGAAGGATAACTGAAAACTCTGTTATGTAGGGGAAGAGACTACAAGCTGATAAATGGTCCTGTCTTAATGGGTTTTGGAGGTTAGCCCCAGGGAATTCCTACTTTTCCTTTTCTGTATCCTTCTTCCTCTCCCATGTAGGAGTTCATGGGCTTGAGAAAAATGAGATATAGACATAGCACAGGAAGGTCCAAGAAGAAGGGGCAGATTATTGAATATGCCCTTATACCTTTGTATATTGATACAAAATTAGTAGTTTATTTGGCTAAAGTGGTATTGACCATTGTTTATTGTGCAAAAATAAGATTGTATTGGATTACATCGGTATTGATCTTTGTATATTGATACAAAATTAAGATTATAGTTGGCCACAATGGTATTGACCCTTGCATATGGACGTAATATTAAGATTATATTGGGCTACATAGGCATTGATCTTGGTATATTGATACATAATTAAGAGTATATTTAACCACAATTGAATAGATCTTTGTATATTGATACAAATTTAAAGGTAATGCTTCCCAATGGTATCATACCTAGAGATACTTAAAAATAAAATGTGAAGCTCTGACCTCTTGATACCAACCGTCTAAAACGGTCTAGGATAGTTAAAACAAACTCCTAGTCATGCAAACATGTCTCTTTGTTGGCTACTATGACAGTCTATCACAGATATTCTCTAAACTACCCAGTAATCAAGTTGCTAAGAGACAAGCAACATTTGCTTATCTAAATACAAGAGATGGATAGGGCATCTTCAAAAACCCCTTGAGATATGGTGTCATTCTTAAAAATAATGGTCTGTGACATTACAGTATAGAGTCCTTTAAAACAACTACTACTTCAATACAAAATGGTAGAAATTTTTTATGTATTTTTATTTATTTATTTATTTACTTTTTACTGTATGTGCGTTGGTATTTTGCCCACGTGTATGTCGGATCCTCTAGCACTGGAGCTACAGACAATTGTGAGCTGCCATGTGGGTGCTGGGAATCAAACCCAGGTCTTCTGGTAGACCAGCTAGTGCTCTCAACCATTGAACCATCTCTCCAGCCTCCAAAACAGTAGAAGTTTTTATTGGCTCCTGGTGAACTTAATAATAGATGTCCTATTTATTTCAAACATACAGATAATACAGACCAGAGAATTTGAATTGAATACCTGCCTGTGTCAGATATAGGCAGTGGACTTGTGTGGTATACAAAGTATAATATAATATAGATATTTCTTCCAGAAGTTACATCAGTGATAGGGCAGAACTCGTGGGATACCTTTTAGTCTTAGTTACTGTTCTATTACTGTGAAGAGACACCAAGAACAGTGAAACTCTTATAAAAGGAAGCATTTAATTGGGAGCTTACTTACACTTTTAGAAAGTCAGTCCACTGTCGTCATGGTGGGAAGCAGACGGCATGGTGCTGGAGCAGTAGCTGAGGGCTATATCATACCTCATTCACAGGCAGTAGGCAGAGAGAGAGCACTGGGCCTGCCATGGGCTTTTGAAACCTCAAATCCCACCCCCAATGACATACTCCTCCAACAAGGACACACCTACTACTCTAACAAGTATACACCTCCCAACCATTCCAAACAGTTCATCAACTGGAACTTAGCATGCAAATAGGGGACATTCTCATCCATACCACCACACCTTTGAACTGTCTTTGTTAAACACCATTAGCTGGTAAATAAAATGTAAAATCTAGTGTCCAAATGGGCTATTTAAGGAGAAGAGGAAGAATATGGGAAGCAAATCCTAAAACCAAAAGTCAGGAGAGTAATGGTGTATGTTCTGGTTTTAGTTTGCCAAGTCACCAATGCCGTAAAGCTTATAACTAAAATAAAGCTTAGAACTATGTCAGGGATCCCAAGTTCCACCTAGATTATAGACCAATATTAGCTGTTTGTATCTGCAGTTTCATGTTGAAAGGATTCCAATGGCATATATAAGCTCAACAGAATAAAATGTACTACCAGTTAGTCATCTCTTGGGAATTGTTCTCTATTGGCAATCTCTGAATTCACTGATTTTCAAAATGGCTTCCATCAATAATTCTCCGTGATCTTTGCTCAGGAATTAGTTAGTAATAAAAGTAAAAATTTTCCAAATCTCTATAAGAGCAGTAAATAAATGGGAAAGCCTATAAGAGCAAGGAGAGAGCATTGGGGAGAGGAGAAAATTTCCAGCTATCTAAGAGTTCAGAAAGTTGGGACAGGAAATGCCATTTACTTTGGGCTAATGACAGTACCTACAAAAGTAAGCCATTGTAACAGGGTCCTCAGTGGGAAGGTGAGATAAATTCAACATTGCACTGAAGGGGAAAACTGTTTGGAATGAGAAAGGGGGAGGTGTATCGTGAATACCCTTATCACTAACAGACATTTGCCAAGACCAGTGTCCTGAGCATCTCAGGGAAGCATCATGGTTACAGCAGCAGGAAAACCTTAGAATCAATTAGTGTCATTGGGTTAGCCTATGAAAGCCTGACTCATATGTACAAGAGCTCCAAGTCTCCAGGCTAATGAGCCTAGGAATGACCAGCGAATACTTCATAAAGAAATTTAAACTTTAATTGATTTGTTGATACTTGAGTCACTTTTCCAGAACTGGCTATTGATTAAAATAGCATTGAGTGCTACAAAACAAGAGGTATTGTTTAAGGCACCTTGTGAGGCAACCAACAGATTACAAGGCCAAGATCTTTCAGTGAGTTCACAAAGACAATTAAAAGTCAAGGAAATAACAGTACACCAGCACCGGGTCATCTCATAACTTTTGGAGATTGCAGTTTTTCTCTTTAAAAATCAGTAGACTTGGCCTCAGTGAGATTGCCTAATTGGTGAAACCGAACTTTTAAATTATTATTTAACACTTATTTATTACTAAATTCACTTATAACAAACACCAACAATTTCTTAACTATTAATCCTATAAATTCCTACAACCCCTTTAACCTATCCACTAAACCTATTGATAATCATAACAACTACTTTCATACCCTTTTAGAATGATACAGTCTCTGGGGCAGGTCCTCAGTCGTCAGGAAACCAGTCTGGGGGTAGACTCTTTAACGCACTTAGCAGTCCTTTTTCTGGAATATCTCAGACGCAGGTTCGTCAGGGTAAATTGGCTATCGAAGTCTCGCTTTAAATAAGGCTTGAGGCTTTCTTCTCTCTGGGAGACCTCAGCGTCTGTAGGCCACCTTACTTCCTTCGTATCAGCAACTCTGCCGTTCTGCCTCAGTCTTTAAAGCTGTCCACAGTTCCGTTCAGGCCACTGTTCGGACAGGTCAAACCCCTCTAGGCAAAAGCTGAGCCACAGGGTTTAGTCCTTGGCCTTTTGCTGTTTTGCCGAGGCTTTCTCTGCTCACCAGCTTCCTTCTGCCTCAGGGAGATCTGGCCATTCGTCTACCAGAACTTTCTCCAGCAGGACTCTTGGAGCTCTCTCATATCGGGGGCCCTTAGCACGCACGCGCCTCTCAGGCGTCATCCACTTGTCCTTAAATAGGATCACTCCTTGTTCCACCTGCTTCAGCTTAATTTGGGCTCTGCCCACTTAGCAGTTGAAAGCAATGCCAGGTCATAAAGTCTTTCCTTCTTTCACCTGGCTTCAACCTTGTTTTTCAGTCCAAAGAGACTCCCCTCATTTCACCTGACTTCATCCATAAGCTGATAAGCTAATTGCTCACAGCAGTTGATCTTCATGCCCCGAATTAAGAGACTGTATCAGAAACTTAGGTATTCACTAAATCTAACTTATATTAACCTATCAGCCCCTTCAAATTGGTCTAAGGCCACACAATTAATAGGGAAGGTACAAAAGTCAGGTTTAAAATCATGTCATCTTAACAACCTAACATGTCTTCCCTTTGCTATGTTGTTTATGCCTGGGTAAAGATCTTAATTGATTTTCCTGCTGCTGAGATAAAACACCCTGACAAAAACATTTCAAGAAAGGGAAGACTTACCTGGAGTCACAGTTCTAGCAACAGTCCATGATGGCAGGAGCTTGAGATGGGTGGTCACATTAAGTCTGTGTTCAGGAAGCAGAGCGAGATAGATACTCAGCTAGCTTTCCACTTTGCATACACTTCAGGATCCCAGCCCAGGAAGAAGGGACACCTGACACCTACTGTAGGCAAGTTTCCCCCTCTCAATTAATTTAATTAATAGAATCCCTCACAGGCATGCCCAAAGGCTACCCTAATCTAAATAATCCCTCACTAGTGTGCCTAGAGGATTGTGGTTATTTTAGATTATGTCCAGTTGATAATTAATATTAGCCATCACAGAGAGAAAGCAGGGTTAAAAGAGGATGTTTGAACAGGATCTTGGAGTTTGATAAGGACATTGTCATTCATACAGGCAAAAGCATAAACGTGACAGTTGGACCTAAAGGAGAAGCAAGTGAGTTGGGGACAGTAGACCATGGAGGCTATGGTGGCAGTTGCAGCAAATTGTGATGATAGGGAAGGTCAGAAGGCTAGTGTAAAAGTTTATATGGAACTTGGAGTTATGACCTCTGCAAGTATGAACATGCTTTCTTCGCATGATGCACTTCCCAATTCTGTGTCTGAATGCGTAAAGGAATGGGCTATTGTGGTGATAGCGTGCATAATTCCAGTGCACCTTGATCACTACACTGAAAATAGTCATCTGCTAGGATGTGCCTTTTTGAGAGACATCTCAGTACCCCCAGTCTCAGTGTGGCTGAGTCCTCTTGTTACTATCTTAAGTTCCTTTTGAGTTTCATTCAAACTGTCCTTTATGTAAAGTGCATGTAAACATTGGCCCTTACTTTCTTTCATTATTCTTGGAACTTTTTTCATTGGTTTCCTAACTTGTCATTCTGTTACTTGTTGCGAGGTCTACAAAAAATGCATGAATTTCAAGGGCAAGCTGCACTGTATTCATTGGACAGAATAATTACAGGCTGGACTTTGTTGTTTCTGTTAATTTCTGAATCCCTAAAATTAAAGAAGAGAAATACATGTAGGAGAGAAGTGAGAACAGTATCTGTATTCTTACTGAATGTCTGTCAGCCATGAGCAGTCAGTGTGTCTGGAAAGCACTGTCCTGTTGCATTTGTAATGCCAGGAATCAAGAGGCAGAGGCAACCAGATCCATAGGGCTCAACTAGTCTAGCCTACGAGGGAAACTCCAGGTCAGAGTGAGCACCAGCATGTAAAATGTAATAAGTGGTCTTACACAATTTTATATAAGAATGAAAAGGAATTTCTATCTTAAAAAAAAAAAAAGATGGTTAACTGAGGTGGTAAATACTGCCTAGTATGGCTGGCTGGCACCCTTCCCTGGGCTGGGGACCTACACACAAAGTAGTAGGAGTGTAAGTTGTAAAAATCCAATTTCCATAAATTTTTACACACTGAAACAAAACTTCAAAAGAAATCATTTACTTCTGTGTAGACTTAAACTGAGTTTTAGAACAGTAAATCTAACTCATGCCTGGCTGATTCCAATGTGCATTCTCTGTTTACTACAGCATGTAGTGATATCTCTTTCCTATTGAGACATGTCTTGTCACACTTACGCAGTAAGAAAAATGGAAGAAGCAAACTGAGCTCAGTTTAGCTTTGTCAAAAACTAACTCAAGCAGAAACTTACATGTAGAAAGAGGGAAGCTGTTTCCTTCTTTGATGTGTGACTTGATTTATGAAGTGAGCTCTGGGCTCCATACTTCTGCTACAGTGGGCCTGGAAGAGTAAAATGAGAGCACAGGTATTGGTTAACAAGTTTTGTCAGTCCTCAGATGCATAGACAGTGTGGGGTCACATGGAGAAGCGAGTCTACACCCTAACAGTTGGCCCAGAGAAGTAGGTGTTCTGGGGAAGAGAACCAGTTGGTAGCCATAGTGCCATACCCAGAGGACCAGGAGGACAACAGAAATTCTGATTTAAAAACCCAGAGAGTTTGAATTGCCAGCCTTAGAAGGATTAGTGAAATTTATAGCGTATAGGAGGCAGGTAGGGGCAGGCCATCAGCCTGGCAGGAAGTAAGTGCCCTTGCTTCACTGCAAGGGATACTTCATTAACTGGAGAATAAAAGGGCTCAGAAGTAGAAAGATAGTTCTGATGACTTAAATCCTCTGGGAAGCTTGTGCTTTATCCTGTAGAAAATGAAGAATTGTGGGGGTGGTGACCAAAGCCAACCTAGTAGTTTTTTCTGAGCTTGTGCTGAGTTCGCCTGCCTTGCAGTCTGTGCTTGGCTGCACTGTGAGGTCTTCCGGGCAAAGGTCTGAACCCGTGTGTATGAATGTCTCAACACCTAGCACATTGTCTGCGTGACACATGCTGATTCCACAGTGCGCTGTGCTTACATAATGGGAAAGGGACAACCACGGAGGGCTTTCATAGGCATCTACCTGGCGACTGTGAGGGCAGGCTGGGGACGGATGGTGGGAGAAGATGGAGAAAGCGGCATTATTCTGGTCTGGAACTCTGAGCAACAGAAAAGGAAAATTGGAAATTACATCTAAAAAAAATCATCAGAGACAATTATCATCCGTGAGTGTTTGCCCCTGTGTTTCCACACACTAGTTACCCTTTTCAAAGCCTTCAGATCCTTGTAAGAAAGAACAGATGCTAAGTGAGGAAAAAGAATGTACAGAATGAAGCCACAAAGGACCCGATGGCAGCAGTGTCCCTGAATTGGACTGGAGTTGGCATTCAGAAACTGTTCTACTGTATTGATTCTTGGAACGACTCATGTAGCCCAAGACTGCTGGTAGCAGAGTCAGCTATTGTACCATTTATCAAAAAAAGCAATTTGTTGGTTCTGTTAGCAAAATGGGAATTATATTTGCTTTACCAGTGTTAGCAAAATGAGAATTATATTTTTTTTACCAGCATGAGTTAAAGGAATTGATTTTTGTCACAGATTTTAAGTAACATTTTCAGAGATGATTAATGACTCTCTCTCTCTCTCACACACACACCTGCAAAAATAGATGCACAGACCCACCTTCATGGAGCCAAGCTGTGGGTGGAGGGCCAGGTTAAAAAGCTCAAGTGTCATTTAGATGGACTAGAGACTCACATAGGGAGAATGGAAGGCAAGTCATAAGTCACACTACCCAGTGGGTGTTCAGGAAGGCAAGCTTTTTCCTCAAAATTAAAAAATTTTCAGGAAAAAAAAAGCCTTTCTTCACTTGTTCATCATTGCTTTCCCATCCTACACCCTCTAGAAGCCTCCTAACTTCCCTTTGTGTCTCTAGTCTCTCTCCTTGGGATTTTTCCCAGGATGCAATATAGATTAACCAGACATACTATTTTCCATAAGCACAAAATGGAAGGTCTCCAGTCACTGGCCCAGCTTGAGTAATGTTGCTCAATCATACTCTTGTAGAACTTGATAATCATGTTCCTAAACCTCCAACTCCTCTGTCAGCTGAGACCTTCCTAGGTAGCACACAGATAATTATCTGATAAGGAAGTCGTAATGGCTTCTCTAGGTGGTTTTCAGAGAGTGCTGTGTGACACTGTTCCTGAGAAGATGTGAACAAATATCTGTTCACCCAGATAGGAAACCAAGGTTATCACCAAAGTCCAACTTGGCGAACCCATAAGTTTTATGGGACCGACTGACAGGAGTATGGGTGAGGGGTAACACAGGAGTAGAAATGACTCAAAGGCAGCGACGTCACTGGAAGCCCACCCTAGCATGGATGGCAGTTTGCAAAATTTGGAAAACTGCAGCTCACGGCACAGCCTGCAGGCAGCTCAACAGGTTGGGGAGTTTCTTCTCCACACAGCTCAGTGGAGTAGCATGAAGAATAACTCATGTTCCTAATGTGTTTTTCTGCACATGCATTGTTCTGTAGATATCCGCCTTGAGTCCAAAACATACTGCTATTGAAACATGAAATTAATCTGAAACCTTATATTCCAAAGGTAGTACAGTATATAACTGAAAATTTCTATCTACTGCACCCATGCATAGACACAGACACATATGTACAACCCATGTTTTTAAATATATTTCAATTGTGTAGCTTTCATCCCTTCTCAACCTTAATTATATTTTTCATCCCTTTTTTTGTAATTATGTATGTTTACACTTGAATGCATTTGGTCAGCTTCAACCCCATGGAAAGAAAACAAAATCAAAAATTGAAATTTCTAAAAAATATTTCAAATTGGATGTTATTTTCATTGGCTTGACTAAGGTGAAGCTTTGATTTAATTCATGTTGACTAGAGTTAGATAAATTAAAACATCATAGATCCCTTTATTAATTGTGCTTTATTCCTTTCTCATGTTGCTTCTCAGGCTTTTTTTTTTTTTTTTTTTAGCTTTTCAGTTTGACAGATATATCTTGAAACTGCACCAAGAGCCAGGTAGTAATTTAGGGACTAGAAGTACATCATCAATAAAATATGGCTTCCACCTTTGAGAATCATGAATCATTCTATGCAGATACAAATGTGTAAGTAACAAATAGAATTGGGCCAGGCATGGTGGCGCATGCCTTTAATCCCAGCACACAGCAGACACAGGTAGGCAGATCGCAGTGAGGCCAGCCTGGTCTATAAAGCGAGCCCAGAACAGCCAGGACTATTACAAAGAGAAACCCTGTCTCAAAACAAACAAAAGAACAAATAGAGCTCTGTTTAAGAGGTGAGCACAGGATACTGTCTGAATGCAGTCTAGCAATACTGAAGTGTCTTTTGGAGCTCAGAAGAAAGAAATGGCCAAAATGAGCATCAGAGAAGCAGCAAAATGTAACCAGGTGCAAAAGAGTGGTATAGGTAGAAATGAGAGTGTATAAGACAGGACACAGCCCTGTGTGTTTACAAAAGCCAAAGGTGATTGACGTTATTTCAGCACAAAGCCTGGGGTGTCGGAAGAGAAGGCAGAAGAGTCAGGAACCAAATCATGAAGGGCCTTGGAGACCAGGAGTCCATCTGAGTGTTTCAAGGGGCAACTGGAGAAGACGTGATCTAGGCCCACAGTGAACTAGGAGAAAAAATAACTATAAAATATCTATTAGTTGGCTAGGGGCAGTAAAGTAGCCTGCAGTGCTCACAAAATTAGCCAAGGTTTTATTAAAAATGGATGCCTAGACTCAGCTCTGGAGACAGGCCAGTGGAATCGGATTCTCTGGGGATGGTGGTTCAATGCTGTGTTTCAACAAGCTTGTCAGAGACTCCACTGGGCATGATGACATATGAGGCACAAAGGCATAGTAGAAAGGCTTGATATCAGAGTGACCAAAATCTTTCTTTGTCATGACATCGCTAAGGCCTGGTTACCTTGTACATACAAATGAGGATCATATTAAAAGAGACAATATGTGATGTTCCTAGAGGTATTAATGTACCTCTCCTCCCACCTACATCTCTCACACACCCCACAAGTGCTACTAGAGCAACCAAGCTCTTAACATACTCCACCCCTTAGGTTTATGTCCCCTTTACATGGATGGAGAGGAAGGGGAGGTTGCCCGAACTTCGTCCTGTACTCCTTGCACAAGGCCTAGTTTTGAGCATGTGTTTGCAGGGAGAAAAGGACTTGCCACACGCTAACTGTTGTGGGTGGGAAGATAGAATGTGGGTACAGGAATGAGCCTCTTCCCCACTCCTAAACACATTGTTGGCTGCAGATCTGAAATGTGACTGAATCTCTGCCATGCTTTGTAACGACCAGTAGGAAATTATAGAAAACTATTGGTCTATACTAGTGTAATAGCAAACCACTTCATTCTAGTTAGTGTGACTATTATCCTAAACATCTCTTAACTGCCTTTTTTATATAGATTTTTTTTCTTTTTTACCCCAGAAAATCAAGCCCAAGGCCATGCTCAAAACTAAGCTCTTTTCCACTGAAGTCCACTCCCTGCCCTTCTATAGATTGTCTTTATAAGCATTGTTTTTTTTTTTTGCTACTTAAGTAAGTAGCAAACTGTGAGTTAACTGTGAGTTAAACCCAGTTAATGTGCCCATTTCACAGATGAGAAAATTGAACTTTAGAAAGAAGACAAAACTCACCAAGCTCGTAGAGCTAGCAGGAAGCATTGCAGGGTCCTACACAATAAACATGATTCTTGTGAGAGAGAAAAATATTTGATCATTTATAGCATTCTTATGTGTAGACTAATTCTAGATGTTATTAGCTCATTCTAACCATTCAATTAGTGATGCTAAAACTAAGATAACACAAATAGAAACGTTAATTTGTGGTTATATGAAAAACACGTGCAGTTTCATCAGATGAGAGCATGAGCCATTGTTAAATTTTCTTTCGGCTATTAATTCACTATATTAAGTATTATTCAGAAACTTGGCTCAAACCCAGTTCTACTTTGGGAGTTATTCATACATAAATTCTGATTCACTGTGAGGCTTCTGTTAACCTCACGTGTGGCAGAAGGCCTGGAGCCATCCTCTGGACCTTGAGGGTTTCCGTCTGCCAAAGCTTTAACCATGTGAGAGCTTAAACAGTGGTACAAAGAGGGAAAAGATTCAGAAGTGACTGTCAGTCATACAGCCTCCTCATCATAATGATTACAGGCAGAGTCCCACCAAGTAAAAACAGTACATATTGCCCTTATATTGCATTTTTATTTATTAATTGTGTACTGTGCATGCTATGACACACTCATAGCTGTCAGAGGATAACGTTAGCTTCTCCTTCTACCACATGGGTTGCTCCTGAAGAACAAACTCAAATCATTCATTTTGGCAGAAAATGCCTCTACACTCTAAGCCATCTCACAAGCCCAAACCTTGTTTGTTTTTGTTTTTAAACTGTACCCTGTTTCTGTGTTGGTAGGAAGTGGTTTATTATTGTTAACTATAGACTATGTAATATCTAAGAAGAGTTTCAAGAGTTGCTTCCTCCAGTATGTTCTTAATAAGAGGGGGGAATCTATTGACCATTGACCATGGTGGAGAATTTTCTATTAGGTTATTCTAGTATGTGGGTAGTATGCCAATGCTTATTGAAGTAAATACCGTAAGGACCAGGAAACTGGCTCCATTAGAAAGAGCATCTGCACTGAACGAGGACCTGAATTTGAATCCCCAGCACCCACATAAAAGGCCAAGTGTGCCTGCAATCCCGTTTTTGGAGGGAGAAAGAAGGTGGATCTCAAGATCTCACTGGCCAGCTGGTCTAGCCCACAATGCAGCTTGTGGTTTAATGGGACAGCCTATCTCCAGGTGATAATGGAGAGAGCAATAGGGGAGGAGGCCCAGTGTCCTGCTCTGGGCAAATGGGCATGTACCAATATATTCATGTGCGTGCATCATACACACAATTAGCTAATCAGTCAACTAGTGTAAGAATAAAGAATGGTGTTTGGGGAGAAAAGACAGGTACACTAGAAAGGCACAGGACATATACTTTTTAACATTGCCCTTGAATGGAAAATTAACCAATTTATGGTTGCCTGTAGAGCACTGGTTCTCACCCTTCCTAATGCTGCGACCCTTTAATACACTTCCTCATGTTGTAGAGACCTCCAACCATAAAATTATTTCTGTCACTACTTCATAACTATAATATTTCTACTGTTATTAATTATAACGTAAATATCTGCATTTTCTAGTGGTGTTAGGTGACCCCTGTGAAAGGGTTGTTTGACACTCAAATGAGTTACGACCCACAGGTTGAGAACCACTGCTTTAGAGAGACGTCCTCTTGGACTATATATGATTACCTTTCGTTTCAGTAAGTGGCTTTTGAAATTTCTCCCTCTACAAACTACTACCCTGGTCACTGAGTAAGGCCCACCTCTGCCTTCCCAGAATGTCCATGGACAACACTGTAATACAAGATGAAAAATGTGTCCTTTCATACTGGGCAAAGAGTAGAAGCAAAGGAATGGGAGAGGAGACCATCTGGTAACCGGCAAAGATTACATCTGCTTACAGCAGGAGCCCCTGAGGGGAGGAAGGGTATAAATGTAGCCTGAGCTCCAGGGCTAGAGATAATTCAGTGTTCACAGGAGGAGCCTGGGGAAGCTTTCCCGAAGCCTTAGTGTGTCGGCCATAAGCATTATTCAGACAGAAGGACTACTACACTTTGTGCAAAGAGAAATTGTCTTGTGGTGGGAGTAGAGGCTGGGTACTGGGATGAATGGAGGCATGAGACACCCAGAGCGGGGCACTGGCATGGCTCACACAGACGTAACTACATCACGGCAATTGAGAGGAGGCCATCAGTAGCAAAGATGTTGAACCCACTGTGAAACATGTTATCTGTGATCATGTAGAAGGTAAAGGATAACAAGTGAACTGTGTAAAGTAATTATCCCCACTAGGTAACGGGGAAGAGTGACTTGGCAGAACACACATTAGAAATTAAAGTTACATTTGGATTGGGAGGCTTCAGGGAGAGAGACACATTAGGTCTAGCTTGAGCATTTGAAATCTCAAAGCCAACCTCCAATATCACACTTCCTCCAACAAGGCCATACCTCCTAACAGTGCCATTTCCTATGAGCCTATGGGGGCCGTTTTCATTCAAACCGGCACATTCCACTGGTGCTAGTTATGGTGTGTGCTATTATCACCTTATACGTGATGCTGCAATAACTGCTGAGTGGCGACCCAGAGCAGAATAAAGACAACTTTTTGACAAAATAAACTTTAAGACATTAAAGCCAGTTTGACTAGTAAGATGGTTGT
Organism: Lophiomys imhausi; assembly: GCA_907164525.1. Classification (NCBI taxonomy): domain Eukaryota; kingdom Metazoa; phylum Chordata; class Mammalia; order Rodentia; family Muridae; genus Lophiomys; species Lophiomys imhausi. The sequence continues at coordinate 113,854 of CAJQZJ010013817.1, read as the reverse complement.
GATAAATCCACTTTTCTCCAGAGTTAAGAAATTCTTCCTGGATAACTAGAAAAACCCTTAAATCTGCAAAACAAACAAACAAAACCAAACCAAACTTTGGTTCCTTATCCATTTCACAGATGAGGAAGGAGGCAGAGTTGTAGGAATAGATGAGCTGTCTGCAGTCGTACCGCCAGGTGCTGCTGTCTGTAGGCATATGAATGTTGATTTGGATTACCATTTTATTTACCTAACAGTAGTTTTCAAGGCCCAGTACTATTCTAGCTAGGTAAGATGACTTTGCATTTGCTCTTGGCAAACATCAAAGGGTCTAGGAATGAGTTTAGATTTCCTTTGAAGTTGCCACTCTCAACATATGATCAATTACTTCTGAGCAGTCAGCAGATCTAGTACTAGGGCTCCAGCTCTCTCATAAGCCAGGTCATCTGAGACAGGCCAGTCATTCTTCCAAAAATGCAATGTGTAAAAGAGTAAACTTGCTTTATTGAAGATCAACTTTACTAAACTACAGAGTCCTAATATAGAATCAAATCAATACTATCCATGTATAGCTTACTCTTAATTTTCTCTGTACCTACTGACCATCACTTAGTAAGCCCCATAGAGCTACTGTTGAGGACTAAGACACCAAACTATGGAAAATGCATCATAACTTGGGGTTGTGATTTATCCTGTTCTTTGTTCTTGAGATTCTGGGGCAGGTGAGAGGTGGGTAGAAGTAACTGTTTCTATTCACCAAGGGCAATTGGTGTTCATGGGTAGCATTGGAAGCTATGGGGAGCATCCCCTTTGTCAGACATGAGAATTATGTGGTTTCCATCATTGACAGAGTTGGGAACTTTGTAGACAATCACTAGTTGCTGTCCAGCTCACCACAAGCCTTGTCAGTGTAGATCATGGCCCACTAGAAGGAAAAGGAGTGAAAGGGTTGTCACCTGCCTTTGATGGTTTTACAACTTCATGAATATTTTATAAAGATTTGTTTTTCCTCCCATTCTTTGAAACTGATAGTTGAGCTTTTTTGTTTGTTTGTTTTTGGTTTTTTTTGGATGTGATTGTTTTTCTTGGAAGGTCCCCCAAGGTGAACTATTCCTCTCTCTAACTGGCATGTACTCAGTTCCCAAAAAGAATTAACACTTTAGTAAATGTGGAACATTAGTTCACTGTGTGTAACAATCCAGGCTCTCTGCATTCATGGTGACTACCTCTCGCTGGCAAGCCTGTAGTAAAGAGAAGCCAGAACATAAGCTCAATTGCAATTAGGGAAACATATGCAGGGCTGTGATTGCTACTCAGTGGGGTAAGTGCTTTGTTAAAGGGAAAGTGTTTCCTCCACCCCCAGTGACCCCGAAATATAAGTGAACTGTTTTCCTCTTCTCAGTAATAGGCAAGGTCCACATTTAACAATCAAAGAATTCCACCCTGATTAGTGTTTTCTGAAATGTAAGAAGAATACAACTGACATTTATCAAAGATAACTTGTAAGGCAAGCATTTTGTTAAGAATAAGGATTTTTCTCATTAAATTCTCACAACAACCCCACGAAGCTGAGACTACATCAGGGCCTCTCATATAGAAAATCATCTTTCTAGACAGTCTCTCTCCCTCCAATGATAATTGTATCTTGCTGTGATTAAGTCATCCAAACACATGTAAATGTAAACTTCAGTATAAATACCAAAGTGCTTATAGCGCTTACCTATAAATTTAACATCAGTTCATATACTCTGTATGTAGCATATATGTATCATAGTAAAATTCAAAATAATCTGTGATTGGTGATATTTAGAAAACTCAGTCATGCATCTTTGTTGAAGTTACTGGGTTGCAGTATCTTTGGGATTGGACGTGTGAGTGGGAGGGAAGGGTTGGTTCTCTCATATGTGGTTCTCGAAGGTGAACATACACTTAATATATGGTATACTTAACATACTCCTTTGCCATGGCCAAGTCACTGCTGGGTTTCACTCCTGGTTGTTTACACAGCTCATAGGACAGAGGCTGGCAGTCTCTAGTTGGTGAAGGAGTTCTGAGGCGCGGTCATCAGACTTCAGTCCCCTCTAGGGCTCCTTGCTCTGCATGTGGTTATGTCCCTAAAGTCACCTTTGCTGTTCTTCTCCGCCTCATTGTGTAATGCTCAGCTGTGTTCTCTGAGCTCCATCAGCAGGCTTCTGCCTGGAGCAGAACTTCAGTGCCGCCCCACCCACACTGACCTTCCTATTTTAAGTCTTCAGAGGGTGGAGAAGTCCCAGGAATAAGCGCTCCTCCATTTACCTTTAATCTCATCCCTGCTACTTACAGCTTTGTGTCACATCACTGAAAGCAGACAAATGTGCCCAGACTTTAGAATAGATTGTGCAACTCTTCTGTCAGAGCAGAATAGTTCTCCGGGACTTAAACCCCAAGTCCTCCGAGTTGCTGGTAAAAGGATATAGTTTCTAAACTCTATGCATGATTCTGTTGAAAAACAGAGAGACCCCCTTCATCGTTGCTTCTCTTTTCAACAGAAGTAATTATGTTCCGGACTATTTGTAACTGACGACATCTTCAGGCCGTTTCTGACCATTTCTCTGTGCCCTACTCCCTCAGCATAGCTTGTCACCATTCCTCCTGCATATGGGATGGGGGAAGGATGGAGGGCAAGGGCACCTACCTACCCTTGCACACTGTCATTAGCAGGCCATTCTTTCGGACAAGGTCTAACCTTGTCAGTTCTCTATATAACAGTCCCCCAGTTACGCATTAATTCTTACTTACCTATAACATGTTTCTGAGTCTTCCCTAGCCTCCATGATTTGTGCCCATATTATCATTTGTATGTATCTCTATCCAAGCAATTATTTCACACTGTAAGCCCATAACTTTATGTTCTCAGCATCTACTGTAGCAATCTTTACTTGGTGTATATCAATGAACAAAACAATAGGTTTAGTTGTGACAATTCTATACATGCATATACTCCAATCATATGCACCACCCTGCAATGACATTACCCTCTCCTGTCTTTTTCTACCTCTTTCCCTGCCTCATCTTTAAATGCCCCCCTTTTAACATCCACGTCTTTTATTTGTTCTAAACTCAACATATGAGAGAAAATATAGCCCCATCCCATTCACCAAATGTTAGCTTAATGAAGGGTAAGTTTTTATATTCTTTTTTTCCCCTTCATTTTTAGTTTCCACCTGGAAAGCTTGACTATGGTATCTGGCAAGTCAATGGAGCAGTTATCGTTGATTGAGTGAATATAATGACCGAGCCCTGCATGCTTGACAACATCTACCATGACAGCAATCAAAGGAGATCTGAGTACCCACATCTCTAGAACCTTAACGTAGGGAGTGTGGCTGTGACACTGGCTTATGTTGCTTACCATGATGCTGTGCAATTCCAGCCATTCTCCTTCAGGGAACATAATTTTGTTTTTCATTATTTTTGTCTAAAATTCCATGATATATATGCACCACGTTTTCTTCATTGATTCAAATGAAGTTGCTTCTATTGAGATGTGAATTCTTCATTCCTTGATCTGAGACTTGAGAATAAATAGAGAATGGTTGTGTCATTTATTAGTACTGTTTACCTGGCACACATGAAGTACTTCATATATATATTTCTCCACATGTGGAATGCAATCATTGTGTGAATACTGTGTCCAAACAAAGTGCAAAGCTCTGTTCACAAGCATGAAGAGCATTTAGGGGAAAGGAATAGTGCATTGTCTCTATTTAAATCTGGATTGAAAGTGGCATTTGATTTACAGTGTCAAACTCACCCTGTGTCTGGTACAAAACTAAGAATCAGCATGTCTGGCTGTGAGGCAAGCATGAACAGGACCTGGGTGTGTTCTCAGAAGGCAACCTGGAGGTTCCAAGAGTGTTTTATTTATTCTCTTGACATGTGTATACATGTTTTCCTTGCTTTTTCACCCTACTGTCTAACAATGATAAAGAAATCCAAATCTGTTCTTTTATCTTCTGCTCTTCAAGGTTGAGCAAGCAATATTTGATTTTTCTGTCTTTAAGGAAAACATGAAGTTCTGAGAAACCCTCAGACCAGTCAGATGGTCGGTCCCCTTTTGTGAATATAACCCACCCTCCTGACTGGACTGAGAACATGCAGTCCACTTGAAGATAGAATATGGTGCATCTAAAAGGAAGTATTCAGATGAAAGACACAGTGTGGACTCGATCAAAGAACCCAAGGCTGAAACCAATGCTCTGTGCTCTCTCCCACCTCTTAGCCCACCTGCCACCTAACTGAATCCTTAGTGGGGGTCCTAACCCCTGGGACTCATTCTGCCTACTAACAGTTATTGGTCAAGGGCCAGAAGTCTCAGCTGCAGGAGGAATCTGCCTCTATTTGTAAGTTCCCCTCCCTTCCATTCAAGCAAGAAATAAGAATTATTCAAATGAGAATTATTCAGTGAGGCTTTGCATTATTAACAAAGCACTTTAATTATTGTGCTTGACTTATACTAGTTTGCCTCCAGTCACTCCCTGGTCAATAATGCTGTATAGTGGCCTCCCGTGCTCTGATCTGGAGGTGAAATCAAATGATGAGAGATGAAGAGCAATTGTGAGCTCCCGAAACACAGGCATCATCCACCTGGGGAGTGAAGCTGACTGCCTTTCTCCCCTGCCAGCAGGGAGAGAAATGAAACAGGAGGAGGAGAAATGAGAGGCCTGCAGCATCGTCACAGTGAGCATCCTAAATGCTGTAAAAAAGGTTACCTCACTAATTTCCTGTTAGACAAGGAGGAAGCTAAAGCTGGGAAGAGGAAGTGACTTTCATAAGCTCTTACAGTTAGGAGGCTCCAGGCCCGGAACAGGGCCAGGCATCTTTTCTCTGAGCAGCCATAGCATTTATTACCTGAATATTTGCCCATTAACCTCATGCTAGAGGGTCAGCCTCGGGCAAAGTGTCCTCTCTGAGATGGCTCATGCTATATCCCAGTGCCTCTGCCTGTGAGTGCTGAGGAAATGACCTGGGATCAAAGAGATGAACCAAAACTACATGTGACTGAGATTTCTAGAAGTTTGGACCCTGGGACCAGTAGCCCAGCCCTTCTCTATGTCAGTTTCTTCAGCTGCACATTTTTAGACTTTGCTATAAAAAATGAACACAATTTGTAGCCATTTAGTTGAAATTGATAGGTAGAATCCACTTAGGATGGTTAATACATAAAGGACATGTAGAGATGTAATTCCTGCTTTGCAATCAATGTCTGTCAGAGAAACGGGGCCAAACGGCTGAAGATTGATGCTGTAGTGCATGGAGAGAAATTGGGAACTGTCCAGGCAGCCACTGGTATGTCATTTCTTAGTTTTGGAAGCTGCGGGCCCTGTACTTCCTATATAATCAGATATATTTATCCCTCTCAGGTCACTGAGGTGGTTGAAGACTAGATAGCTAGAGTCTCATAGTTAAATTTTGAGTTGTTTGGGAATTAAGAGGGTGTTCTGGATCTAAGAAGATGTTTTGAAAATTGTGGTGCAAGTTAGGATGGAAGCTGAGTTGGATATAGAACTTTAAACTCATGGAGATGGTTAGATAGTAGAATGTTAAAGTCAGGTGCCAAATACATATGGACAGGACATTGGGAATGTATGCTAAGCCCTATAACTCTCATAATTGTGGCCTAATATTTCTGTTGTTTTGTATTGTATTTATTGTTATAAGAGAAGGAACCATTTGTTAGACTGAAAGGGGGAGCTGTTGGGGGGAAAAGATATTCCTTAAACTTAAAAAAAGGAAGGGGATGGGGGATTGAGGGGGAAGAGGACAGGAGGGTGGAACTGGAGGGGGGAGTAGGGAGGGGATTGTGATTGAGATGTAACTTGAAATAAAAAATAAATTTAAAAAAATTACTAGTGGTGAAGGCTAGAATCATATTGTTTGGGGACTTGATCACAGAGTTCCAAAGAAATGTTTAAGACAAAATTCCAGTACTTACAGATAAAGCTGAAGATTAGTTATGAAAGCAGTGCCAGTAGAGCATTAGAGAAGCATAAAGTCCCAAACTAGATGATTCTGAAGATGAAGACAGAGATGACCAGAATGGTAGGCATGGGGTCCAATCTGAACATGTACTGAGTGGGTGACATCATGAGGTGCCTCAGCAGGTAAAGGCACGAGCTGCCAAGCCAGGCAATCCTCTGACTCCCCAACCCACACGGTTGAGGAGAGAATGGACTCCTACAAGACTTACTCTGACCTACACACACACACACACACACACACACACACACACACACACACACACA
>CAJQZJ010013817.1:39956-107581 GCA_907164525.1 Lophiomys imhausi | reverse complement strand
ACACACACACACACACACACACACACACACACACACACACACACACACACCACACACACACACACACACACACAAATATAATTTTTAATTTAAAAATATCGAAAAGTAATTTAGAGGCTTGAGAGGTGACTCCACAGTGGATAGCATTTGCTACTGTTTCAGAGGACGTGATTTCAATTCCCACCCATACCAGGGACTCACAACTGCCTGTACCTCCAGTTCCTGTGGATCCAATGCTGTCTTCTGGCCTCCATGGACAGACACTGCACACATAAACACTCATTGAAAAAAAAAAATAGAAGAACTTATTTTTACTTAAGTATTTTACTAGCTGATTTCTCAGACACCAGATCATGATACTTAAAGAGCTCCCTCAATTGTCAAGGCATTTGGAGAATACTAAAATAGAATGGAATTGTTTTCATTTGAAATGGAATATAGTTTCAGAATTTGAGAATGATAAATTCTCTTCCCTCTTGTGGTCAGCTGGACGCTGACAGCCACTGAAGGCTTAGCCTTTTAAATCTTGACAAGAACCTTCAAATTAAAACAAACGGCAGTAGAGTGTAAAAAACAAATGAAAATAATGTAACATAAATATCGAGAATTAGCAGTGTGGCTAAGAGTGCCCGCTGCTCTTCCAGAGGACCTAAGTTGGATTCCCAGTACCCATATTGAGTGTCTCGAAGCCACTTGTAACTTCAGCTACCCCCGATTCTGGCCTCTGTGGGCACCTCCACATGTGTACATGTACCCGCACACAGGAAAACACATACAAATACACATCTAACTAAAAATTAAATAAATCCTTTAAAATAAAGTAAACAGAAGTTTGACCAATACCTGCCATGAACCCTGGGACATGGGAATTTACAAATAGTCCCAATGTTTCCCATCGGTTGAGAATCTTGAAAAAGATTCTCTTGAAAAAGAACACAGTAAAGAACAGAAAGCTTTGAAGTTTTACTTCATTTTGTTTTCAGATCCTGTGGCTGTTGTATAAGCCATAGTATTGAGAGATAGAATGATAAAATAATGGATCATTATAGAATTATAAAATAACCAATTGGAGTTACAGATATTGGCAGTTTCCTCTGGGATGTGAGCTACAAATTTCCCAAGCAAATGACACCTCATTGGGATACTTTCCTAGTTTTATCATTAGTTCCAATTATGAATATTTAAATGAAGGCCAAATAGTTAAGGGCTCAGCAGAAGGCTTGGCACGTTTAGTTTTGTATAATAAAAAGAGAATAATGAATTATAAGTTTATTAACAATTTATTATAATTGGTTTATAAACAAAATGAATGAATTAGTGTCCCCATACTGTGCAAAACTTCCATCATTTCCAACTAACTTGAGAAATGTCAGTTATATTTCTTCTGAAATTATAGGTATGACCCTATAACCACATCAGGTTTGACGTCACAAAGCAGAAGGGCTGTGGAGAACCTTAGCTGTGGTGAAGAGCGTGGTATGGCACCACTGTCTCTAGTGTTTGCTTCTCTTATAATTTCCCAACTAGTCGAGTCTGAGGTCATAGTCACTTTTCATTGTAACAAAAGCACATACAACTGAGCTTGCTAGAGCAAGCCCTATGTGTGTGATGATGGTATCCTCCCCTGCACCACCACAAAGAACAGAGGGAAATGAAGGAAGAAAGGGATGGGATGGAAGGAAGAAAGGAGAGGAAGAGATCAGATAAGATTCAGCATGACTGGAGAGACAGGCAAGCTGTTTCGAGCACTTGCTCTTGAAGAGCCCATGGGTCCCCACCCCCTATGACACGCAGGTCACAACTCCAACTCCAAATAAATACATATTTTTTTTAACTTTTGGAGAGAGTTTCTAAGTCGTATCAAGAATATCTGTCCACGTGGTTGGAGCCAAGCTTCCTGTCTGTTGATTAGAAGAGCGGTACTGTCACAACACTCAGAAATACTGCTTGATCAATTAGTTCAAGATTTGATATCCTGAGCTGCAAATACGTTGTTTTCATATAATTCACCATCTCCTACCCTAAGATTTTAAAGATAGCAGGAGGTTACACGTTTCTAAGAAATAATTGGCTTTCAAGCAGATAAATGAGTGGTGAAATGCAAGGATGTGGCTTCCCCACTGTCAGGCGTGTCAGAACTCATTCAGCCTGAATAAAGCTTGCCTTTCGCTCTCAGGCTCACAATCTTCTTCCATAAACACCCTACGTTATAATAAGGTAATTAGGAGCATATGGGGATGTTGAAAAGAAAAAAGTGATCATTGAACAGTTACAGATTAGGAGGGTGAATAGGTAGTGGCAGGAGGGAATGTCGATTAGTACAGATCACTTGAAAGCTATCTGGCTGTGTGTCTTCTTTTTTTAACTATCATAATGTTAAATCAAGAATTCAACTGCTAGGGAATCTCTCCTAAGAAAATAATTTAAAATGTAGCAAATGTTCCCTTCATTCCAACACAGAAGGCTTAGAAATGGAAAGCTATACAGGAGTCTGAGAGCACAGGAATGTTTCAGCTAGCTGTGTACATTAACTAGGTGAAATATTATATTCTCATGATGCTGAGACACACTGGCTTGTAGTCATCTTTCTTCATGATATTCCTACCTCCTTTTGGCCTCTGATATGCTGGACTTGGAATGTGTTTGAAATGTTTTCTTATAGAAAACATTATTATTATTTAAAAAAATTATTAGTATACAGTCTTCTTAAAAATATTATAGTCTGTAGAATTAAACATCAATGCCGGGAGTAGTGGTGTAAGCCTTTAAGACCTGAACTCGGGAGGCAGAGGCAGGCAGGTCTCTGAGTTCAAGGCCAGCCTAGTCTACAGAGTGAGTTCCAGGACAGCTGAGGATACATAAAGAAATCCTGCCTCAAAAAAACAAAAACCAGCTGGGTGATGGTGGCGCACACCTTTAATCCCAGCACTTGGGAGGCAGAGGCAGGCGGATCTCTGTGAGTTCGAGGCCAGCCTGGTCTACAAAGCGAGTCCAGGACAGCCAGAGCTGTTATACAGAGAAACCCTGTCTCGAAAAACCAAAAAAAAAAAAAAACCCGAAAACCAAAAAATAAATAAAACAAATAAACAAACATCAAAGCCATTCGGTGTGAATCATTTTCAATCATTTCTAATTCAACCTCCTAGTTGTTACTGGTGTGTTTAGAACCCCTGCGACTTGTTAGTTCATGTCTTCCTAGGAATTTACCTGGTTTGCCTATGTTATCTAAGTGGTATACATTTTTAAATTTCCTGTAGGATCTGTAAAATTCCTTTTCTTTTTTTCTTTTGTCATTTTTTTCATAATTTATTTATTTTTTCAGGTTACATCTCAATTACAGCACCCTCTCTCCTCCCCTTCCCAGTCCCACCCTCCCTCCCTCTTCTCCCTCTGCCTCCTCTCCTCCTCGGATGAGGGGAGCCCCCACACATCAATCCCCCTCAGTTCATCAGTCACATGAAGGGGCCTGATTTGGCAGCCCAACTAAGGTAATGTGTTCCACTAACAGAGAAAAGAATCCATGACCCACTGCCAGGTGGAGATTTTCATAGGATAGTTATGATGCTAGGTTCCTGTCTCTTTGGGTCTGTGGGTTGTAGGATGGTTGTCCTGTACTATCAGAGTAATATCCAGTTATAAGAGTACATTCCATGTGCATCTTTCTGGGTCTGGGTAAGCTCACTCAGGATGAGCTTTTCTAGTTCCATCCATTTGCCTACAACTTAGACAGTTTCACTACATACCTTAGGCGACTTTGACCTCATAACCCTCTTTCGTCAACCTCTCAAGTGCTGGCATTACAGGCAAAACTTCATTCTTTTTTTTTCGCCAACATTTATTTGTTTCTTCAAGTTACATTTCAATCACAGTCTCCCCGCTCCTCTCCTTCCCAGTCCCAACATCCTACCCTCTTCCCCCTCTCTGTCCTATCTGCTTTTTTTTTTTTTTTAATTTATGGTATACCTTTTCCCCCCAACAGCTCCCCCTTTTAGTCCAATAAAAGGCTCTTTTTCTTGTAACAATAAATACAATACAAAACAATAAGAACAATTAGGCAGCAATTATGAAAATTATAGTGTATAACACACATTCCCAGTGTCCAGTCTATACATATCTGGCAACTGATAATAGCATTCTGTTGTCTGTCTATATTGATGAGTTTAAAGTTCTATACTTAAGTCAGTTTCCATCCTAACTTGCATTATCAACTTAAACACATCTTCTTAGACTGACAACACCCCTAATTCTACCCCAAGTAGATGATGAATCAAAGAATCTCCATTTGGAGATGGCTGCATTACTGACAAGCTTGTCACTGGGCAAGAGAAAGTCCTTGCTACAACTATAGACAGAATGCTGTCCGAAAAGGACAAAACTTGGAAGCAGGTAAGTTGACAGACTAGCTCTGCCAAGACAGGGTAGGCAAGCCCTTCATAATTCCTGCTTTTTTTTTTTTTTTTTTTTTTTTTGGTTTTTTGAGACAGGGTTTCTCTGTTTAACAGCTCTGCCTGTCCTGGACTCGCTTTGTAGACCAGGCTGGCCTCGAACTCGCAAAGATCCGCCTGCCTCTGCCTCCCAAGTGCTGGGAGTAAAGGCGTGCGCCACCACCGCCCGGCTCATAATTCCTGCTTTACAATTAATGTCTGTCAGAGATACTGGGCCAAAAGGCTGAAGATAGATGCTCCAACGTTATAGACAGAAATTGGGGACTGTCCAGGCAGCCAGTTGTCTTCCATTTCTTAGTTTTGGAAGCTGCTTGCTGTGCACGTCCTATATATTCCAATATATTTATCCTTCTCAGGACTCTGATGTGGTTGAAGACTAGATAGTTATAGATTTCATTCTTTTTAAAAGCAATTTTATTATTTTTAGTGTTTGTGGGTATTGCTTGCATATATGTCTGTACATAGAAGAGTATGTTGGATAGGCCAGAAGAGTATGTTGGATCACAGGGACTTGCATTATGGGTGGTTGTAAGCCACCATATTGGTTCTGGGAATTGAATCTGTGTCCTCTGGAAGAACAACCAGTGTTCTTAGCAACTCAGCCATTCCTCTGGCCCCCTTCATCATGGTGTTAGCACTGGTGTCTTCCCTTGTTCTTGCTTAATTGAGCTAAAGTTTTATCAATTTTTGATAATCATTTGAAAGACTCAACTTTGGATTTTATTTATTTTCTACTATCTTTGTATTCTCTATTTCATTTATTTCAGCTATAATCTTTATTATTATCTCTCCCCCCTTTTTAGACTAGTTTGATTCATCTTTTTTCAGTGTCTTAACAAAGACTAGATTGTTAGAGATCTTTTTGTCATAGATTTTACAGCTATATTTTCCTCTATGTACTGTGAGAGTCATATTCAGAAATTCTGGTCCCTTATGTCTTCATTTGGGAAGCATTTTATTTTCCTTGATGATTTCTTCTTTGACCCATTGATTGACCGAAAGGTTTTTTGGTTTTTTTTGAAAAACATACCTTTGATAGTTTCCCAAATATTTGTATTGTTAAAGGCTAAAGCCACTCCACTGATTCAATAAAATTGATGCTTACAGAAACTTTCTGAAGATGTGAAAAAGGCCTCTGTCACTGTTACTATTATAATAGTAATATTGCTTTATTCAGCTTTACTTGATGTCATACTTTTTACACATGGTCAAATTTACCTATCCACAACTGAAGCTCAGAAATTAAATAACTTTCCTAGGGTCAGCAAATGTGTTGCCACACCCCTTTAATCCCAGCACCAGGAGGCAGAGGCAAGTGGATCTCTGATCTACAAGGCCAGTCTAGTCTACAAAGTGAGTTCCAGGACAGCCAGGGCTACACAGAGAAACCCTGTCTCAACAAACAAGCAAACAAAAACATTCTTAGGGTCATATGTGTTACAATAGTAAATAAAACCAAAATTTAAAATTATATTGCCACTATAATTAAATTGAAAAATTAGGTTTGCTTTTTACAGATTACAGCAACTTTGTTCTACTACTTCTTTTTAACTTTCTCTTCAAAGGACATTTCCATTTGTGGCAGAAAAAAGGTGTTTTTGGAATTCCTTTCATGTTCAAATGTATGTAGATTGACATGTCTCTGTGCATACAGAAGTCAAAACAAAATTGAACCTGTCCTCAGCTAGGTGCCACCCACTTTGTTTGTTTAGACTGGGTGCCTCACTGGCCTGGACCTCACAGTTAAGTTAGGATGACTGTAGTGAGCCCCAGGAATCTGCGGATCTCCATGTCCTCAACACTGGGAGGATAAGCACCTGCCACCATATCCAGCATCTTCACCTCCCAACCCTGCCCCAATCTAGACTTATGGGTAGAACTCAGTTCCTTGTGATTTCAAGGCAAATACTTTACAGACTAGCCCATCTCCCCAGCTCAGCAGAAAAGGTGTTTTTGAGCAAACTGTTTTTTAAATTGGGAAGTACAATAAACTTAGGAAAAGAAGGTAAAAACAGATAAATTAAATGGTACGTTTTATTGACATTATGAATGCTTCTAAAAATCTTTATAACTTTTCCAAAATCAAATCATAGAGCTGAAAATGTGGCTCATACATGCAAATAGCTAAGCCATCTTATTTTTATTAACAGTAATAAAAGGCATGTAAAAATAACTCGGATCATTGAGCATAAAAATTGCAAGACAAAAGACGTGGAAAGAGCAAAAATAGGAGGCGCTCACTGAAGAGAAATGCAGTGAACAGGGACGCTGTCCTAGGGTGCTTCTCGCTTTTCCATCTCTGCCTCTTTTTTTTTTTCAGCATCACAAGATTTTATTCCATGTTTTTCATATCATTCTTTTCTTTTTACTCTATTTAAAATTATTCATTACTGGTAAAGAAAGTATAAAGGTTTTTTCTCAAGTATTCTTATAGAATTATTAAACGAAAACAGACTGCAATGGGTCACAGCTGTAATCCCAGCAGTAGGAGGCAGAGGCAGGCAAGCGGAGCAAGAGCTTGAAAGTCATCGTGGGCTACCTAAGTGAGACCTTTTATAGTTGTTGTTTCAAAAATCCAAGCAAATAAAAGCAAGAAACTCCAAGTTTCCCTAAAAGCAAACAGCATCCCCAAATTACTTGGTGTTAAGTGAGTTTTACTATTCAATGGAACAATCATTTCTTGGCTATTCTTTTCCACAGAAATGAAGGAAATCAGCAGATCATAGTGTTGTATACTTTTAATCCGAGCATTTGTGAGACAGAGGCAGGCAGATCTCTGTGAGTTCAATGCCAGCCCAGTCTATATAGTGAGTTCCAGGTTAGTTAGGGCTATATAGAGAGATGCTGTCCCAAAGAGATAGATAGAGATGATATATAGCTATCATCTATCTATCTATTTTTCTATCTATCTATCTCTATCTTTTTTTTAATATTTATTACTTCAGGTTACATCCCCATCACAGTGTCCTCTTTCCACCCCTCCCAGTCCTACCCTCCCACCCTCTACCCCCTAACCCTTCCATCCCACTCCTCTGAGTGGAATGTCCCTACATAACAGTCCCCCGCCCCAGTTCAGCAGTCATATGAGGGCCAAGAGCCTCCTCATACACTGGGGGCCTACAAGGCAGCACCACTAGGACAAAGTGTTTCATTGAGAGGAAAAAAAGTCTATGTTCATGTTCCCTTTGGTGCATTGGTTGTAGTATAGTTATCCTGTACTATATGGCTAAAATCCGACTATAAGTGAATAGATGCCATGTGCATCCTTCTGAGTCTGGGTTAGCTCACTCAGGATGAGCTTCTCTAGTTCCATCCATTTGGTGCAAATTGCATAATTTCATTGTTCCTGATAGCTGAATAGTATTCCATTGTGTAGATGTACCACAGTTTTTTAACCCATTCTTCAGTTGAGGGACATCTGTGTTGTTTCCAGTTTCTAGCTATTACAAATGAGGCTGCTATGAACATAGATGAGGAGACTTCCTTGTGATTCGGTGAGGAGTCATTTGGATGTGTACCCAGAAGTGGTATGGCTGGGTCCCGAGGCAGAGCTCTTCCAAGTTTTCTAAGGTATCGCCAGGCTGACCTCCAAGTCTCCACCGTGTTGTTTTGTTTTGCCTTTCCCAAAATCTTTCCCCATGTTTCTGAGGGGAATCACCCTTGAACACTGCAGTTTTTGTGCTCATTCAGGAAAAACTGAATGTCTATCATGCTCTAAATCTAAAAGATATGGAAATAAAGATATTGTCGAACCTGCTTTACATCCTTTCCAGGGGATGACTCTGCTGGATTCAGCACTCCTTAGAGTCATTCCATTCATCACATAGAATGCTCATTCTGTGTTTTCCTGCCTGGCCTGGAGAGTTTCTGTGGGAGAATCTGCTGTTAGTCTGGTAGGGATAGCTGTGTCACTTTGTGGTTAGCTGCGTTTGCCTTGTACTTTATGTATGTGTGTGTACCTGCGTATATATGCGTCTTTACATCTTACTATGGATAGAACTCGGGGCCACATGCACGCGAGGCAAAGCCTCTGCCATTATAAGCTACCTCCCTAGCCCTCTTTCAGTGAGCATAAGAGGATGTAGTAAGGAACTTCTCTGTTTGTCTCTATTCAGGATCATATTAATCTGCTGTATATGAATGTCTGTATCTTCTACATCATCCTATTATTTATTTCCTATACCTTCAGTTACTTTTCTCTCCTTGAGAATTCCAAAAGCATTCATTCATTTGATGAGGTCCCAGAGGTCTTAAATTTGTTCTCTATTGTGTGTGACTAGAATATTTCCAAAGACCTGTTTTCAGGTGAATTTTTTTTCTTCCATTTTACCTAGTCTGTTCTTCACTCTCTCAACTATACTTTCACTTTGACTTGTTGAGATCTTCATTTTTAAGATTTCTATTTGGTTCTTTCATTAAAAAAAAAAAGAAGAAGAAAGAAAGAAAGAAATCTACCCACTAGACTTGATTCATCCATTTTCCTCCCTGAAACACTTGATTGGTTGATTGCTGGTACACATTTGTATTTTCATTGCCTTCTACTTAATGAAACCATTTATCCTACTCCTTTTTTTCTAGATCTTTCTTTCCCTCTCTGTCTCTAAAGTCTAAACTCAGCAGAGCAATAATTTCTCAATTATATCCTGCATCATCATTTCTAATTCCATTCAGTTGTTTAAATGTACTGTCTTAGATCTCATTAAGATTTTTCTAATCCTTCTTTTGAACTGTGCTTACCTCCTTTTTTAATTTCGTTTCATTGGTGAGACTGGATAGATGACTCAGTTTTTAAGAGCTCTTATTGTTCTTCCAGAGAATGAGAGTTCAGTTGCCAGCATCCATTCTAAGTGTTCACAAATGCCTGTAATTCCAGCTCCAAAGTACCCACTGCCCTCTTCTGGCCTCCACTGGCACCTACATACATGACATACACTAACATACAGAAACATAAATTTTACTTTGTTTGTTTGATTGTTTTTCAAGACAGGGTTTCTCTATGTAACAATCCTGGTTGTCCTGAAACTCATTTTGTAGACCAGGCTGGCCTTGAACTCACAAAGATCCGTCTGCCTCTGCCTCCCAAGTGCTGGGATTAAAGGTGTGGGCCACCATTGCCCAGCCAAATACATATATTTTAAAAATAAAACTTTAAAAATATTTAGGCAGTTGTGGTGGCACAAGCCAGCAGGACATGCTAAAGAGGTGGAGGCAGGAGGATCACAAGTTCAAGGCCAATCTTGGCTACATATTTTGAATATTTTCACATTTAAAATTCTTGTACAATGAGTCCATGCTAATTAAATATTTTTCTTCTTTGTAATGTGATCATACACCAATAAAAACTCCATTTGCAGAATCACATAGTGGATCAGATTGACCCACAGGACATAGTTCCCTGGCATCTACTAGAGAAAAATCATAAAATTTAAAGTATGGTTTCATTGTATTCCAAAGAAGGGAATCAAGGCATTTTGCTATGAAGGTTGAGGGTGTTTGATA
This sequence comes from Lophiomys imhausi, assembly GCA_907164525.1. NCBI lineage: Eukaryota > Metazoa > Chordata > Mammalia > Rodentia > Muridae > Lophiomys > Lophiomys imhausi. Next base: position 97,637 of record CAJQZJ010013817.1, on the reverse strand, counting down.
AGCATAAGATGGAAAACAAGTTTATATTTCTTTGGGATGAGTTGATGTGATATCCCAAATGTAAATGGGCCTCAGAATGAAATAGTGTGCACCAGAGTAGCCGTAACACCCAGAATATGATTTAGCCAGCCTTTTTGCTATACTTCTCTAGATTTGCTCTCTAGACTACTGCCATAAGCAACACATTTTAACTTAGCATGACTAAACTAGACCCAGAAATAATGTAAGTTGAAAAGGGGAGCAAAGGACTCATTTAGGATGACATTTCCACAGCTATTTTTAGAATAGTGGATCCCGTGATTTTGATTCTTTCTTCAGAAAGAATGCTAAGAACTTTGTCCTTTCAGGTCATCGAATATCAGCTGATACATTTTCATGACTAGTGAGCCCTGTTGGTGCCTGCACATGGCCCTAGCACTCACGAGGAACTTGTTTCACGCCTCCTTTCCTTACCTGCTTTACTACTTGGACTCTAACCAAAAACTACCCCAGTCTACTAGTAATGTCTATTCTACTTGTACGATATTAAAACAATTTATCTTTTTAAACCTACCTTATAAAATATTTTAAACATTGGATGAACAAAAGGAGAATTATAAGTCCCTTATATTCAGAAATTATACACCCATCTATAATCCCCTGAATTATGTTGAGAGAAGGTTGTGGAGAATATGTTTGTTTTTTTTTTTTTTTTTTTGCTTCCTGACCCATGACCACACGTTTTTCTTCACTTGTCCCACTTCTAGGACAGTTGCTTAGCCTTTTATGTTGTTGTGACCTTGACATATCTTAAGAGGATATATTTTAGTTAGGAAATAAGTGTTCCCCCCCACCATCCATGTGCACTGTTGCCTGTGGGGCAGGAGTACTACATGGATTCACATACTTTTCAGTGCCTGCCCTCAGAAAATACAACATGACAGACTGTCCATCCCACAGTTGATATTGTTCCACCATACAGCTATTATTGCTAGTTTTCTAATTAAATAATATGTGAAGAGATGAATACCCTGTTTTCTCATAGGCTTCCAGACACTGATATGACTCGAATCAATTTTCTCTTATTGTAGTTACAGAATAATGATTCCTGGTTTTATCATTCTCTGCAGATTCTCCTATAAATAAAAGCTTTTCATTTCCCCTCGTTTTAAAAAAGTCTTTTTATAACCACAAGGCATCACAAATTTCCTCTCAAATTCATTGTGTCCATTGTTTGTAGTATATGGGTTTGGCTTTGATGTCCTTTGCACACACCACAATTAATGTAGGTGTTGTTCCAATATTGTTTACAGCCCAATAGCATTAATTTCTACTTCACAGGGTGGGTGCTGACTACACCTTTGACTACAAGGTTATGATCACATCCAAGGGTTCTTTAGAAGAGGAATTGAAACTTTTAAAGATTCTTCATTTCCTTCCAACCATCCTACTTTTGACCAGACAATGCTTGTTCCTGGCATGCCTGCATTTATTCATTTGTTCAGTCCTACAGCAAATACCAAATGGTTTCCGTATTGTCATACTTGTATTTCAGTAAGCCTGCCAAGAAACCGTTATGGCTTTTACAATTCTTTCTTTAGAGTATGCTGAGTGCTATGTCGCACTCACATATTTTGAGGTAATCCAGGACCTCAATCACACATAAAAATTAACAATTACTGGATTAACAGACAACATTGTGGAATCTGCTCTCTCTTTCCATCTTTATATGTGATGTGGGGTCAAGCTCAGGTTGTCGGGGTTGTATCATCTCCCAGCAAGTGCCTTTATCATTGGGCAACCTGGCCATGGTCCCTCCTGCTTCTTCCTTCTTCCTCTTCCTCTGGATTCATATTGTATCACAAATGTCATAAATGATTTTGTTGCTGTTGCTGTTTTGTGTTGTAACTTGTTTGAACCAGAACACAAATGGAGTCTATATGATAATTTGTTGATGTGACTTGTCTCTGCTGACTTGCAGATTTCCCTTTAAATATTTTGTTTGTTTTGGTTAGTTAGTTGATGCAATATTTATGTTGAAGAAGCCAGGCAATTTGTCTTCCAGAGTTTCACAAACTTCAGATTTTAATGATTGTATCTTTATAAAGAAATCAAAGAAACCCAGAAAATCAAAATTCTGTCCGTCAGCTGGTCATGGAATGGATGGGTTTATATATTCAGGTCTATTTGGCGTTTCATTTTTAGAAGAACTTTCCAAGGCTCCTTTGTAGTGATGTTTTGTTCTTCCATCAAGAGACTCGGGACTTCTGAGTGGGTAGTTTTTTGTACGCCTGATTCTTAACCTGAGATCTAACTTTTGGTCTCTGATTTAAGTGCTCTAGGCTACATTATTACTTCTTTAATATATTTTGTTTTAATTTTTTCTCCATGAAAATTAGCTATCAGTACAATACAAAGTGCTGCCTAAACAGCTTTTCCAGGTGACTACAACTATGAGGAAACAAGTATTTATGAAAATTAATGAGAGCCACAGAAAAAGCATATTCAAGGCCTGTATAAATTTAAATTTCAACAGAGAACACTGTTACCTACAAAAGTGACATTATGGAGCTATAGAGCAGGGAGTTAACAAATGAGAAGAAAACAACAGTAATAGGTCCCTAGTTCTAGAGTTTTCTGGATAGGAAGGATAAATGTATGTCATGCATCTTTAAGAATGTAGAATTTAAGTGAGAGAAGGGAAGATTTGACTTTTTTCTTTCTTCCTTATGAATAATGCATTTTATCTTATGCCAAAGCTTATGTAGCATTCTATGGTGAGGTCAAGCCAAGAAGTTTCATGCTATTTGACCTAAGAATTGTGGGACTTCTGATGGACACTAATGAGATGCTGATTCCTGACATGAGTGTTGTAATGTCTGTCACAACATGAAAGGTATTCATTTAACTGACACAAGACAGAGTCAGATCAACAGAAACATGTATAGATTTCTACATGCACATGCCTATTAGACTACAAAGGTTGGAAGAGTGTCCAATTAAAGACATAACATTTACACCAAGTGGAATGAGAACTCGATTGTTTCCTTTCCGGTTGTGGGAGGATTCCTTTTTTAAATGGCCATATAACTTACATTAGTTACATTACCTTAAAGTACACAATTCCATGTTCCCTGGTATAGTCATAGGATTAAATATCCATCACCACAATCTCATCTTTACTCTAAAATAAGTCCATACCCATCAACTGTCGCTTCCTACTCTCCATACTTCATTACTTAAGCTATACACAACTACTTATTCACTTCTCTATTAACTAGCTATAAATTGTCTTAGATTGCTGTGTCTAATGTGTCTCACTGAAATTCCTTTTATTATTTTTTTACAATATCATATAAACAATAGTGGCTTTGAGCCACCAAAAGAGATATTATTGAATATAGTAACATGTGGTGGCCTAAGCAATTACCAGACACTACCACCGAGGAATGACAGAATAGGGGAGGTGACTTACAATGGTCAAATTGCTTGTAGTTTTAAATGTAAACTTGAAGCAGGCATAACTTGCAGAAATTGGCACTCACAAGAACAATAACATGTGCAGCCAATTCAGTTCCTGACTTCACTGCTCACCATTTGAGCAACTCTGAACACATACAGAAATAGTGATAAGGCAGGCTTCATGAAGGTAGCCTGTAGATCAACATACGTACTGTCTTACAACAAAGCTTGGTAATTCAGTGCTCAATAAATACAAATTTTTGGTTGGTAAATTCCAAAGTAGAATTCTTTCCTATGCCATTTTACCCAGGCTACATATAATTGGTATTTTCAAAATTCTCCATTCAGATTTTCTCCTTGAAGTCAATGGATGGGGACTGAAGATGTTATAATTCTGACAAGACAACATTGATTAAATACAATTAATACTAGAGCTTAAAACCAACCTTTACTTTAGAGCCACATGCTATATAAATAGCAAACTTGCTAATTCATTATGTTCACCAAGCACTCATGTTGCAGATTTTCCTCTTCTGTATTTAAAGGAAAAATTACAGTAGTAATAAAGCCTAGTACTATATATATCTAGAAAAATAAAGAATAACCTCATAAACTACATATAATCCATTATAAGTCAAAATATTTAACTGAGGCCCTAAGCACAAACACTGAAATCTGTGTGAGCTGAAATGGTAATTTGATTTTGTGTCCTGACATGTAAGAAAGTGTGACCATGGAGGGGATCAGTACCTTCCATGTTCAGCAGGAAGGAATCAAAGTGCATTTGCTCATAATACTGTTATGTAATTTTACTTCCAGAGTATCATGTATTTTCTGTCCTTTTAAAAAGTGTGCTGTTCAGTATTATTATGTCCGATCAGAGAACTCATGATACACAACATTTTCATACTTGGGAAATGTTAACACATTACATTACTTGCTTTGAAACATGAAAGAATTAATCAAAGACAACACTTTTTCATTTTCCTTTGACCCATGAGACTATTTAAATAATGTGGTTTGCATGTAACACCACTTGGGGTCCCAGAAGCCTCTGCATTACCCACCTGTGTCTGTTTGTGTGTTTACACCCCAGGCTTTCCTCCTCTTGGCATCATTTTGTACTTGCATGAGAATTCATCGTTTTGCATGAAAAGTCATCTGTAATGCTGAAGGGAAGTGTCTAACACACGATATCACATGCCATTAATCTTACATGATATTTTTCTTTTACTTTCAGTTACTGGAGTTTAAATATGCTTGAAATGTAAAAGTAGCTCGACACTGTAGTGATGCAAGAATATGTAATGTCCCTTTAAGAAAAATATAGGGGCACTTCCCAGCCTTGTTTCAGGCTGTCAGTTCTCAATTACAAGTTATAATAGAACTCTATTAGACATGGGTGCTGTCTGCAGACTGAGTTCTGAGAAAGCAGTGTTTTAATATGAAGTATAAAACTTTTCCTGATCTGGTATACAACTAAGGTCCTCTGACTTTGGTGAAAGTCATTTTGGTACCCGAGTGTTTTCTGAATGAACATGATCACCACAATTGATATTTAATAGAGGAGCTTCTTTCTGTGGGGGTCCAGCTTCTACCTAATGGGGCACATGACTGACCCACCAATAGGACAAAAGGCTCACCTCTCAACCAGCTAGTACTAATTTCCTCCATGCTGCCAGCTCTCTGGCTCCACCTTTCTTCCTGCCAGTGCTAACCCAGGGCTAACTCTGGGTTAGAATATCCCTTTTCACATTACCATTGGCAATTCAATTTCAAAATTGTGCAACTAAGAAAATGTGTTCCATGGAGATTTTTTTCTAGTGTTTTTAAGCAGCTGAAAGATTCAAATCAGTCAAGTATAGATGATAATCAGAATGATGAGACACTTTTGAAACATTGTAGAATATGAAATTAATAAGATAATTCTCAATGAAGAATCTGAATAAAGCATTTAGGTACCAATAGTCACCATGCAATAAATTGAATTTTCTTTAGAAATCTACTGAAGAAGTATGTGTTAACCAATTGAGTAAATAAATTTTAATAACTACACTACAGGTACTATATATATATATGTATATAGATACATATATATATATTGGTTTTAATCCAACCCTCTCTAAACTAATATATGGCTTGTACTTTAAAAGTATTCAGTATTTTTCCTTATTTTTCCCCCTTACCAAAATGTAGATGGGTGACTGTCATTTCTCCCATGCTTGGGTGATTACCAAATAAATACCACATTAGCAACTTCCAGTTGACTGCTTGCTGACTGTCACCAACTAGCATTGGACTCAACCTTTCTGTGCTTCTTGTTGTAGTCTGTAATGAGGATGTGAGGCTGAATTATCTTTTGGATTAAAATGTTACACTATAACTACCATGTATCATAAATCCACATCCTTCCTTGTGCAGTTTTAATTAAACCCAAGCTGAGATAATACAAACTCAACATCTAGGCAGTGAGGGAAAAACTCTACTTTTTCTATAGTCATTTTATGACTGACAGTGATGAAATGAGAGATGTATAACATTTTGTACTGATGCCACCTCATGCAATCTCAACACCTAAGAAGTGGGTTGACTTGCAAATGAAGATTTAGAAGTTTAGAGAGATCCACTTATTTGTCAAAGATGATGGACAAGCTGTCAAACCAGGATAAAGAGTCTGGGTCTTCCACCTTAAGACACCATTCATCTGCAAGGACTGTTTTGACTGTAAAAACCATTTTCCTGTCATAATCAAGAGCTGGCACTCTTTGAAAATCAAGTCTGCCTTTGGAATCCTCCAGCACCTTTGCAGAGTGTCCTCTTGCATCACTCCAGCTCTCTGTGCTTTTACAAACTAGTTGTTTTGTCAGCATGAGTGTGACAACAATTAGACGTCCCCTGTTTTTGCCCCATGCCTTTTCTCCTTCACAGTCATTCAATGACAAGCGTAAAAAGAGCTTCATCTTTTCACGAAAATTCCCATTCTACAAGAACAAGGAGCAGAGTGAGCAGGAAACCAGTGATCCTGAACGTAAGTAGATTCTCAAAGACAACATCACAAGCAACACAAGGAAAAATCTTCACGGGCAACACTCATGCCAGGCTCGCCCACGCCACACACCTAGGCAAACAACATGGCAGGCAGGCAGGGCAGGTTTTACTACTGTGACCAGTGTTTGACAGCGGTCTGGATCCTTCCATTCTTGGGGCTGTGTTTTACACAAAGCAGTAGAGAGGGCCTTGGCTGGGACTTCAATTCAACTAGCATTTCTCTGTGACCTAGAACAGGTCTGCCTTGATTGTGCAACTCCATAAGGCTTGAGACAAATTTCCTTTCTGCCTTGATATGTCGGATTACATTGCCACATATGTGTTTTGTCTTGGATCCAAGCATTAGTTTACTCTGACCCTAAGGAAGCCATTAAATATATGCTGAGAAGGGAGCTTGTATTTGTGGGTATAAAATGTGGAATGGGAACATTCTTTCACAGTGAACAAAATTATATTCACTGATTCTCCCCCCCCCCCCCCCCCCAATCTCTGGCTTCAAACTTTTGAGTTGATTTACAAATCAAAATTTCCCTTTTATTACTCAGCTCAGTGAGTTTGGGGTGAAAGTTATTTCAAAAAGTAAGAGAGTGGGATCCAGATTGCTTGAGCAACACGGTCTGTCATGGTAGTATCCATTTGAACTCCACTGACTTCTACCTTCCTCTTCCGTGGCTGTTCTTCCTCTCTCATTGCTCTCTCTGGGGACTTCCATGCAGGACATCCCCGGATTAGGTGACGACGGTTATGGAACAAAGACTCTGAGTAAGTTTCCAGGAATGGTCACTGTTAACTTTTCTTTTTCTTTCCTTTTGAGTTTGGCTTTTGTTCCTTTCCTTGAGGGCCTTTCATTCCTAGCATGCACACAATACGAGTTTTATTTGTTACCTAGCTGTGAATGCTCCTACAAATAATTTTCGGTCATTTTGTTCTGCATGTCAGCATTGAAAAGCAAAGTCTGTCAGGCGGTCTAACTCCTGCTGCATTTAACACCTCCCCTTTCTGACCGTGTGACAATGGCCAACATGGTATGGATGCCCAGCAGGACATCACTTGCTCAGTCACCAACTTTCTCTCAGAGAGCAAGAGACCATGTTGAAAAGAAAGGGTGAACTAAGTGTTCTCCAATGGCAAAGTAGAAATATACTTTATGCTCTTTCTTCTGCCTTTCCAGCATGGAAAGATACAATGACCCATTCTAAAATTGATCTATACTTTGCTATTAATAAAGGAGCTGTTTTGTACTCAAAAGCAACATGCATTCTCAAAAAGTAAATATTCAGCTATCTGAGCCTTAATTCTTTGTTATTAACTTTGACTGATTTTTTTTTCTCTGACTTGCAGTGGTCCTGCTTGAACCGTTTGTATGATAGTTTTAGATAAAATATTAATACCTTTTCCTATCAATAAGTTACCAGCTGCATTGTGTTGTCAGGGCTTCATCTTGTAGTTCAGAATAAAAAATAAGATATATTAGACCTTTACGTTTTCTGCTTATTCATGTCTTTGGTCTGTGTCTCATTGCACTTAGCAATTAAGAATAACTGTCTATTTCTCAAGATCCTATGCTATGGTTTTGCTTTCTTTAGTCTTAAGCCCACCCCAGAAGCACCAGCAAAATTAGAACACAATGTCGTATCTTTTGCAGATGTATCACATATTCAACTTTGCTTTGTTTGTGTTAATATGACAGCCACAGGAGATATTTTTAGTTGTTCGTTTCATTTTATAAAGCAAAATACCATTGAGTTGGATTTCACATTCAAGCGCTGTTTCCATAAGCCTGTGTGTATTCAATAGCTGTTTCCATAAGCCTGCGCAATGATGCCTGCCTTTCAGGGTTCAAGTTTTGACTCTCGCTGCCTGTTTTCAACGAATGTCGCTGTAGGAAACAAAATCCGGTTGAGTGCTGCTCTCCTTAAAGATGAAAACTTTATCTTTGAAAGAGATATAGAATGTGGTATGAAATTTAAACATCATTTTGGCATCATCTGGATGGCATCAAGCACCACCTGGGGGAATTTATCCACTTTCAATTTGGAAGGGTCCCCTGCAGTATCAGACTCATCTTCGCTGTGTGCTCCTTTCATAGGTTCATCCAGCCCCTTTCCCACGAATTCCTGGACTTGTTAAATGTGTGCCCAAATTAACAGCACAGCTCAGGTCATAAAGTCACACATAGAGAAATGGTTCGTGCTGCAGAATCAATCCTCTGAGCAGGAAAAAAAAAATGTATTTATCAAAGCATTTTAAAGCACTTTGGTGGTTTTTGTTATTTTGGGGGGTTTTTTGGTTTTGTTTTGTTTTGGTGTTAGAGAATAATATATTTTCTTTTTCTCTTTCTTAATTATTGCCAAATAGTTGAGAGTCAAGCAGTCACATAGGTATCATTTTAGTTTAGAGTAATATATGAAGTTGATAAGTTATACAGGACAGCTCATCAGCTGAGCCACACATCCACATCTCCGTTATGTTAGCTAAGTCCTTCCGGATGAGTTAAATATAATTCGTGCCAGATCCTGTGCTGGGTATCAGGCCATTTATCTTCTGCCTGTTCCATTTTCCCAGAATTTAATAGCTATTCAAGCAAGGATCATAGAAAAAATGAAGCCATGAGACATTTCTCAGGGTCTTATTGCTTCCTCCCGTATTTTCTACTCACTGAAGCAGAAAAGAGCTTCAAGAATCCCTTTTAGATCTGAGGATTTTCTTGCAACATATTTAAATAGAAAATAAAGTCGAAGAGACTCCAAGAATTAGTTAGGAAATTCAGTCTTCCTTCAAAATAATTAAGGGCTAAAAAGAGATACAGAAAATTGCCTACACCACAGTAAACACACACACTGTCCTTCTCAGTTCCACTCTAAGGATGTGTCATGGTATTTACAGAAAGAACATCACCTGGGTTGCAACCGTTTGATAATGAAAGGTACTTTTTTTTTTTTTTTTTTTTTTTTTTTGCTAAAAAGGAAGAAGCAGCACTGTCATGTAAACCAGCAATAAAGTTTTCATCTTTCTCTTATCTGGGTTCTCTTAGTGCGATCTCTTCTCCGGCCTTTCACTTGCCTTTGCTCACATTTCCAGTAGCTTTGCATGGGTGTGTCCTTTGCCTTCTGCCTGCTCTCTGACGCTTGAACCTTCTTTAATTTGCTGTGCTGTCCTTGCAGAACACATCTCTTCTAATGCCAGCGATAGCGAAAGTAGCTGCCGTAAGTTACTGCTTAAGTCTGTGGTTCTTTTCTTTGCAGTGCCCCCCATTGCCTGTGGTAGTCATTTCAAATTCTTGTCAACTGCTGCCTTTTTGGTCATCCTTTTCCAAAGCAAATGGCTTGAAATGAAATCAGCATTTGATGTGGAAAGATACAAATGACACGGGGGCCATCAGTGGACCCTAATATGATTTGTGCACACAGGCACAGATTTTCTAATACCAATTCAAACCTCAGCTGGTTGAGACCCCATGGAGGAGGGCCATTGACATTCTGTCACTACAAAGCAATTTAACCTTCCTGTAGGAAGAGAGAAAGTCATGATTCTATTCTCTGTCTCCTTTTACCTTTTCCCTGCTGCTCTTGGAACAGAAATATTTCTAATTTACACTGTTCCTTTTAAATCAGGTGTCTTTTTGTATCACTTTCTCCTTAATATTTTAAGACACATAGCATATCTATCTATGCATCTAACCTTATTTGGGGAATGGTTGGAAAATTGATGAAAATGCTTCATCTGATGATGAAAGAATTTTTAAAAATTTTTAGGTCACTAAACATAACCTAAAAGGGAGGTAACTACTTAAAAGTGTTCTCTGGTCTTTCTTTGGTCACCTCAAGCCATTTGCTTAGCATATGGAAATACTCACCAAACAGCAAGCACATCCTTCTATTCAGCCCAAATGGTTTCTTGCTACCTACTTACTGGTCTTTGGTAACTGACATAGGTACCTATTACCACTGGGTTCTGTAGGATGTCTTTATTCTTAATTTGCAGTCCTTAGCAAAACAGTTTTCTCAAAAAGTAATTGTCAGGGGTATCAGAAACCTGCAGGCCCAATACATGAGTCACAGAAATAAATACCAATGCAGAAATTGGAATTGTCTTTTGCTTAAATATTAATTGAAAAGTGAAATTGTTTGGGGCATCCCTGTCCCACCCCTATACTATGATACATTATAAAGCCATGCCTTTTGAGGCAGAGTGCTGATTAGTAAGTATAATCTGGAGTTTGAGAAAGGTTTTGAAGGAGGAGACTGGTGGCCAGTAGAAAACATACACATAAGAGACAGGTGTCAGGTAATGATAGGGATCAGAAAAAGAAGGTGACACAGACCAAAGACTGAACTGACAAAATTGTGACAAGATGCCCAGGCAGAATAATAAAATTGCATAATTGTCATAGTGATGAAAGTATTACTAAGAGAGAAAATCCCATCACGTCTCCCTGATGGAAGGGTTCAAAAAGTTCTTGTGCTCAATGTGGTTGAAGTCTTGCTACCCTTATGATTGCTACCCCAACATTAGGATTTAAAAAAAAATTGCTTCTCCCATTTCTCATTGATTTTCAATTCAGAGATTAGCCAAGAAAGAAGGGCCAAAGCTTATCAGTCTGACTCTATGAGCCACCCTCCATTTTTCATGTGGAGAAATGTGACTCACTTGCTTAGGTTTCATGAAGACCACTGATCTCTTTGGTTTTCAATTTTCAAGGACTTTGCTCCTATTCAGTAGACAGCCATAGGAATGGAAAATGGAAAATGGCATGCCTGGTTCTTCTGTCTTCTTTATGGGTTGTGTCTATAAAGACTACCTTCTCATTTGGAAATGACATTTTTAGAATATTTTCTCCATAACCACTAAGTCATAGAAATTAGGCCACAGCTTTGAGCTGTTTGGGGTGATGTGCCATGATGACACCAATCATTGTTTTCCCTCCCAAAGTGGAAATTTTTGAGAGAATATTTACTTATTTATTGAGGGAATGAAGGAAACAATTCTGTACACCATAAAGTACCTATGAGGAGATTAAGAGTTGGAACCATGATGATATAAGGCAGATGTGGTGTATAACCATTATATTCAGGGTCAGATATAGAGGGCCAAGCATGCAAGATTCCCTCCAAAGTTAAGAGGGACATTCAATGATTCGTTTGGCAGCTTCGACATGCAAGGTCCCCTTTCTCAGCACTATAAAACCCACTATGAAAATCGATCAAGGCTAGATCTCACTGTACATATACTGAGAGAGTTCAGTAAATGAACAGGAACTGCAGGGACCAGGATAAGAGTCTGACTCTGAGACAGCAGATGCATCATCAGCATCACTTCCAGACAAGAAGTAAGTGGCCTGTGTGCTAAGCTTTGGAAAGTAAAGCACATGTCAAAAGAGAGAGAGGAACTCTCTGTGCTGGGCAATGCCATGGCAAAAAGTCAGAAGCACAGCCAAGACATGTGTTCCAGAAAGAGGCAACTTTGACATCAAAATAGACTGTGCTTTTCTAGTGAATTTCTGGCATTTGCTATAATTGAGACTAGTTTTATGTCTCATGAATAGTAATACAAACAAATACAGAAAGAGTCCGTGCCAATGTGAAAACATTGCCTCTTCAATCTGGAGGCAGCATGACTTTATAAAAAGTGAGCGATACAAAGTAATCCACGGCTACTGTGCTGCACAGTGGGCAAAGCCCCATTCACACTGCCTTCTGGAGACAAACAGGCATGCCTACCAGCCTCCACTTCTAAGACATGATTCACACATCTGCCACGCCAAATTAAGCATTACAGAATAATTTTTTTCCGAGTCAAACTATGCTGAGTAGCAGCTAAAATTAATTAATGTACATTTTGCCTAATTATACAAAATACCACTTCAAAACTTTAACTATTGAATAGTTCCATATTTTTGTTTCCCAATAAAGTAGTAACATTAAGGCTCATGATTTTGGCCTTTCTGTATATTCCTTCCAATTGCCCTTGTATTGGGAGGCAACAAATACCAAATGTGTTATCAGGACCAGGCAAACCTCCACAACTGAAGACCCACCTTCTCAAAGCAACATCAAGCTCTTTAGACATAATGGATGTATGGGTGTTGACAATGATCCTTCTTGCCCATTGGTATTCATCAGTTAAGATGGGATTTTCCAAAGGAGGATCTTGAGGAACTGACCCAAGTATGGTGTCTGAGATGAGGAGAGCCCAGACCTCTCTAAGAGAGTTGGTAATCATGACTCCCATACTTTTTCTCCTACTCCACTTTTCACAAGTATTTCCCATGGCTGCCTTTAGTTCTTTTATCATTATTATCTCACTTGACTTCTGCAATGATACTGTTGCTGGGTAGATCTTATCTTGATCCCCTACTTTTCATAGGAAGCAGCTCTAAGGCTGTGTACCTCACCAGTAAGTGGTAGCTAAGAAGTTGCAACAAGACCTTGTGATTCTGGCTCGCAGGCAGTTCACTCTACTCTGTGGTTTATAACCCTGGCTTCTTGCTGTTTAATCCAATATTTTGCAACCATTCTGTACCACAGATTGGATTATTAAGACTAAAACTGCTTCCACTGTTAACTACATACTAAGCCTGGTTTTAAGGACTTTCTGTTGCTTCAGCAATTTAATCTTCTGACCATCCTGTGGAGACGATGAGCTAGCAAATAGATTTAAATCAAGATGTCAACTGTAAGCCATTGGGAATAGTTCCTCAAAGAATTATATAGAGGAGCCAGAGAGATGGCTCAGCAGTTAAGAATGATGGCTATTCTTCCAGAAGACCTGAGTTTGATTCCTAGTAACCACATGGAGATTTACAACTGTCTGAAACTCTAGTTCCAAGAAGATTCAATGCCTTCTTCTGGCCTCCACAGGCACCAGGTATGTGAGGGTGCACACACACATACATGCAGGCAAAGCATCCAGACTAATAAAAGAAAGAAAAAAAAAGCAATTAAAAAAGAAATGAACATAAAAGATTTTTGTGGCTACACTGAAGCTTGGCAGCTCTTCAGGCAGTGACTACTATATGTTTCCCATTGAGGGCACGGAATGGAGGAACACCGCCATGTGCTCCCTACTTGTCACCCTAACCTGTCCTAGTGCTTACATTCTCAGGCTCTGGGAAGTAGACTGATTTGTACTAGCCATCAGATGTGAGCAAGCAGAGCTAAAGTTAGAACATTAAATACAACATTATCAGCACCGGTCACCCACTGCCCTCCTCCCTCTCTTGTTTCCAAGAAGCCCGAAGAACTGAAGCACTGGGGTCTTGCTCCAGGCATGCCTCCCTGCAATGAGCACCGACTCGCACACCCAGTGTGGGGCAGGCTCTGTTAGAACACAGCTTAGCCAAGTGTCTGGCAGCTGCAAACCCCACAGCCTGCTCTGCTTGCCCACTGCCAGCCACAAAGTTGCCAAAACAAGACAGAGAATAGTTTGTACCTTTTGCCAGTTGTTCCTCTTTGTGCCAAACTCTTGAGAGGAACGAACATGAAGAAGGAAAAAAAAATGACTAAGGGTGACTGTAGAGATGATATACCGACAGAGAGCAAGAGAAGGCAGAAGTGCTGGTGTTTACAGGTGGACCTCCTCAGGCCTCTCCATGATCCTGCCCTCTTTTCTGACCCACACTCTTTGTTCAGTGCCAGCTCTAGTGAGTCCACTGAGAAATCTCCATATCCTGCCCTCCTGAGACAGTATGATATGGCAAACAGAGAAAAGCAAATGTGAATTTAAATGTTGGCTCTGCTACTGACTAGCTGAGTAAATGGGCCTCCTCAGACTCTCTGAACCTCAGCTTCTCCATCTACAAAGTGGGTCACCAGAGTACCAACTACCGAGGAAATTCCGTGAAAACAAAAACCCAGTGACAGGAAAGGAAAGTCCCTTGTGTCCTGCAGAATGACCTAGAGACGTGAGACATGAATATTTCTCTCTTCATTGCTATAAGATTTGCCCTATCCACTGTTTCTTTTCTAGCACTCATTGGGCCTTTTTCTTTTAACTGGAGTGTGACATGCTGAATCCATCGCTCTTACATAACTTCAGCCCCGCAGCTTCTCCAGCAGCTTCCCATACATACACAGTACCTGCTTGCACGGGGCCATAAGGATGAAGATGCATAGAAGATTACTGCCTGCCAGTACTACTGCTCTGAATGAAAACCAGTTCCTTCCATAAGAAACATACGAAAAAGCAGTGGACAATCATTTCTATCATAAAAGAAAAGCTGGGCTTGTCTCAGTTTTCTGAATCACAAATGATGCAGACTTCTATCAGATGTTCTTTAAGATTTGCGTTCAGAAGATCCCATCAGGGTGATCTGCAAGATGCCTGGAATAGATTCAAATAGAAGCATGACGTGTGACACTTATTTAGAGGAAACTGTATTTCCCAAAGTGAAATGATCATATTCACAGATACACAGAATGGAACCTTTCTTTGGGCTTGTTACTCATCTTGTTTTTCACAACCGAAGTCACGGTGTGAGTTCTCTGACATCTTTAAACACTGGAGTGGCAGTGCTGGATGGAGCTTGTCCTTTGTCTTCGTTGAGTGACCAGTGTGGAGGGCAAACTCTGATGGTGATCACCTGACACCTAAAGCTTTGTCTCCCTATCAGGATTCTCCCCTCCTGCTAATATCAAGCCTTCCCTGTAAAGGCATAGTCTAGCATTGCCACCATTAGTGAACCATGCCACTGACCCTAAAACTTTGTCTCCACACACGTTTCCACCCATCTCCTGAGTGATGATATATCCACAGGTCAGATGCCTGGAGCTCTAGTGCTAGTCACTTTTGTTTCTTTTCCATCTAAATTCTGATTTTGTGGAGTTTGACCTATTTGCAGAAAATTATTCTTTTCCTGAATACATAAAGTTTTCTGAATCATCCCACAGCAATCCCCTTTGCAGCCATAAGGATGTGTCCTAAGCACTTCTAGGGCAGCTGTGGACAGGTGCCATTTAGGAGAGACATCAAGTCTCAATGTCCCTTCGTGTTATAGTGTGCCCTAGCAGTGTCAATCCGAACAGTAAGTCTTCTTTGGGATAGGTGTACACATGACCAAGGCTCCATAGAAGTCCTCTGTACTTTACAATTACAGATATATCATGAGAAGTACCAGAATCAGCAGTCTTTTGGCTTTGGAAAAGACCACCTCCCTCCCATTCCTCTTCCAGTGTCTCTTGTAGACACTGAGCTGTTTTCAACCTCCCTACCCTATTCTCACACCAAAGTTTGGTCAACACTAAACCTAATGCAAATATAGGAGCAGAAAGTTTGGGATCTGCAGCTTACCTGAGACAACCCCATGACCAACTAGTTGATCTAGTGTGTAAGTTTGATTTAATTTAATTTATTGTCAAGGCTGAACTTACTCTCTGCAGTAATCAGTTGACTCAAGGCCCACTCTCAAGCAGAGGACTTGCAACAAATGCTGCTGGAAAAGATGCTGACATCTTTACAACATTGCTGCCCTTAGCTCTCATCCTGAAGCTTCAAGAGATGAGCTAGCAGCAATCTTAACCAATAGCCTAGGACACACCTCTCAACTTGGAGGGGGGACCAGGGCTTGAAGCAAGTCTCCTACAACTTAACCACATGCTCTGCCCACAGATATAACCCCAGTGTCCTCAGTTTGAATCTGATTTAACTGACCAGTGACAGATTCCTAATGACTCAGTATTAGACTAAATCTGCAGCATCCTGTAATGATATTCTGACAAAATGTCTATGTCTTAAATGAAATAGACACTTGCTTTTGGACCACATATTAGGAAAATAAAATAGGAGATCAGGTAAAAGGATTAGAAATTCTGATGAAGTAGCGTGAAATTATTGCATGGACCCTTTCCTAAATGGCTTTATTTATAATGCTTGGTGTGGAGGCATGGCACTCCATTTCTTATATTTTTGGTTGTGAGCCTAGCCTTTAACGGCTGAGCCATCTCTCCAGCCCGGCACTCCATTTCTAACAGCAGATAAAAAGCACTCTCTCAGACCACTGGCCCACTGTAGAGAGCTAGCAGCTCATTATTACTTAGAGTTATGACTATGCAATTAGCCAGACACTAGAGTTTTATGAGGATGAAGAACTTTTTGAATGGTTCAAGGAGAGAGTGCAAGGAAAGTTAACCCTCGACCGTGTGCTTCCTGTGTTTTGGAGCAGGAACTGCAGCTATCAGGTGTGGCTGGTTGTTTGTCAACTGTAATTCTCCTTTCTTTTCTTCTTAGGAGGACAAGAAGATCTCATTCTTTCCTATGAGCCTGTCACAAGGCAGGAAAGTAAGTTTCCTGGCATGCCCAAGTTCCTGATTTCCAGGCAATGGCAGGTGACACCAAACTGAGGTGGAGAACAGCTCCAGGGAAACTGATACCAGCCCAGATTTAGAAAGGAGTTTCCAAACAAACCTCAGAGGCAGGCCACCTGCAGGCTGCCTGAGGAGGCTGAGCCTTTTCCTAGAGATATTTATACAGAGGTTGATGGTGGCTGGTAGAGATGTTGAGAAGAAAACCAAAGCATCAGCTGGGGAGTTGCACCAAATAGACTAATATACCTTCTAAAATACAAAGGAATCAGAAAACCCCCACCAGAGTGCAGACAGTATTTTGAGCTGAGGAAAAGAAAATACAGATGCTTGAAGTGTTACTACTATTAACAATGACTTCAAACAATGGCCAAAAAGCTGGTTGGAGTTTTTTTTCCTCCTAGGTTCCCTAAATCCATATGTTTGACATGGGGTAGGTAAAGCCAGAAAGAAACAGAACTTCTCTTCTTCATTGGCAGCTGCTTCATCCTCTATTAGTAAAATTCCAGAGAGCAACCGAATCAATATCCTGAGGGCTAAACATGTGTTTCTGCATGCAGAGTTTTATGGGTAATTTACCCGAGGTTAAGGCTTAGCATGACTTAGCTGTTGCCAGGTTGCCGTGAAAAATCCCTTCTGCAGAGGGGCAGGGCTGCATCCCAGTTGTAGGGTCTTAAGTCCCCCTCCTCAAGTGCATCTTTCTTTCCCTGTCTGCAGTAAACTACACCCGGCCAGTGATTATTCTGGGCCCCATGAAGGATCGAATCAATGATGACTTGATATCTGAATTTCCTGATAAATTTGGCTCCTGTGTGCCTCGTAAGTATCACTTCTTTTCTCTGGGCCAAAGCTTGAATCCCCGGTGGACAATCACATATAATCTTGCCCCTTCAAGAAATCTCTGCTGTGATTCACATGTCATCAGTTACCTATTATCTGAGCACCCAATTTAGACTATCTGCCTAGCTCTTTTCATCTGGGCCGCCACATATTGTTTTCTGTTGATAAGGGCTGACCTCCATCCCTAGAAGATAGCAAGATCCCCTGGAACCTCCCCTAGCACTTGAGACAACATGCTATTTTATACGCCTCAGTAAGTTCTTCTACATTGATTGAGCTTCTTCAGTAGTTCAATCACTGTAGCATCTTTATCCATAGAACAGAGTCTATCAGAAGCAAAACCACACATTGAAATTGTCTGTGAATGACTTAGTACAGTGTGTCAGTCCTCATGCCAAGCTCTTATGTTTTGATAGTCCAAGATTATTGAAGATTTTATATCTATTTACATATGTGTGTATACATATATATCTATATATGTGTGTGTATATACATATATATACATATATATCTCTGTGTGTATTTATAGATATATATGTATATATATGCACATCCTTCCCTTTTTCTTTTCCCGTTTTTCTTCTTTTTTCATTAATAAAACCGTTCTATGGCAATAAGTACATACTGATTGTACAGGATTTGTAAAATTTTAAAAAAGAGTTAGCTAAGGAACTGAAAAGTATGTAGAATCCCACATAATACCCACAAGTAAAATCATTCTTCCTTATTTTTTTAAATAATTTATTGATCTTTATTAATTTATTTATCTTTATTTTATATACATTGGGGTCATGTATGCATGTCTGTCTGTGTGAGGCCATCAGATTCCCTGGAACAGGAGTTACAGACAGTTGTGAGCTGCATGTGGGTGCTGGGAATTGAACCCAGGTCCTCTGGAAGAACAGTCAGTGCTCTTAACCGCTGAGCCATCTCTCCAGCCCCCATTCTTCCTTATAATACATTTTCATGTACTTAAATCTTTAAATCTAACTTGTTCTATAATAATTTAAAATAATTATATTCACCCAAAAAATGTATAGCCCTTTTGGATTTCCTTTCCTTTTTGATATTATGGGCTATAATAAAATGTAATTATGTGCTATAAATTACTATAATGAAAATATTTAGAGACAAAATTCACTTACCTTTTGATCGATTTTAAGATGAATATTTGGCAAAAACTAATTTCAAAATTGGACATATGTTAACTTTTTAACATTTTATAGCTATTTTCCCTTTGTCGTCTTAACAAAACTTTAACATAAAATTGTTATATTTGCTAACTTTTGGTCCCACCTGAGCTATGATTCTCTTACTATACATAATTTTAAGCCCCTAAACATATTCATAACCATATGCCCTTTCCCCCTAATTATATGGCACATTTTCTTATGCCTTTCATAATCTATTTTGTCCCATGTGTTGCAGTGCTATATATTTTGAGGCAGTGGTTATTTGGAGACAAGATCTCACTAAGTGCTAGAATTACATGCGTGCAGGGTCACCGTCAGGTATGGTGCTGTATTGGTGATAGTCTGGATTATGTTATCTTCCTTTATAGACTATTTTGTTTAAGCAATAATGTACTGACAAATCAGCTTGTTGTACTTATAGCTTGCTTTTGCTTTTAGACTTGTGAGGGTAAGCCTCAAGCAAGCCTAAAGTACTTTAGCCTTCTGATATGTGGCTTTTTCTGCCCTCCAAAATACCCAATATGGTATGAACTGCAGTATCTTCTAACACTGAGTGGCCTCTGGACTCTCCAGTTAGCCGAGGGATCGAGGCAGAGAGGAGGGACAAACAGAGATTTTCTCTCACGGTTCCTCATCACTTATAATCTGAGGTGTGCTTTGTCAGTTATCTGATACCTGAAACAAGTTATTTCTTGTATTTTCTCCTGTTTTATCATTACTTATCTGGGATAATAAGATTGTCACTCATAACTATGTTATGGCTCATCATATTACATATGACATCTATCTGTGTATCTGTGCTGAAGAATGAGTGGAGAAAATATCACATGGAAATGAAGACTAAGTATACGTTCATCTTACTTTCATTGTTTCTTCTTTTATAAAGACACTACAAGGCCAAAGCGTGACTACGAAGTCGACGGCAGAGACTATCACTTTGTCATATCTAGAGAACAAATGGAGAAAGATATCCAAGAGCACAAATTTATAGAAGCTGGCCAGTATAATGACAATTTATATGGAACCAGTGTGCAGTCTGTGAGATTTGTAGCAGAAAGGGTATGTTTGTCAATTCTCTCACGATTCCCCTGAAGGTTTCTGGAAGCAGACTTTTTTGGTCATTGTTCCTTCTTGATTGCAAATTAATATCCATGCATAAAATTACCTTAAAGCAATGTCATTAGTCTTTAATTTGAATAAAATATTCTGACTGACTTGCAGATGAAGGGAAGAAGGGAGACCCATTAACCTAAGTTCAGTTAACAGCCTGAGGATTATGGGGACTTAGTTTGTTCTTGGCTCACTATCTGACCTAGGATAATAAGACTGAATTTGTTAAGGGAGCTTTGCTGCCCTTAGTTGCCTAGAAAAGCTGAGGTTTTTCTCTCTCTGAAAACTTAACATTGTCGTGATAGAAGAGAGATTCATGGGAGAATGGTCCAGCCTGTTGCTGCCAGAAATTATGACTTAGGCATTGATGCTGCAATTCCTTTCTTCTTGACAATATCAGAAGCATAGAAAAGAGGGGAACTTTAAAGGGATAGAAGACTGTTTTTCCATGCCTTTAAGAACAGCCTATAGACAGAGCCTATCTCCTTTAAAGACATACAAATGGGAGGAAACAATTGTCTGTCTGTTTGACTCAGTGTGACCCCCCTTTTGATATACTAATGAATTAAATGGCTCACCTCCTCTACAGAGACCCAAAATAATAGCTGCATAGCTCCTTCTTAAGGTAAGTGCGATAAGAGGAAACTGGAAATCAGAAAGAAAGAGAGCCATGGAAGACTCATAGACCTGGGACAATAGCATGAAATGAAAACAAAGCATCTCCAAAGCCAGGGATGTGGGTCCTCCTGGCAGGAGTAAGAGTTGAAAAGCGCTTCTCAGCCAACCCTTGCAGTGCAGATGCTACCAATTCTGTCTACAGGAAAATTCCTTTAAGATGAACAGCCTGAACTCTATACTGAAATCTACACAGTAGCCTTGTTTTGGGAAAGGATTTCACATCTTTCCCCCAGAAGACATCTAACATGCCAGACTCAGGAGCCATGTAGAGAAGAGAGCTACTGTAAATTTGACTTTCTTGGGGTCAGAAAATCTTGCATTCTCCTTTCTTGAAGCCCCACATTCATTCTACTCTGCTGATTTAAAGTAGCTGTCTTGTTAATTCAGCTTAACCCAGCAGAATAACTGTGCCCTAAGCCTCTTGAATAACCTGCACTGTAAGGGGTGGGTGTTAAGATATAGACAGGGAAGAGGGTTTTTCTTATTAGGAGATTTGCTACATCACGTGTGGCTTCATGCTAGTGCCAGGTCTAAAGATAGGCACCACATGGTGCTTCAGAAAATAGTTGTCACTTTGCCCATAGGCAAACAAGGACAGGGACACACACACACACAAAACTTTTGCCCAGACACTCATATTCCATTTGTCCTCACTCCTGGGTAGCCAACAATAACAAAATTAATTCTGGCTGAGGTTCTGCTCCTGGGCAGACACCATCATGTAAGCAGAAGCAGAGAGCGCCATGATTTCTGCTATGGCTCTCGTACACACAGGTCACACTGATACCTGCCACTGTACCTTGTCAAGACTGGTAGTGAACAGCACAGAGGGCGTCCATAGTTCTGCCATCTCCTGTCCCCATGCAGCACCTGGGGTCACACCACTGGTCAGAGGAAAAGTGCCTTAGAATCTCATCACCACCGAGGCCCTGGATCTTTGTTGGTAGTAGCATCAACAGAGCCAGAGAAGCACCTATTGCTTACCAGAAAGTTCAAACACATAAAATAATTTTTAAAATTTCAAAAAACTGCAATTAATAGCCTCAATAATCAGATCAAATGAATAAAGATTATATGAATAGCAAGATGGTTTTGTGAAATAACCCAGTCAAACAAAAAATAAAGGAACAATGGAAAAAAAAAACAGGAAGAATGGTGAGAGTGTTAAAAATCTACATAGTCATTAAACAAATAACCGAATTTCAAAAGCACAGGAGATGGGGAGAAAAAAAAGCTCAGGACACAGAAAACAGCAGAAGAAATCTATGTGTGCATAAAAGAATAGGTAGCTTATAGGGCCCCAAAATAAGTATGACCAAAATACAACCTTTACCGCAGAATATTGTATAGAAGATACCAAAAGAACAAGACAATTCTTTTAATGTTCTGGAAAGAAAATGTTAAATGCTATCATTAGACTAACAGCAGATTTCTCAACAAAAAAAAAAAAAAAAAAAAAAAAAAATCTACAGTGTAAGAGGGAACTCAGTGAGATAGCCCAAATGTGGAAGAAAAAACCTGTACCAAGCAAGGTTAGCCTTTAAAAATGAAGGAGAAGTGGATGCTTAGCAAGTCTAGGGAACACTGCAGTATGCATGACCATTATATGCTAAAAAAGAGAAAAAAAAAAACCTAAGAAAAGACAAAACGACGTGTGATGAAACATGTCTCTGATGTTATAAGATTGGCCACAGTACAATAGCAGTAGAGACACGGGTCAGGCTGAACTGCGATAGCAGCAGAGATGTGTAGTCAGATTCCAATACAGTAGTAGTAGAGGTATCAACACCCACTTTCATCAGTGGAAAAAGTCATCCAGACTCCCCTCAAAAAAAAAATCAACAGAGTTAACTATATTATCAACCAGTGGATTTCACAGACATTCACAGAACAATTCTATTCAAATTCAAAGCCATTCAAAATGTTATCCTGGATCTGTCATCAAAAGGAATAAAACTAGAAGCCCACAAAATTTTATAAATGAACAGAGGATTGACTCTTGAAAAAAATTAGAAAAAAAACCTAAATATTCCCCCCCAAAATAACTGAATATTACAATGCAACATACCAAGGCTATAACAACAAAAAGAACTGAAATTAGTTAATAACAGTAAGCAGCCACTTAAAAGAGAGAGAGAAAGAAAAGAAAAAATAGATTTCCAATAAGTAAGTGCTCTTACCAACTAGAAAAGCAAGAACACCAACTAAGGTTAGTGGAAGGAAAGAAAGAACAATAATACAAGAAGCAAATGGTACAGAGACTGTGGAGACAATACAAAAGATACCTGAAGCAAAGTGTTGGCTTTTAAACATGTAAACAAAATGGACAACTTAAGCTAGACTAACCAAGAAAACAGAGATGACTAAATTAAAAGTCAGAGGTGAAACAGGAGACATCCCATCCTATGCCCCTCAGAAATGCAAAGGATCATTGGGAAAATGTAATGAAAAACTATATGACAATAAACCAAAAACTCTGAATGATAAGGAAATTTTTATGGATACATATGTCTACTTATCAAAATTGAACTGTGGGGAAATAAGCATTCTGAATATAGCAATCACAAGCAGTAATACCTAAACTGGTAATAAAGTGTCCCCAGGGGGCTTAGGAGGTTCCACTTCTCCCTAAGAATCTAGAGGTGGTTAATGATTGCTGCAGAAGATAAGAGAAATTTTCTTCAGCTGTATAGCCACTAGTAAGTTTCCCCTGCTCCTTCAAATAACACTTCACCTGTACTCCTATAATCAACCCTATTTAAACTCACTATGTAAAAGGGTTGCAAAGAGGAAAGAAATCCAGTAGCCATTTGACTGGGACAAGAGAGGGTAATAAAGGTTGAGTATGATCAAAATATATTATGACATTTCATATGTATATAATGGTAATGAAACTCATGGAATAGAATAAACCACCTGTTACACACTGAAAAAAAAATGCTTTCCAAGAAAGTAACCAAGGGTCAATGGCCCCATAAATATTCTTTTAAGGAAGAATTAATGAAGTCAGGCATGATGGTACATGCCTGTAATACCAGCACTTCAGAGGTTGAGAAAATATGATCCAGAGTTCAAGGCCAGCCTCAACTATATATCAAGTTCGAGGCCATCTTGGGCTACACATGACTCTGTCTCAAATGTGGGCAGGATCAGTCCATGAGCTAGGGTCCATGGTGTCCCAAACTGAATAAAAGGAGAAAGAGCTGAACACTAGCATCCACCTCTCTGCTTTCTGTCTGTCGCCAGCTGCTTCCTGCTCCAGCCACCATGACTCCTCCACCATGAATGACTGTGCCCTTCCTTCCTTACATTGCTTCTGTCTGCCATTTTATTGCAGCAACAAGAGAAGTGACTGCTATACTACCCAAAGTCACAATACAGACACAGTGCAATCCCTAACAAAATATGGATGATATTCTTCACAAAACTTGAATTAATTTAATCCTCAAATGTATACAGAAGGACATGCACAATAAAAGGACAAACAACCAAAGCCATCTTGAGCAAAAAGAACAAAGATTCAAGATATACCATATAGCCATGTTAATGAAAGCAACAATGATTTATACAGAATATCAGACACAAGACCAAGGGAGCATGCTTGGTTTGCTGAAATAAACCAACATGTATACAGCCAGCTGTTCTCAATAAAGGCATCTTTATATAATAAAGATAGCTTCTTCAGTGCAGGACACTGATTGAACTTGGTACCTTCTTCATTCAGAATTCTGAAACTTAACCTCATTTCATCCTGTACAAAAGTCCTCTCAGAGTGGGTTGTGAACCTAAAGGTGAGACCAGAAGTTCTTTTACTGGTAGGGAGAAAAAAGCAGGGGAACTTCAAGACATTGGATGGGACCTTAAAAGCCCAAAACACTATTAAAATTTGACAGATGAGATTACACCAAAGTAAAAAGTTTGTACATAGCAAGGGAAACAATAAAATAAGGAGATAACCCATAGAATGGGAGAAAATACTGGTCAGCTAGTCACCTGTGAGAGAGATGATATCCAAAATGTATATAAGGAACTCTAAACACTTAACAAAATAATTACTGAAGTTGTTTCAAATAGGCAAATGGTGTGAATAGACCCGTCTCAACGGCATCAAAATATATGTTTAAAAATGGTGATTATCATTAGCCATCAAAAAAAAAAAATCAAGGCCATTTTAATTGGACCCTGGTAAAAATTTCTATTATGAGAAAAGTAAATAAATTCTGGGAAGATAGAAAGGCAAGGAAATTCTTATACTTTGTAGGGGAGAATTTTAACTAGCACAGCCATCATAGAGAGCAGTATGGGGGGGGTACTTCAAAACTAAAGCCAGGGCCTGGAGAGATGACTCAGTAGTTAGGAGTATTTACAGCTCTTGCAGAAGACTTGAATTCGATTCCCAACACCTATATCAGGCAGCTTTCAACTGTCTGTAACTCCAGCTCCAGGGGATCCAACACCTCCGACCTCTCCCAGCACCTGTAGATGGGCACATGACCCTACACAAACATACATGCATACACATAATTAAAAATAATAAATCTTAAGAATTAAAACTAGATCTACCCAAACTATTTGTCCTACTGCTGGCTACATACCCAAAAGATGTAAAATCAGCACTTCAAAGGGATTTTTCCAGGTCTGTGTTCCTTGTGGCAAGTGTCTGTGGTGACACCTTGATGACTAAAAAAAAA
Organism: Lophiomys imhausi; assembly: GCA_907164525.1. Classification (NCBI taxonomy): domain Eukaryota; kingdom Metazoa; phylum Chordata; class Mammalia; order Rodentia; family Muridae; genus Lophiomys; species Lophiomys imhausi. The sequence goes on along the minus strand of CAJQZJ010013817.1, from coordinate 72,338 downwards.
AATCTAATGATGATTGATTGATAGACAGACAGACAGACAGACAGACAGACAGATAGACACACACCTATCATCCATAGCAAAATTATTTTAACAAGGAGATATTCCATAGGTATGATAAGCCAGTCAAACTAAGACAACTACTACATATTCATTTCTTCCTCATATTGTTAAACAGTATTAACCTGAAAGAATAGTAATTACCAAGGACGGAGAAAGATGTTTCATTAGGAGATGGTAGAAAGAGTCAATACACTTGACCTGATCAGTGCACGCAGTAAACATATATGGAAATAATCATGCTCTACCTTGTTAATAGATAGAATTGAGAGCTTTACGAACAAATCAACAACAGACAGTTGAGAACACGCTAGAACATCTCTAGTTTCCTCTTCCCAGCAGGCAGTCTATCAAGCTATATGGATTATTCTAGTCAATAACCTAGAAAGCTGTTATCTATTTTCCTCTTTGAGTATGTAACTGAAGAGAACACTGGCAAGTACATAAAACGCGTATACCTTTCTTATAACTAATGTACTTCACAGATAGCTAACTTGAGATTTATTATGTAAGTGATAAGGCATGAAGCATCTTGGTGTATTTCTCATAAGCATCGAGCCTTCACTGGATTCTTCATTTTATACAGACAACATGTGTTTCCCCTATATTATTGATTTAGGATTGCTTCTATCTACATAAAAAAATGCCTTTTTTTTTCTTCTGTAAAGTTCTCTTAGCTTCAGAGTAATAAGGCCATTTCTCCCCAGGAGGTAGAATGTGATGTGGCAAATCATTCCACTTTTCCAGAAATATTTTATGAAGTAGCTCCCGGCACTGAGCATCCACGGCTCTAGAAGCCAAGTTAAATGAGATGTGTTATAAAGAGGTAGACGTTTTATCTGTTAACAAACAACCATACCTACTCACTGCAAGAGTCAGTATTTACCTATATAAAATTGAAGATAATGCTGGTGTACCTACCTTCTAACATGTATGTATCATGACAGGTTACACATAAGCACTGAACAAGTGCATAGAATTACTCAAAACTCCTGTGATCCTTTTAAAACTTCCAAGTTTAACACTGGTAAAATGATGAAATATCTACTCTAACCACCAGTTCTGCCCATGCTCAAAAGCTGGGCTTCAGTCTTCCTGTAGGTGAATTTTGGATCATTGGTCAATATTGCTAAGCCTCCACCTTCTCTCTTGTAAAATATGGTCATTAATACCTACCTCATAGACTTTGAACTAGTCTTTGAAGTGAGAGTTTTTTCTTTTATTCTTTACAAACCCAGCATTTCATACCTTTCTCTAAAATGTGCTTTATTTTATTTCATTGAACACTGGCCATTTTTCTTGATATTTTTAATCTGGTGTTTTTCTTATCTTTCTACCAGGGCAAACACTGTATACTTGATGTGTCAGGAAATGCTATTAAGCGGTTACAAGTCGCCCAGCTCTATCCCATTGCCATCTTCATAAAGCCCAAGTCTCTGGAACCTCTGATGTGAGTAGAAAGCATGGCCTCAAGCTCCCTGCTCCAAATACACAGCAAGTAACACTGGCTTGTCACAAAGATTTATGGATGAGCGTGCCGGTGCTGACCATCAAGCATTTCCCCTTTTTAATCCATACATGCATACATACATACCTACATACATACATACATATATATACATATGTTTGACAAATTGTTTAACCTTTACATTTTCAATTTCTTGGTAGCTTCATTTGATCTAAGAAGTTTTTAGAGGGAGGGGGTGGTTACTGTAGCATTTAGTTTTGGTTTTTGCAAATGACAGGAGACTGTCATCTTAACTTTGAGAACAGTTTTACTGGTAAATTTTTAAATGTGTGATTTTTTTTTATTTTGTTTTGCCTTGTTTTTATAAAGGAAACAAAGAACATTTCAGAATTTTCCCATTGACATTCTACATTGCCCTTCATAGAATTCCGACTCTATGTTAAGACATACAGACCCTGGTTCTTATGTCTTATGTCCCTGGTGACATGACTATATCCTTAATTTATTCATCCCCACATCTGTGCAAATACATAAGCATGGGAAGTACACGGTTCTGATTTTTTTCAAAGCATTTCCAAAGATCTTGTAAAATACCTCTCTTCAAAAAGCAGTAAGCAAACTAGGCAGATACCCATGATAAGAGATGCCATCAGTGTATCTCTTCGAGAGCCTAGCTCAAACACTGCCTCCAGAGAGGACTCGGGAGAATGTCGTTGGACTGCAAACACTGCCTCCAGGCAGGACTCGGGAGAATGTCATTGGACTGAGCCATACATAACACACTGGAAAGCAGTGCATATGGAAAGATTGTAAAAATAGAAAGTATTTATTCCCAGAGATCAAAGCCATTATTTTCTCAGGATATCAGCTACCTGTCTGGTCTCCTCTGAGGATGAAGCTGCAAATTGAACCACAGTAGTTAGAATAGCAGGTTAGAGAATTCACTTAAAATGTATAGTTGATCTCTGGGGAAATCAACAGAGTTGTATCCTAAAAGCAGAGTATATCCCCAGAAGTGAAGGTTGACAAGGGTTTTTGCCAAGACAGGGAATCAAATTAGGAAGCAAACGTGAGAACATTAACCACAACTGCCATATAGAAAGATGTGTACTGATGATAAAAGAGTGTTCTTGCTATTACTCCAATGGCTCATGTTAAACTTCTTCTGTGTGGGGTATTTCAGCAAGTTAGTTAAGTGAGCACAAATGTCATCATGTAAAAGTGATTTATAATCTGTAGGCCCCCACACAGAGCTATGCAGTGTTAACATTAAGAGGAGAAAAGTAGTGCTTGCCTCTTGGGAAGAGCATCATAAAAACCCATTTCAGAAACAGAAATTAGTACACACAGTAAGCACACAATGGGGCAGATGACTTCCGAGGGAAGTAAAGCCTGAGGGACCAAGAGCAATGGCACATTTAGACCAGTGTAATGCTAGCAGACAGCCCATCTGGTGCTCAGTGGAAGCTCTTCTTCCTTCCATAACTACCAGATGATTTATTTAGTTCTGTCTTAGGTCCCTGTCACAGGCATTTATCACCAAGGAAAATTAAGCATGCCAAAGATTGGATGCCACAATGAGGACAGTATCTTTGGCATAATTTGATGCAGCCATATCCTTGGATCTCCCCTGCAGTGGCAGTGACACTCAGCCTTGTGCAATCTCATTACTAAAGGCTGCTGTTTATGGTTCACTCTTTCCTGAGGCTTTTACTTCAGGAGCAGTGCTGTCATGAATTGCCCATTCCTCAGGAAGGGGCAAAGCTTGGTCAGCCGGAACAAAAGCATGGCAGCTGTCACAACGAGACAGTGACACACCATCACACACATTGCTTCTCACGTACGTCATCCCCAGAGCCGATTAGCAAGCACACAGCTGCCTCTTGAGAGGAATGTAAATTCAAAGGCACATATGAAAGAGATGCTCTTATAATGTGCTGCCTCCTAACTTCTGTACCTGCCCCATAGCAATGAGAAGCTTTCCTATATCTATGTGCCCTACCACCACCAATGGTCTTTTATAGCTTTGTACCCATGATTGCATTGTGTTTACCTCTACTTGTATCTGGGCCATAGTTATGTTTATTTGCCTCACTCACCATTTATTCATTCACTCATTCATTTAACAATTGTCGCATCTGACTCATACCATATGCTAATGAAAAAGCCATAGGCTTCCGTCTCAAAGAACCTGAAGCTTAGGCATGGACTCTGAGGAATACGAACTATTTATAGCAACAAAGGTTCAGAAAACACCTACTTTGTACTTCTCCTCTCAGTGACATCCAAACCCATGTCCAACTTCTACCTTCATGCAACCATGTTTCAAAAAATGCCAAGCTTTGGTATAATGACATCTGTTAGACTATGGTTGTGGAAAGGGGCTCAAGTTCTTACTGTAGAATTCCTGATTACTTTACAGACAACCTTAGAGAAGCCCCCTTGCTACTTTGAGCCCCTACAACTTGCACTAGAAAAGAGATTGACTAGTCCCAAATGTTTCATACCAGGATCTCTGGCCCCTATTAAGTGGCATACACGGCCGAATACTTTCAGAAATGCACCTAACCAGCCAATCAAAGTATCTATTCATTTGGTTGAACCTCTACATTCAATGCCTAGAGGCTCTTCTGGAAGGATAACACAAATACGGGTTAGGAATTTTGGGGGAGAATTAGAAAAACATCCATTTTCCCTCCCACACCTTCTTTGTCCTTGAGACTAAGTAGCAGTTAAGGTGCCATATGATGAAACAACATTCTTCTCTATAGTTAATGATAAACCAGACTAATAGAAAAAAACAGTCATGGCCATAATTCCTTTATAGTCCATTTTTCTATCTGAACAAAAATCCAGCAGCCATCAGTTTTTTTTTTTGTTTTGCCTTTTCAATACATTTTAATTTACAAATATTAATTCTGGGCTGATGGGATATGACATAATAGTTCATTTCATAAATACAAAATGTAATGGTCAGATCAGCCTCCTTGAACATTCACCACTTTGAATCATTCCTGAGATCGTGCCAAATCCCTATTAGCCACTTTGAAATAGTCAACTAATTTCTGTCAGTCACCCTTACAAGTGAACTAACTGCTGTCAGTCACACCTACCCTAGCGTGCTGTTAAACATTAGAGGCTATTCCTTCTATCCAACTGTACCCTACACCCACCATGTCAGAGATCTTTCTATTCGAAGCTCCTCTATCCTACATTACTATTTGAGTAAACTGCATGATTATAGTCGTATTTGGAAATATTGTGGTACCAGCACTTTTCAGTTATTCCATGTCTACTGCAGTTCAGTCCCTCAGCAGACACTTCTGTCATTTGGTTATAAGAACAGGAAGTCTAGAGTTCTCGTCTCTACGGGCGTGTCAGTATTTATAGAAGTTGAGTAGTTAGAGCTACAGAATACCTCAGGGAACTGCCCTACTTTCCATAATGTTCCAGATATGTTTCTGCTCACCAGACTTTCATGGAGGGTAAACAGCAGACCTTAAGAGGGATGAAGGCAAGAAGGATGTGAGGTTAAGACGTGTGGTCAAACAAGGCTAGTTCCCTGGGGTATAGTGCTGCCTAGCAAACCCAGATATACTTTCTTCTTTCCTCCTTCTGACCACTTCTGGAAGACTGTCTTCCATTCTGTGTCCTACATGCATTTTGGATGTGGAAATCTACCCCAAAGTGAAATAAAGGAAGTTTAGGTTTAGAAACAACAAAGAAGAAGTTGACAGAGAGTCTGTTCTGATGAAGCAGAACCTCAAGGGACACACAAGCACTTCATTTAAACACCATAGGGCCCGATGGACAGAAAGTTTAGTCCCATTCTAGGAACTGCAAGAGACCAAACAGAGGCCACAAGTCACAAGGAGACAGGTTCTGCTTCAATCCAATGCAGCACATGATAGATGCCTGTCCTCAAAGAAAGTTATCGCCCTGGCAAGGAGCCCTCAACGACTGAAATGGTAACAACAATGAGTCCAAAATGAAGCCTCAATAGCTATTAAGATTAAACTATGCCTCCTACAAGGCTACTTTTTGCTATGCATTTTAAAATTTGGGAGATTTGATATACTTTCTTGGTGTCCTAATATCAAACCCTCGTTTTCTTAGGGAAATGAATAAGCGTCTAACAGAGGAACAAGCCAAGAAAACCTATGACCGGGCTATTAAGCTAGAACAGGAATTTGGAGAATATTTTACAGGTAAGTTTCCTTGGCTCAGGTCCTACAGGAAAAGAAGATAAATTGCCTATATTGTATTTAGAATAGGCTCAATGCCTGCTAAAGCTAGGCCTCAAAACCTCCCAGTTGAGATTGCCTAGTAATTTTTTTTTTAATGCTGTCTGCCTTGCCCATTTGGTTTAGGACTCTGAATTGTCTCCTCTCTGAGTTAACTTGCTCCCAGTTCTCCACTGACCCTAAACCATGAATGCCAAATGTCCCTGAGCTATCTCCTGATACCGAAGAGATTTTAGGCATGATATCTCACTAAACTATCTCTCTGATAGAATCAGAAAACTTGAAAATGAACATTTTAAGACTCAAAATGGGCAGTGTCCACAACAATTACTGTCCTGCAGGCTCTACCTTGAAGACTTGTAGGCCTATCTCCTCAGTCATTGCCTCACGAAAACACTTAGAGATGTTTCAGCCAATGCTCTTTCAAGTCCAATAATAGGTTTTGATTTTTTTTTCTTTAATGTCTTTGGTAACAAGACATTTTGGGGATGGAATATGAATTTCTTATGGATGTCCTAAGTTTCCTCTGCTTCCCTGTTCTCATGAAACCTTGATTAAATCCCTGATTAATTCCCTCGGTAGAATTTATCCTACAGCTGATGCTCAATGATTTACAAACAAGAAACTGAGTCTGAGGTGTAGCTCAGTAGTAGAATGTTTACCTGGCTTGCATAAGGTTCAGTGTTTGAGCCCAGCGTACTCCAAAATAATACTAAATACAACTTCCCTCATCAGTTACTGGCATGAAATGAGATGGAGTTAGTTGCAGTTGTTTTTAAATACCAAAGGTGCCAAGATCAAGGCAATGGGTAATTATTTTTACTAAGGTTAATATTAAGGTTTCTGTTAGTAATGTGAATTATACATCATTCTAAGAGAGCATCCAGGTGGGAAAAAAAATCAAAGGGCTGGAGAGATAGCTCAGCAGTTAAGAACACTTGCTGCTCTTTCAGAGGACCCAAGTTCAGTTCCCAGGTGGGAAAACGAGTCAAAATAATGACTATTAGACTCATAGTTTGCACTCATGAGCACATTACCATTATTATTATCTGAAGATTGTTTTTGAAACATAAAGATGTAAATTCTACTTCAATAATGGTTTTTCTTGAAGCCTTGGTGTCATATAAACAGTGCTGATATGTTTGGAGACTTAACTCCAAGACAGCATTTATTTAAAGGAAACAACAAAATGTGCTCAAATCTCACTGAGAGCCGAGTGTTTTGCTAAGTTACAATTTAGTGATTTATGTTTCTTTCCTCTTATTTATGTTCTTTACCAGGTATTCACAGTATAAATAGTTCTGTGAGGCAAAAACCTTAGTTCACCTAATAACTTTGAGAATAAATGGTGTTTGTCAGTAAAAGCTTTTGGAATTGAAATGGTTAACTAAACTTTTCCTTCAAAACTCTTATTATTCCATGTCTACAAGACCTGAATTTCTGCCTTAACTAGAGTGAAGTATAGAAACTCTATGGCCAAACAGGGAGCCTCAGTCTGAAACTGCCGTACGCTTTGCTCGAGCAACTGGCTCAGAGTACGCATCCATGAAACAGACAGGAGTGATTTGATGCTAGAACTGTGACCAAACCCAGAAAGCACTAAGCCTAGGACATGTCTATTACTGTGCTAGGACTGGGAAAGAATACCCCTTTTAAGCATCACTGGTGTGACCGCACTTGTGTGAACACTCTGCATTTTCTTCCTTACTTAAAGGAGACATTACGCCTCCTGATGAGTTTTCTGTCGCTGATTCAAGCTTCTGTTGGGTGAAAGATCACTGTACTCACCCCATGGGAGTGCCTCCTAACTCTGGGTTTTTTATCTTTGCAACAGCTATCGTCCAAGGGGACACCTTAGAAGATATTTACAACCAGTGCAAGCTTGTTATTGAAGAGCAGTCTGGACCTTTCATCTGGATTCCCTCAAGGGAAAAGTTATAAATTAGCTACTGCACCTCTGACAATGACAGAAGAGCATTTAGAAGAACAAAATATATATAATATAATACTTGGAGGCTTTTATGTTTTTGTTGCATTTATGTTTTTACAGTCAATGTGAATCCTTATGAATGTATAACACAAACTGTGTGAAGCCATGAAGGAAACAGAGGGGCCATAGGGTGGGACAGAAAAGACATTGACCGCAGTATGCAGGAAGGCTTTGGTTTGCTCAAAGTACCAGGTGTAGGAATGAACCTCTGATGGGCTCTCTGCCTTAGAGATGGACAGCCTTCTCACCCCAGCAGATGTCCAGAGCTGAGTTAGTTGCTCAGCTCTCTGTGGTGTTGCTTCAAGAAAAGATGCCAGCACTCGAACCTCACCAACCTTCACCTTACCCACCTCTGTAATTGGTACACTTCGAATTTTATATCTATGCACATGCTTTGATTTCTTAACAAGCAAAGGAAATAAGGAAAACAGAAAGGAGTCCCTTTGGAGACGACACACTCTCAGGGGAGGAGGGTTGCTTAGTTTCCTTGGCTGGCATATGCAAGGACAAACGTATCATAAAATTGACAGATGTGTGGAGGACTAACCTTACTGAGGAGGGGATTCCACCTGGCCTAGCTTAAGACTGTCATTGTCTATTTTGCCATTTATAAGCTGAAAGAAGGCACTAAAGATGAGAATAATTTATACAATAAAATATATTAAATGTATAGAAATGAATTTCTATAGGTTAAAAGTTTTGTGAAATATTTTGTAAAGACTAAAAAACCATTGAAAGACTAAATGTCCGCACTCTCAGCAGATGATCAAATGCAAGAATTTCAGGCTGCATTCTCCCTTTTGTTGCCAATGATCCATCAGAGCATTGGAGTCCCCTCCAGGTCTGACAAAGACGTCCCCCTCACTCACCTTCCCCATCACCCATGCACACTAGCACACTAACAATACACTCTTATGGAGCACACTCCTTGATAAGTTGCCCTTATGGGTATTTTTGGAAGATATTTTTGTTGCAATTATTTTAAGCTGTTGGCTTTTCAGAGACCAGTTAAATATCCCGAGCCAGTCACACAGATAGTGAAATAACTTTGCTCCTAGTCACTTGGAGACAATTCAAGAACCATTCAGTATTCTGGCAAACCATAAGTCATTAGGATCAGCTTTCCTTTCTTTCACAGAGCAATTGAGTGTTTTGTTATATCCCGAGTTGGCATTACAGGGAGAGATCTGTCCTAAGATGCACTATTTCTCTGAAGAAAAGAAAAAGGAAAAGTTATCTGGTTGGGAGTGCTGAGGGATGCACTTTTTTTTTTTTTTTTTTTTTTGTTTCAGTATATAGGGCAAAGAGAACCACAAGAAAAGGACAATTTATGACTTTGAGCTCAACCAATTGAATTGCCTTCCTTAGGGCTGCACCTGGACCAAGTTTATTTTTCTAGCAATTATACTAATGATTTTAAAAAAGAAACCTCCCAAAGCCTATAAGCTGAAATATAAAAAGTTAGCTTCCCACTTTAGCGCTGATGGTAACATCAGCACTGGTTCTGCCCAGTGTTCAGAGAGAGACTTTTCAGTGTTATTAATAACCACTCATGTCTGGGTTCTATGCATGCCCAGATTAAGCCCCGTCGCCTTATTTCTGGGGTACATCAAGACCTGGCAGGGATCCTGCCACACTGTGCAGCCAACCAGCATGTAGGCTGGAGTACTAGAACAAAAGACATAGCCATCAGAGTGATGGGGCTTCTAAGTTAGACCATCAGAGCTTAAAACTGAGAGTCTCTTTCCAAATTCAAGGGTCATCCATCTTTTACTAAACATCATCGTCTGCCCAGCTGCAGTCACCAAAATGAACACTGAAGTGCAAAATTAGGCATCTACCTGTCATCTTGAGGCTGCCTTTGCCAATGGAAGGGGTTGCAAGCAGCCAGGCATCTTTTTTCCCCTCATACGAAAGTCCAATTTTCTAGAGATAGCCTTAGAGGGCTCAAAATATTAAAAGATGTGTCCATGTCTGCAACTCACCAGTTTCAGGTCAAGGCCAACTTCCATTAATATTGCTCTCAGAAGTTTTCTGCCACTCCTGGCCGCCATGCTAACTTCTTTGGTTTCTCCACCAAGCATGCAACCATTTACCTTAGAGGACTGTCATTAGTGAGTAGATGTCTTCTCCAGCTGTGAGACGCGCTTTCCATTTGATAGTATTGCTGTGGCTGAGTGCGATCAAACTGAATCACAAACCATTGGTTTCGTAGTAATATAATTATTTATTTTCCCAGTGTAGATGCTTCCAGATTAGCATTAGCACTGATTTTTTATGTAGATTTATATAAATATATATACATATATATTTGCTTGAGGAATCACCAAGCACATTGGTGAGAGGGTCTTTTCCTATAGAACTCACTCATCCATTTTGTTGTGTTGTCTTGCGCTTCCCAATGTTGAGGTCTCTATGGCTCCAAAGAACTGGTGTATTTTGCAGCAAATCTGACGACATATATGGAAACGGCATGAAAGTCACCCAGATCACATCTGGTACAAATGCATCTGGAGCCTTGGGCCAGACTGGTGCTAACACTGCAAATTTGTCCGGAGCTCTCTCCAATCTGAAGGCTCGCTGGGGGCACAGTGTCACCTTCACATGCTGGGCCCTTTCGGAAAAGTGCCAGATCGTGTCACTGGTGCTATTTTTCATGCTCTGGTACAATGTGTAGCACCACGGGGGTCTCAGCTTTACCAAAACCGAAATCCCACCTGTCAGCCAATCATTGCTGAGGCATTTGCTAATTGCTCTTTTTCATGAGATTTGATGGCCTATTCTTTGAAGGCCTTTTGTCCCAGACCCAAATTCAGGGGTTGGCTCTATCCACGTGTCAAGCCCATCTTGATGAAGCCGTACTCGCGTGCCTCTGTGAGCTGTCTTAGATCCTACTGCCAGCCCTTCAGGACTGAGCCAGGGGGTGTTCTGTGCATCTCTGGCTCCCGCCTGTTTCTTCCCTCATTTTTTCTGCTGCACTCCTCTCATCACCTGTCATTTTGACGGACTCTTTTTTATCCTTCCTGGGCTGTTGACTTTTCCCCTCCTCTCTCTGTCTTTCTCTGTCCATCCCTCTTTTACCTCCATCTCCTGTTTCCCATTTGATTCCTTTCTACCAAATTTGGCTGCCCTCTTCTCTCCTCACGTAGTTCTGATCATCAGCACATTCCACTCCTTAGTTTTCCTGTCCTACAAAGGGCTCACGGCTGATTCAGACAGCAAGTCCACACTATGGACTAATGACACAAATACGTGGGGTCACCATTTTACTTACTCAGCCTAGAAAGCAAAGCTGAGTGTGAGGCCCTGACCTGGAGCCAGCCTGCACCACTGCCCTGGCAGTGCTGATGCAAGAGCTGTGGGCCCCCTGGTACCCGGAAGCTTCTGCCTGGACCTGTCTCCAGGAACCCACTCCCAGCACCACCCAGGCTGAGGACGCTTCCTTTCAACAGAGGCAAACTCTGGCCCCAACAACTATCCTAACAAACCTCACTGAAGCCATGACACCGCCCTGGTTTGGAGAGAGATTTTTTCCCTCTACTTTCTTTTTCCATTTCCGTGTGAAGCCCCCTCTGCTTTTCAGCTGGTGATTGCTCTGGTGAGATTGAAAGGACTTGCCAGTGGAATGACATCTTTTTCCTGCCTTGGTCCTGCCTAAAATTCCTACAAAAAACATTTATTTAAGCCAAGGACTAAGGCTAGTTCCTAAATTTATACTAATGAGTCACTCCTGGGGAGACATCAGTTCCCTCAAAGCATGTGGGGTACTTCCTGTGACAACTGATTTTCCAGGAAACTCCATAGAGAATTTTGTGGATATGCATTAATTATTTAAGTGTATGGTATATATGGTATGCATACCATGTATACACATTATGTGAAGTATGATTCAATGTGGTTGGAAACACATAACACACTTCAGTCTGTAAATATTCTTCCTCACTGAAACCTGTGCTTCAGAAATCATTTCTCATACAGCTGTGCAGTTCCTTGCAGCAGCTGAAGACAAGCTAAGACAGGCAGAGAATTTAGACAAAGATCAGCAAAAAGAGTATAGCATCTCCCTCGAAGCTCACAAGGGCAGACAACCAAGTGGCAAGGTTGACTCCCAATGGGATGGCAAACTTTTCTTCTTTTCAAATTTGTGTTTCCTAAGTGTATCTTAACTTCTGAGTGCACCAGGTTGTACCCATTAGATCCTTTTATTATGACAATTCTGTGCTTCTCTCTGACAGGATGTTTCTCCATGGAGCTGTAATGCAGAATGGGTGGGGAGGGAGGGAAGGGAGATTACTCCTTGCCTGACTGGAGTTTACAGAGACTCTGCACAGCCTACACTCCTGTTAAGTGTAAATATTCAACACTTCCATTCCATTTGTGTAAAAAAAAATAAAGCACACACGATTATAAAATCAAGATGTATATTTCATACGTCATGTGTCCGTGAATATTTATTGCGTTTCCAGATGCCGCGGTAGTCCCATTGTAAAAATGCTTGATAGAGTGCTTATAAACATGTTGTGGTTTTCTTATATAAATATTAAAACATTTTCTATTTTATAGAAAAATTATATTCTCCCAAAGCATAAGTTGTGTTAGTTCATAAGAGAATCACTCATTTCTATTTTTATCAAATATGTCTGACTTCAGAGCAAAAATGCAGTTAGAGTGTGTTTGCACTGCAAAATATTGGCACTGCTGAGAGGAACTGACAGTGCTGCATTTGCATATTTTTAAATATTTGATTATCATCTTGCCTGCTTTTAATAAGAATCTTTTTCCAATAATGAATAATGTATTAAAAGTTAGGCTTTCTACAACATACCTCAATCTAAAGAAAAAAAATTCCCAATATCAGAAAATGCTAAAAATAAGGCTCTTTTTTTCTTTATCTGATACTTATGGCACAAAGAAAGGCCTAATTTGGAAACACAATGTCATAATACACTCCAGGACCACAGAACATACTAGCACCAAAGATCTGAGCACATCACAGATGTCATGTGAAGGAATCTAGATCTGCCAGTCCTAAATTCTTCAGTTTAAATATATTCTTGGCATTTAGCTAACATAGGTGTGAGAGCCCAAAAAAATTCCTCCTATGGAAAAGGTGAAACGTTTCCATCAATGCAATCAATCTCAAGTGTGACATGTAATACATTTTCATGTCATTGGAACACCAATTCCAGAATCCAGCTCAGTTGATCATACCATCCTGGTCATCGCTGTGAGCCAACAAGAATAATGAATGATGCTGTACTTGGTGCTCAGGGTTAAACAGAACTCAGTTTAACACATTGAGGCTGGAAGACCAGCACAGTGGAAACCTCCAATTGAAGTAATTCTGTTATTGTTAATATTCACGTAGCCTTGTCTGCTCTAATATTTATCTTATTCTTCATAAAAGTCAGATTAATTTCCATAAGAAGTGTCGATTCAGAAGAAAAGGGCTGGAGGAGGCGCTGACTTTTGTGTCCTATTTCATTTTTACATCATGGTGTCTCTAGAAGTCTCAAAAACCAGAAGAGAACTGCACGTCTCTGAACCTAAACAGGCCTAGCTAAGAATTGGATCTGTGTGTTAACAGGTACAGAGACCAACCGTCCAATGATATAATTCAAAAGACCAACCAAGGCACAAAACCAAGGAAGACTTACTGAGAGAGATAGCTGTTTTCTTGATATAACCAGACACAGTCTCCAAAGGGAAGAGTGTCTTCCACAGGTCAGGACAAATGGGACTGCTAATACCAACCCCCTGCAACTCATCTCCTTTTAGGGACATCTTGGAAGGCAACATTGCTATCATTAAACTGATCTCTCTCCCTTCAAATCTTATAACTCAAGTATCAGATCTAGGCTGTGTCCTGAAATCCCCTTAGCATACCTGAAACAAAGTTAGAATAAGTCAGTGAACTTTGCTAACTTCTGAATAATAAAGAGAAATAATGGATAGTCTGATCTGAGAGTTAAGTGCACAGCTCCTGGTAAGCTACTGCATGACAAAGGTCATCTTTCCTCCACTTCCCAGAGTTCTCCCCAATACAGCTGATCAAAATCCCCCCCCCACCTGCTGTCTCCATGACTAGCTCAGCAGCAGAGGTATCATGTGAGCTGTCTGTAATCTCCACCCCACTTTGCTCGCACATACATACTCATTGCAAAGGGAAGCAACTCACTGGTTTCACAGACACCTTCAACAGAAAATGATTTGCAGAGGATCTCAATGCTCAAGGCCAAGAAATTTCAGTCCTAAATTGGGTACCAGTTCCTTCCTGCCCTTCTATCCAAGACCTATCTTCCCAGTTCTGCTTGTATGGTTGGATAATTGGCCGGGTAAACTTCAGTTTCTTAAGACCTGTTTGTGCATGTTGCACAGCAGAAAGCTAACCTTATCAGGAGTTAAACACACAAACCAGGATACCCTCTAACATCAAAATCTACATCCATCTGAAAGGAATGGAAAAGGAGAAAGTATTTTTATTTTCAAGGAGGCATTAAAACTTCTACATTCCTTGGGGCCCTCAAAAGCAAACAATAGAAAGGTCCTTAGTGAGGACTTAAAGAGTCTCAGGAAGAGGGAGCAGTGGATTCCATGAAAATAGGAAACCAACTTTATTAACTTTAAACTCCATACAATTTTTAGGTAGTCAAAATTCAAACCACAAACTATTTACAGAAAAGGACCGTGGGCCTGAAGTCAGATTTGAAAGTAGCTTAGGGAAAGATTATAAGAAGAAACTGCCTTGGGAATCCTAGTTGAGAGAACACTTCCATCTAGGGGCTTTTACTATCAGAACTTTTTGGTAAATGGGCACAATGACAAGAATAATGTGTGGGAAGGTTACTAAGCATATCAAAGACACAGGTGTTGTTCATGAAAGCAAACAATGTAGTGAGTATAGACTTGTAGAAAAATGTGTCATATGCAAAACTGGGGTCAGGTAACATTTAGAATTGGAGTATTTAGGTGGGGGTGTCCTTTTAGCCTCAGCACTCTAGAGGGAGAGGCAGGTAGATCTCTCTGAGTTTGAGGCCAGTTTCCTCTATATAGAGAGTCCTAGGCCAGCCAGAGCTACATAGTAAACCCTGTCAACAAAAAGAAAGTATTCACACCAACATTTATTGAAAGGCTAGCTAGCAGTTGCATAGCTAAAATTTTCCAAGTAGGGTCAGCTAGGTGGCTCAATTGGAAAAGGTACTTGCCACACAAACCCAGCCACCTGAGTTCTATCCCTAGAATCCACATGAAGGCAAAAGGAGAGAACTATTGAAAGTTGCCCTCTGACCCCTACACACACGCTGAGGCACACATGCCTACACACAAACATCATGCACATATACACACAACAATAATAAATTCGGATTTGCTTAGAAAAGTAAAATTTTCAAAGGAAAGAATTTCAAAGGAATATTTAATTATTTATCACAACCACACCTTATACTTTTCAAACAATAAACATTTGCCTATAGCCAGATCTATTTACATGCTACTGTAAAAAGTAAAACAAACTACACAGAATAGTCTCTATTCTGAAGGAATATAATTCCCATCATAGAGATGTAAAAGGAAAAAAATCCTCGTAATTTAGAAACTGAACCAAATCAGACTTCTGAACTGGGGCGAGGAACTGTTATGTAGGGACACTCCACTCCAGAGGAGCAGCATGGAAGGGTTAGGGGTTAGAGGATGGGAGGGTGGGGCTGGGAAGGGGGGAAAGAGGACAATATGATGGAGATGTAACCTGAAGCAATAAATAAATAAATTTATTTAAAAAAAAATTCTGAAAGGCTGACCTTGACATCTGGGAGCCAAACACTCACCTGCTAACAATTTGTTCCACTGCTCACACATGTAAAGAACCTTGAACTGCTGTAAAAAAGTGAATCAAACAAATCTCCCTCCCTCTTTCTGTCTCTCCCTGTGTGTCTCTGTCTCTCTCTGTTCCTGCCTCTGTCCCTGTCTCCCTGTCTGTCTCTCTCTGTCTCTCTGTCTCTCTCTCTGTCTCTCTCTCTGTCTCTCTCTCTGTCTCTCTCTCTCTCTCTCTCTCTCTCTCTCCATTTTTGTTAAAGATAGGATCTTGTGATATAGCCTTGGCTGACCTGGCACTCATTATACAACTGTCCAGGCTGGCTGCAAATTCATAGCAAGCCTCTTGCCTCAGCCCATGTTCAAGGATTACAGGTCACTTTGCCAAGCTCTAAACTGAGTTTCTTCTCTGGCCTTCCTGAGTATGCCAATTCCTATGTAACTTATCTCCATCCAGTTTCGTTGCTCACCTTACTGAACTATGTATATTTTGGTTTGGTATGGTATGGTATGGTATGGTATAGTATAGTATGATATGATTTGGTTCAATCCTGCAGCTTCAGGTCCTTTGGCAGTACAGTACGTAGCTACAGAAGTCCAAACCAAGGGAATATGGTGATTTAAATGAGATGTCCCCCCCATATTTTTAGATATTTAAATACTTGGTCCCCAGTAGATGATACTGTTTGGAGAGGCTTAGAAGGTGTGACTTTGTTAGAAAAACTATGTCACCAGAGGAAGATTTCGAGAGTTTAAAGACTCAAGCCACTGCTAGTTCATTCTCTCCACTTTGTGCTTGCAGTTTAAAATGTGAGCCCTCAGCTTCCTGCCCCTGCCACAATACATTCACTCCACCATCATGGACTCTAACCCTCTAGAGTCGTAAGCCCAAATACACTCTTCTGTAAGTTCTCTTGGGTCATAGTGTTTCATCACAGCAAAGTAACTAATATACTTTCCCAGTGAGAAATCTTTCCCAGTGAGAAATTGTCTTCACCAGCCAACATAAATGGGTCCCAGCAGATGATGATCTTGTAAGGGGAGTTAGATTAACATAATTTAGATTTAGTGACTATCTAGGGGCTTTTGATACAGTCTCTTAATACAGGGCATGAAGATCAACTTGGCTGTGGGCAATTGGCATAGCAGCATATGGACTAAAATCAAGGTTTATGGCCTGGCATTGTTTTCAGCTGCTAATAGCCTTATGAAGTAGGCAGAGCCCAGATTAGGCTGAAGCCAGGTGAAACAAGGAGAGACCCTATTTAAGGATGAAGTGGGTAGAGCCCCAGAGTTCCCACACTAGAGATGACAAGATGCAAGGCAGCTTGTACCATCTGATGGAGAAAATGCTGGTGAACTGAAAAACTGATCTCAAACAGAGCTGAAAAGTTATGGCCAGCTCTCCCTGAAGGAGAAAGAAGCTGGTGAGCAGAAAAGGCCTCAGCAAAACAGCAAAAGGCCAAAGACTAAACCCTGTGGCTCAGCTTTTGCCTAGAGGGGTTTGACCAGTTCAAACAGTGGACTGAATGGAACTGTGGCCAGCCTCAAAGACTGAGGCAGAGTGGCTGAGTGGCTAATACAAACTGAGTAAGTTGGTTTATGGACAGCTGAGGCCTTCCAGAGAAAAGAAAGCCTCTAGCCTCATTTAAAGAGAAGCTGCCATAACCAATTTACCCTAAAGGACCTATGTCTGAAATATTCCTGAAGAAAGACTGTTGACTAAGTACCTTAAAGATCTACTCCTGAGATCTGCCTGTGAGCTGAGGACCTGCCTCAGAGACTGTATTCCTGACAACTGAGGACCTGCCCCAGAGACTGTATCCTTCTAAAAGGTTAGGATTAGTTATTAGATAATAGTTGTTATAGTTATTAATAGGTTTAGTTGTTAGGTTACTGGGGTTATAGTCATTCTTAGGGTTAGTAGTTAGGTAATTGTTTATATTTGTTATAATTGCATATAGTTATTAATAAATACATATTGGATAATTTAAAAGTTTCATCTTCAATGATCAAAAAATTCTTAGCTTCAAGCCTGTATATCAGGAGCTTCCCACAATCCAGAAAAGCCACTAACCATGTCTCAATCTTGGCTAACACTTGTGCTCCCTCTAGGAATTAGGAAAGTCTCATCCCAAACATAGGATGAAATTCTGAGCACCTAGTGCTCAAAAAACTTAATTCTCTGAACTAAATGAAGGTCTTATCTATGTCCTTCAGCTCCAAGACCATGCCAACCAAGGCCACACGCCTCAGTTCCACAAGCATTTGCGCCAATGTATAAGAAACATTGCTTCCACATAACTCATCTCCAAGACTACAAATACTAACTCTATAAGACTTAGCACCAGGGTTGCTAAACCCACAGGACCTAGAGAAAACCTCCTCTAAAGTCTACATATCTAGAAGCAAGGATATCTGTGCCACAAAACAAAACTATCTGAGTGTGCCTAGCCAGGGCTAAGGAACTACTCTTCCGTAGCCTGTGACTATGTGACTGCAGCTTCTGGTGCCCAAAGTCCTAACATAATTTCTGCTTGTTCCTTGGATCTTGGAAAAGGTGCCATCTTGGCCCAACATCTCCAGAAAAGTGACCACTAGTGCTGTAAGCCCCAGCACCACCAACTGCCACACTGGAGACACACTAGTCTTCTTTTCTTCAAAACCTCCAGCTTTGTTGCCAGTACACAAAGCACACAAATGCACTGAACCCCATAGGAGATCAGCCACAAGAAAAAAAAAGAAAACCAAGTCTTATCACAACAACAAAAAAGCTCTCAAATAACAAAGACAGTAAGAGAGGCAGAAAAGAATTAGGGATTTATATACAAGATTATTGAAATGTCAAGAGGCAGTACATACCTCCCAACAGAAACCTTAAATGTAAATGGATTAAATTCATCCATCAAAATACATAGACTGGCTAAGTAGATTTTTAAAAAGACCTAAATATATGATACTTATAAGAACTTACCTCACTAGTAAACATATTGAAAGACTTAAAGCAAAGAGTCAGAAAAGATACAAGACAAATGGAAAGCTGACGCCAGCCGAAATGGGTATGTTCCTATCAAATAAAGCATATATAAATCAAAAGTGTAAGAAAATAAAGAAAGTTGTTATATGTATGTTGATTTTAAAAATCAATCTATTAACATGATATAATATTTATTTAAAAATGTGTACCCACCATGGGACCATTAAGTAATTTAAGTAAATATTATTAGGTCCAAAGAGAAAGATAGAACCCAACATGTCAATACTTTGTATTACAAGACTTTTCCTGGGTATACATGAACCAAAATTTATTTAACCCAGCAGAGCACTGATGACAGATCACAGAAACAATTCCATGACAGCTCAGTGAATCAGTGAGTTTATTGGGGTTTCTATAGTAACAGGTAAGGAGTTATTTACAGGAGGAGCATGGAGAATTCTAAAGCAGATGCTCACCCCAACATGGGTAACATCTCATAAAAGTATCCAGAGCTCCCTACACTGCTTGTCCATGACTTGACTAATTGAGAACCATCTCCTTTCCCCAGTACTTGTTTACTGATTTTTGAACTTTGGGGACCTGGTAAATCTTTTAATTTTCAATAGTCTCCTAAGCCTAAGTTTTGTTTATTTCCTGAATCTTATGAGTCTCCTTCATCCTTCCAGAGGAAATTTTTTCAATTCTGAGGAAATGGCTACACTATGAAAATATTTACAGAAAATCGTCAATAATAACAATGGCTTAAAAACATTAGGAATACATCTTACCAAAGGTAAAAGAATTTTACAATGAAAGTATAAAGTACTGACAAGAGAAATTATAAAGACACACATGTAAGTTTCATATGAAACTACAAAAGACGCCAAATAACCAAAGTGATCCTGAAGGGGAAAAAAATAGTGATAAACAGAGTACCTGACTTCAAAATATACCTCAAACTCATAGTAATTACCGATAGCATAACATTCCTATAAAAACAGACACATGAAACAGAGTGGAGAATCCAGAAATTAATCCATATTTACACAACCTATGGAGTTTTGTTTGAACACATTTTTTTGTATATTCATTTGCACAGTACATGAGTGTCACAGCGTACATTTAGAGGCTGGAGGATGAACTGTGGTAGTTGGCTTTCTCATTCTGCCACGTGAGCCCCAGAGATCTACTTCCAGTCATTAGTCTTGGCAGCAGCCACTTTTACCCAGTGAGCCATCCTACCAACCTCTCAACTGACTTTTGGCAAAGATTCCAATACACAGCAGAGAAAGGATCAGATATTTGCGCTAGGGAGCTGCCAAAATTGGATACATGTATTCAGAACAATTAAATTAGACCCTTTTTATCCTCTACACACAAAATAAGTGAAAACAGATCAAAGAATTCAATGTAAGGAATGAAACTATAAAACTATTAGAAGAAAATTTAGTTTGAAACACTCTGATATACCAGAATAAGACAATGGTTTTGGTTTTTTGTTTTGTTTTGATAGAATCCAAAGGCATAGGGAAAAGTAAAAATAGTTAAATGGAATCATACAAAGCTTAGTTAATTCTTAACAGCAAAAGAAAAAAATCAAAGAACTAATTCAATATGGGAGAAACCTTTTGTCTACCATTCAAGATATCAGTATATCCAAATTATATAAGAAACTAAAAAAAGTGAACAATTAAAAACTACAAATAATACAATTAAAAAATACTGCAATCTGAATAGATACCTTTCAAAAGAAGATATAAAAATGCTTTAACAAGTGTATGGGAAAATGTTCATCCCATAAATGATCAAAGCAATTCAAATCACAACCAGAATGAGTCTCAGGTCATGCTTTAGAAGCTAGGACTGTGCTTCTGTTGAGTGGAGTTAGGGTAACAAAAACCAGACCTCATTCTAAAAGAATAAAGAGAAAGAAGATCAGGCATTACAAAGAAGTGACAGGGCAGAGGAAAGTACACAAAAACAGAACAGAAAAATGGGAAAGAACCCTCAGCTCTGGTCTGGCTAACTAATGGGAGGAACAGCTGAAGTCTCCACCACAGGTGAGCCAGGCAGCCCTGGAGAAAACAGTCTGGCCACAGGACAAGCCCACAGTAAAGGGATCTAGTGCGACAATAAACCCCGCTGCAGAGGAGGAAAGCAAGTAGAGAAGAAATTCATTTGATTTCATAGTGCTATATTTGAGGTGGGGCGTTCTTGAAACCTGAAAACAAGGAACAACTGTAATTTAGAAAACTTAAAGCTACCCTGCCACCATATCTAGAGGGAGACAGTCCCAAGGAATTGCAGGGATGGGAAGACCTGGTGAGGACTGTTCAGCATCTGGGTTGGGCTATAAAGCACACGGTTGTTAGTGGACCTGCCCTCTGCGGCAAGGAACCAGCCACCATTGCTGAGGATAAACTCAGAGATAGGTAACTCCAAGCCCATGGACACAAGACCAGTTAGCCTCTAGAGATGCCTTGTGGTCTCAGTGCCTAGCAGAGCTAAGATTCTGAGCCCAGGCCTGGCAGATGGCTGTTTCCATAGGCTCCTCCTTCCTGCAGAGTGCTGTAAGCTGGGCAGAGTATAAAAGTACTGAGATTGTTAGAGAGCTGGGTTCCCACATATCTCCACTTGAGGAGCTCAATGTTATTTTCCCCAACCCTCTTGTATTCGTGTACTTTTGGCTGTATAATAAGGGAGTTCTCTGGACCAAGTGACAGCCTGTCCAGTCCACAAGGCTGCAAAGCTCAGTATGCAAAGGAGGGAAAACTTACCAAGTAAATTCAGAGCTGCAGCTGACAACTGCTCTCAACCTATACAGCCCAAGTAGTGTTATAGCTTCTACCATAGTTTGTAGCTTGGCTCTGAATGGTGCTGAGATTGATTGCTTGGGAAAAGCTACTAATAAGAAAGATCAAACTAAACTGAAGTAGATACCCATCCCAACAAATGCACAAATTACAATTTGGAAACATTAAGAAATATTAAAAAAAGCAATGTGACTCCTTCAAAAGATCACATCTCTTCCATAATCAAATCCAAAAATATGTTCAGTTAAAATAAAGCCTTCTTGTTTGTTGTTGTCATGTTGCAGTCATGTATTGAATTACAACAGTTTTGCTCCATGAAAATGCTCAAATATTAATTATGTCTCCATTCAGAACTAAATAAAGTGGTACAATGAGACCTTTTCTATCATTACAATTTGGGACATAACAAGGACATTAATTAGAAATATAGGAGTATATAATCCCTTGATAGTAGTAGTTGCTTGACCTGGAGATTTAAGTCAAAAAGCACTCCAGAACTAAGGAGAATTTAAACTCTATGGTTTTTTTAAGTGAACATGGAGTTTATCAATTGAGATAATTATATGTCCTTATATTTTGTCATCAGCTTCTACTATGAGGCATTTTAAATTTTACAATGAATGATTGTTGGAAGGGAAAATTCATGCAACGTGCCTAAAATTGTTTGGTATCTTATAGGATTGAACTCTAGTTATTTGATGCCAGCCATGTTCTTGGAATTGGAACTCACAGGTAAGAGCCAAGCACTCTTTTTGGTTAATCACATCACACTCAATGAGGCTTTTGTCAGAGCCAATGTGGCTCCAAATTCTCCCCAAGTTCGGGACTAATGCATTTTGCTGAATAACAGAGTGTGAGAGGAAACAAGAGTGGACAATGCAACAGCTGCCTGTGATCTCACTGAAGGTGGGTGTCTCAGCCAATAACTTGAAGCAAACTGGAGATTTCTATTGTCATTCCCCTGTCACTTGCTTGCCAAAGTCAGTTTTCTTATCATAGCATAATCTAGTGGACACAGAATGTGCTGTCCCTCCCAGCCTGGAGAACTTCAGTCTTGTCATCCCATTCCATTTGGAAAGAGCTCATGCAGAGTAGGACAAGAGCTAAATCTTGGTGCCTGCCTACCCAGAAGCCTCAGGAGGTAACCCCAGGCTCCTTGTGCCCCATTCCTCTGTCTACTGCTAGCACAGGTTTCTGCAGCTGTGAGAGAATCCACCTGTCCTGTTTTCAAGAACAGCCAGACTATCAACTGCCCCTAAAACCGCATTCTGTGACCAGGACATTAGCATCACCTGCAACATGCTGGAAATGCCAAATTCCAGGCCTCATCTCAGACCTACTGAACCAGTCTGCGTTTTGACAAGATTTCTCAGTGACTCCTTATATGTTATCATTTATAAGACACTTACTCACAAGACAGAGCCAACAACTGTGAAGAAAGAGACCCTGGGGAAAATATTTTAGTATACTGAGAGACTGACTTTGTAGCTGTGATGATAGAAGGAAACAATAAGGAAGCAGACAGAAGGACAGAAGCAAGAAAAGAGCCTGTCAGCAACATCCTAAGACTTAGAGACCGAGGAAGCCTACCTCTGATGCTCCAGAGTGCAAAAGTCAGAAATGGGAGCAGTGAGCTAGCTATGAGAACCACACACTGAGCATAGAAATTATTCATTGGCTGGACTTGAACGGAGTTAAAGCCCAAGCTTCATTATTTCCACTGTGCTACCAACTGAGGAAGCAGTACTTGACACAAGTCTCAAATTTTGGTGGCAACATGCAGTATAACAAATGAGCCTCAGGCTGGAAGCAAGGGACCTGGGTTCGAATCCTGGCTACACTCTATACCAGACTTGAACAAAGAGACTTAATACCCCAAAGACACATTTTCTTATTGAAACATGATGCAATGATATCATCTGCCTCAAAGAGATAACCTGAGAACAGTAAATCATGCACCACAAAGACAACACTCAGCATGACTTATCCTTCATATTTTATATTTGCTGGTCCTCAAAATAATCTTGGGAGAGAGAAAGGAATTTGCTTCTTTGCCTAGACAAGAAGATGGCAGAATCCAGGGACACAATAACTCTCCCTAGAACGCCCTGCTGATGACAAGGATGAAATACTCTGGCGCTGGTTCCTTTGGCTCATTGTCCTTGCAGAGCTGTGCCAGGAAGACTTGGTAAATGTTAGCAATGATCCAGTCCAGAGAACAATAATTACAAGGAAGGACCAGCAGGCCAGCCCAATGGAGAGGCGCACAGCCATCTGTCAGCTCCCTGGATCATCTGTCCCCATGTCTCAAGAAAGGCACTGCTCTGTCAAAAAGCAAACATATTTCTGAAAAGGCCCTCTTAGCGATCACCCATGCAGGAACTAGCTTTTAAAATGCCACAAACTAGCACGGAGGAATCATGAGAAAGTAGATATTAAGGGGTAGCCTATTCTCAGAGTAGCTACAAGGGAGTCTTTCTATCCTGTTATGCAAGAGATGAGCATAGAGAAAGAGAAAAATAATGAGGCAGAGAAGTTAGTAGGTAAGGACAGAACACCATCTCTATTAGCTTATTTATTTCATCAATGCCATAGCCATTGTCACCTCCACGCAGTAAATGAAAAGGCTTGGTGACTTAAGGAAACATACACAGTTATCACATGAAGAAGACAAAAAACATGATTATAGTTTATTGGGGCTTTTTTCCACCTTGCCTATTTTAATATATTAACTGTTACAGAATAATTCGAACTTAGAAGATAAATTGGAAAAAAATTTTACAGCAAATCCTCATGCTTCATATATGATTCTTCCCAATATCAACATCTTGTCACAATTAGTCTGATTCTGGCATCTTATTATCAGTTACAATCCACATTTTCTTCAGTTTTACCTTGGCCTCTTCTTGGATTCTACATCAGGCACCATATGACATTTGGTCTGCATGTCTTCTCAGGTTCCTTTTGACTGTGACCTTTACCCACTTTTAATGGCCCTGAGAGTAACACAGGTAAGGTATTGTAAAGAATGTCCCTCCGAGGTTTTGTGATGCTTTTCTCATGATTAGTCTGGAGCTATGAGTTTGGGGCGAGAACATCACAGAAGTAACATTGCACTCTCGTTCCATTAAGGGTACAGTGGCGAGTCACTGCTGATGTTAACCTTGACCATGTGACCTAGACAGTGCTTTTCAAACTTTCCCACTTTAAAGTTACTCTCTTTTCCCCCCTTTTCAGAATCCATTCCTTAGAGAAGAAGTCACAATATGCTTCCCACACTTATCAAGTTAAGCCTCTCATTTTTGAGGGCAAAACAGGTACATGAATTACTTGGGATTTTTCTATGTGGGAAATGTGTGTAATCTCAAACCTGCTTACATATTTGGTCATTGTCTTGTATTGGCAGCCACTCAAATGCTTACCTTCTAATTAGAATAATAACAGAACACCATCTTATTGAGTTATCAATGTATTTCACCTTTCTGCTACTAAGCACTGCCTTCTGTACTTGTTTGATCTACCCCTCATCTTTGTGGGGGATTTTGGTTGGTTGGTTGGTTGGTTGGTTAGTTTTGTTTTGTTTTGCATTCTCTTATTCTCTGCCACTACACGAAGGTCAGTCACATTTTGACTTCTTACTGGAGCTCGGCAGACAGCCTCGTCTCCAAAACACCCACGTTCCTTTTGTTGGAAACTGAGGTCAGGATGCTAGGTGTGTTCTCTGCTATCACAGCATCATTTCTTCCAGGCCCTCCCACTTGACAGTGCAAGCGGAAAAACTCTTCTGCACTAACCAGTAAATACATACATATTGAGGATCAAAGATAACTCTACATATCGAGGATCAAAGATAACTCTGTGCTCAACCTCTCCTACCTGTACGAAGCTATACATGAGCTCATTCTCGTGTGTCATTCTAACAGTCACCACAGGGATATAGGTAGCCCTGGTCTCCTCTGCTTGTTTGTCTGCAGCCTACAGCTACAACAAACAGAAACCAAATGCTGGGCATTGCTTTCTGTTATCTTTTTCATTCTGTCTGACTAGCTGATCCAGGGTGGCAACCTCTGCTCATGAAAGTTCAAGGGCCAGGCAGTTCTGAGTTAATCCAGAACTCAGGAGGCAGAGGCAGGTGTATCTCTTTGAGTTTGAAGCCAATCTGTTCTATAACTCTCCAAGACAGCCAGAGATACTTAATAGAGATGCCCTGTCTCAAAAAATTTTTTAAAGTAAAAGAAAGTTAAAAATGGCCAAGCCAAACAAACAAAAAGCCTTCATCCCCAAGATTACACATTAATATTGACATCAAAATATATAATATTTCCAAACTTAGAAGTCCACAGTCTTACAAATTGAAGCACTTTAAAATTTTACTATCTTTTTGTCTCTTCCCCTAAATAACAAAATTTTCTGTTAAATGGTCTTGTTAAATGGGTTTTGGAGGTTAGACCCAGGGACTTCTCTCTTTTTCTTTTCTATATCCTTCTTTCTCTCCTATGTAGGAGTGAATAGACTTGAGAAAAAATGGGACATAGACATAGTATAGGAAAGATCAAGAAAAAAACGACAGATTATTGAATATGCCCTTATACCTTTGTATATTGATACAAAATTAATATTATATTTGGCTAATTGGTATTGATCATTGTATATTAATGCAAAATTAAGATTGTATTGGACTACATCGGTATTGATCTTTGTATATTGATACAAAATTAAGATTATATTTGGCCACAATGGTATAGACCCTTGTATATTGATGCAAAATTAAGATTGTATTGGGCTACATAGGTAATGATCTTTATATATTGATACAAAATTAAGAGTATATTTGACCACATTGGTATTGATCTTTGTATATTGATACAAAATTAAAGGCAACGCTTCTTAAAGGTATTGTACCTAGTAATGCTTAAAAAGGAAATGTAAAGTTTTGGCCTTTTGATACCAAACATCATAAATTGTTTAGGATAATTAAGAAATGCAAACTCATAGTCATGCAAGCGTGTCATTTTGTTAGTTACCATGACAGTCTATCACAGTTATTTTCTAAGCTACTCAGAAATCAAGTTGTTAAGAGACAAGCAACATTTACTTATCTAAATATAAGAGATAGATAGGGCGTCTTCAAAAACCCCAAGAGATCTGCAGAATATAGCATTCAAAGATGTTTTCTTAAATTAAGATTCTTTTGATATCGATACATGTCAGCTCCTGACAGCACCCCCTATTCTACTCCAAGTAGAAGATGAGCATCAAAGAATCTCCAGTGTGAGATGGTTGAATTAGTGGCAAGCCTATCTCTTGGCAAGAAAAACCCCTTGCTTCAACTATAGACAGAATGCTATCCAAAAAGGACAAAACTTGGAAGCAAGTAAGTCGACAACCTAGCTGTGCGAAGACGGGATAGGTAAGTCCTCCATAATTCCTGCTCTACAATGTCTGTCAGAGAAACGGGGCCAAACGGCTGAAGACTGATGCAGGAATGTATGGAGAGAAAATGGGAACTGTCCAGGCAGCCACTGGTATGTCATTTCTTAGTTTTGGAAGCTGCAGGCCCTGCACTTCCTATATAATCAGATATATTTATCCCTCTCAGGTCTCTGAGGTAGTTGAAGAATAAAGAGCTAGAGTCTCATAGTTAAAGTTTGAGTTGTTTAGGAATCAAGAGGGTGTTCTGGATCTAAGAAGATGTTTTTAAAATTGTGATGCAAGTTAGTATGAAAGCTGAGTTAGATATAGAACTTTAAACTCATGGAGATGGTTAGATAGTAGAATGTTAAAATCAGGGCCCAGATGTATATGGACTGGACATTCGGAATGTATGCCAAGCCATATAACCCTCATAATTGTGGCCTATTTGTTTCTGTTGTTTTGTATTGTATTTATTGTCATAGGAGAGAGAACCATTTGTTGGACTGAAGGGGGGAACTGTTGGGGGGAAATTATCTACCTTAGACTAAAGAAAAAAAAGGATAGAGGATGGGAGGGTTGAGGGGGAAGAGGGTGGAAGGGTGAGACAGGAGGGGGGAGTAGGGAAGGGATTGTGACTGAGATGTAACTTGAAGAAATAAAAAATAAATTATTAAAAAATGTAATATATTTTTTAAAAAGTATCTTTTAAAACCCAAAGTCTCTGAACCATGGGCTCCAATAAAATGTTTAAAATTAACTACTTTCTTACTCAAAAGGAAAAAAAACAGGACATAGTTTTGAACAAAGCAAAACCAAACTCCAAAAGTGTAAATCACTCAGCTAAGCATCTGGGATTCACTCACGATTTTCTGGGCTGCTCACAAAAGCCTGTGTCACCTTTCTGGCTCCAACCTCTGCTGAACACACAGCTTGACTTTATGGCTCTAGTTGCCAGCACTTCACTGCTGTTGCTGGTGGTAGTGGTCATCCCATGGTACCGGCATCTTCAAAATGCTAGACGCCGGCTGCAACTGAGCTGCACTTTCACCAATAGCTTCTCCTGGGTTCTCTTCAGAGACTCTAACCCTGCCACAGAGTGCCAAGCCTCAGCTGGTCTGCTGACTCCTTCACACCTTCAAAACCCACTACCAAGTTCATCTGCCTGCACAAGGTACAACGTTGACCATGTCTGGAACACAGCTTCTGTGTGCTGACTCTCAGGAAATACCTCTCAGAATATTTCACCTCAGTGATTCTAGTCTCTTCTTTTTTTTTTTTTTATAAATACTTTATTTTTTTTTCTTCAAGTTACATCTCATTCACAAACCCCTCCCTATCCCGCCCTTCCACCCTCTTCCCCCCAGAAGTTTCCCCTTTCAGTCCAACAGATGGTTCCTTCTCTTATAACAGTCTCTGAGGTGGTTGAAGAATAGACAGCTAGAGTCTCACAGTTAAATTTTGAGTTGTTTAGGAATCAAGAGGGTGTTATAGATCTAAGAAGATACTCTTAAAAGTGTGTTGCAAGTTAATATGAATGTTGAGTCAGATATAGACCTTTAAACTCATGGAGATGGTTAGATAGTAGAATGTTAAAGTCAGGGGCCAAATATGTATAAACTGGACATTGGGAAGGTATACTGGGCCATTTAACTCTCATAAATGTGGCATATTTATATCTGTTGTTTTGTATAATACTTACTGTTATAAGAGAAGGAACCATCTAGTCTCTTCTTAATCACTGCTAATTTCTCAGCTCCAGCTGACCAGCATCAAGCATTCCAGCAAAGCAAAGGTTTTACTTTCATGGTCCTGGAATCTTGTTAATCACAGCTGATTCTTCAGCCCCAGCTAACAAAAACCACAGAATCTTAATGCAAAATAACAAATGCTCTCGATAAAGTCTTTAAACATTCCTCTGAAGCTTCGGAAGGCAGGCCACCGTCATCTGCATTAACCTCAACATTCTTCATCTTCCAGGCTCCTACAGAACATCCCACTGAGCTCTCAACACTCAATGGCTTTTCTAATTCAAAGTCCCAAAGTCTTTCCACAATCCTCCTCAAAACCCACTATCTTGATACAAAAATCTGTATTAATCAGGGTTCTCTAGAGGAGAACTTATAAGATGAATGTATATATGTGTACACACACACACACACACAGAGAGAGAGAGAGAGAGAGAGAGAGAGAGAGAGAGAGAGAGAGAATATTTGTTATAATGACTTACAGGCTGTGGTCTAGCTAATCCAACAACAGCTGCCTATGAATGACAGGTGCAAGAATGCAGCACTATTCAGTCCATGAGCCTGGATATCAATACGCACCAGAGCCGGGAGTGGTGGTGCACACCTTAATCCTAGCATTCGGGAAGCAGAGGCAGGTGGATCTCTGTGAGTTTGAGGCCAGCCTGGTCTACAGAGGGAGTGCAGGACAACTAGAGCTCTAGTACATAGTGAAACTCTGTCTTGAAAAAACAAAATCAGAAACAAACAAAAAACAACAACAACAAAAACCCACAATATGCTCCAATTTCATGAGGTCCCATTTATTGATTGTTGGTCTTAGAGTCTAAGCTATTGGTGTTCTGTTCAGGAAATTGTCATCTGTGCCAATGAGTTCGAGGCTTTTCTCCACTTTCTCTTCTATTAGATTTAGTGTGTTGGGCTTTTTGTTCAAGTCTTTGATCCACTTGGACTTAAGTTTTGTACAAGGTGATAAGTTTGGGTCAATTTGCATTCATCAAAGGGATACAAATTGGAAAGGAAGAAGTTAAATTATCCCTGTTTGTAGATGATACGATAGTTTATATAAGTGACCCCAAAAAATTCCACCAGAGAACTACTACAGCTGATAAACACTTTCAACTGGATATAAAATCAATTCAAAAAAAAAAAAAAAGCAGGAGTAGGTTTTTAAAGAGAAAAAAAAATTGAAGTTCATGCTAGGGTGAGTTGATAAGTCATGATTGGACAGGTTAATCAGTGTAGCCAAATAATGAATTTTGATTGCTGGAACTTGGCCTTTTGATAGTTAGACCTTGGTAGTAAGTCTCAGGAATGAATCACTGGCCAAATAAGGGAATAGACTTGGAGGGTAGCTTCAGGATTATAACCTAAGGATTTAACAAGGTAGAGGGAAGGGGAAAGGGCAAAATCTGCCAGCCCCATGTTTGCAATGCTTGAGCCTGGTAGAGATTCCTTCCTGAGGTTTCCCAGACCCAGAAAGACAAATATGATCAGTGCCCTGCTCAGCCATCATCAGAGAAGCTTCCTCCTACTGCAGATGAGAACTAATACAGCCAGACATTATGTAGAGAGAGAGGGACCTTGGAACACTCAGCCCTAAATGGAATGTCTCCATCAAATCCCTTCCCTCAGAGCTTAGGAAACCCTGAGAAAGAGGAGCCCAAAGGAATGTAAAAGCCAGAGGGGATGGAGGACACCAAGAAAACAAACCCTCTAAATCCACATGAGCAAAGCTCATATGAGCTCACAGAGACAGGCGTCTGCACTGGGTCCTCTGCGTACATATTATGGCTTCCAGTTTAGTGTTTTTGTGAGATTCCTGAATGTGTGAATGAGCAGGTCTCTTATTCTTGTGTTTCCTCTTGGGCTCTCTCCCTTCAGTTGATTTGTCTTTCTATCTTTCATGACATTCAATTAGCATTTCAACAATTTGGTGATAAAATTTACTATGCAGAAATGCTTCAAGTTTCCTAAGCTCCCATGGCCATGAAACTGTGACAATATAATATGACAAGTGTCATGCTGCTCCGAGTCTAGATCTAGCCCTTGAGAGTCTGTTGAATTCCTCTCTCTCTTACAAACTGGTTGTCATGTAAGAAATCATGCCATCCTCCTTAAGAGAAAGCCAGCTAGTACTCTGCTGTTCCAGTCACTCATTAAGGGTCCAAACATAACAGAGAATTCTTGCATATTCTAACTCCAGCCTACTTTACAACTCACTTTAGCATCATGGTATAACCCAACCAGCACCACATGCGGCATAAAATAACACCATTGAAGCCAAACAGTCCAGAGAGCCTTGAAAAGCAATCAATAACTGAATTTTAAGCTACTACAGTTTTTGAGCCATTTGTTTAAAAAAAAACATGCATACATACCAAGTACCATAAACTACAGATCTCATGTTCTACAAGCTACTAAATTTGGAAAAATCACTAAGTTTTATAAACAAGAGAAAATTAACTCAGGGGGCCTCAGTTGATAAGTGACTTTCCCAAGATTGTCTAGTCACACAGAGCCAAACCTGGCTCTGACTTCCTACCCCACAAGTGCTGCCTCTTGTCTGATTATCAGTCCACAGATCTCTTCCAGTGTGTGTGTGTCCCTGGGTTCATGGTTGGACTTGATTTTAAATGAGATGTTTAAGTCATTGCAGTCTCATAGAATATTGAAATTTAGTTCAACACTCTTAATTGTATTTTTATTTATGTTTCTAATTCTTCCCATTGAAGGGTTTCCCTCTCACTTCTATGGTGTATGTAGAAGCCCTTCTCAGTCTCAGCTTCATTTGCCTGCTTATACAAATGTCACTGTATCTCAATTTCTTCATACCTGGCCCTCATGCCCAGCTAGAGGAAGGAGGTGGACGTTAGAGAGTCCACCAACACCATACATTTCTCAAATCCATTCTGCATAAAATGTTCATGAGCACACACATTGACATATTTTGTTATTCGAATATAACTGGGTTCATTTAAATCTAACCCCTAGGCTTTCTTCCTTCCTTTTATGTTCCCTTTGCCCCTAATCCTTCATGCTGAAGTCCTGCTTGGGTTCTGGTAACAATTGTAGGAAAGCCAAATGCACTAGGAGGCTCCCTATAGAAAGGAGGAAAAGCAACATATGTCTAGATGATGAAGATCATCTCTCTGTACCCGTTTTTTTCTCCCAGAGAAGGTCTTTGACGGTAAAGCTTAGAGGAGATTGAGGTTGATTTGAAACAGTCTCCTTCCTCTGTCTTCTTCAAAGCCAGCTTTAAATAAATCTATTTTCCTCCATGCAGTTCTGTGTCCCAGGTTGTTGTTGTTGTTGAGCTGCCCAAAGTACAGATCTCAGATTCTAGTGACAGTACTGTGTGGTAAACTGTTGCCAGAAATGACCTGTGGTCCTTCATCATCATTGACATTGGTCTAATGAACACTCTTCCAGCTCTGACATTTGGAAGTCTACAGTCTTCTTCCTCCATAAATTGGTTACTAAAGGGCCACAGCTCCCAAGGGGCCACATGGTCCCCATTTCCTCAATGGACTGTGTGGGATGTCTCAAATGAGATGACACCAGTATGCATGGACAGTGAAAGAACAGTCTATACATTTGCAACTCAGTTTCCAGGCACAAATGGGTAATCATTCTGCCATTGGGATACATTATGACATTCTGGTCCATTGAGATACTCAGCAGGTAAAAGTAATTGTCACTAAGCTTGTCAACCTGAGTCAATCCCTGAGACTCACCTGATGGGAGGAGAGAAAGAGCAGACTCCTACAAGATGTCCTTTGTCCCTCACTCTCACACCATGGCACATGTACTCCACACCACACACACACACACACACACACACACACACACACACACACACACACA